>JAMPIV010001045.1:345000-757500 GCA_024509875.1 Oreohelix idahoensis
ATATAAAAAATCGATAATGGCAGAAAACATTAAAAAATCGATAATGGTTGGTTAGTAGGTTACTAAGGAGGTTTTTGAAGCGAGTGGAGTCTTTTTGTGCTGGCGCGGGTGACGACGCATGGGTGTGTACATTTTGGGGTGTAGCAGGCGAGTGTGCCAGCATTGAGAGGTGGGAGTGAAGTGTTAGAGACGTCACTATACTAGGACCAGCATCGAGAGGTGGGAGTGAAGTGTTAGAGACTTGACTAGGACCAGCATCAAGAGGTGTGAGTGAAGTGTTAGAGACTATACCAGGGACAGCAGCGAGAGGTGGGAGTGAAGTGTTAGAGACGTCACTATACCAGGTCCAGCATCGAGAGGTGGGAGTGAAGTGTTAGAGACTTGGCTATAACAGGTGCAGCAGCTAGAGGTGGGAGTGAAGTGTTAGAGACCTGACTATACCAGGTCTAGCATCTAGAAGTGGTAGTGAAGTGTTAGAGACCTACCTATACTAGGTTTAACATCTAGAGGTGCGAGTGAAGTGTTAGAGTTCTAGAGGTGGGAGTGAAAGAGACGTGTCACTATACTAGGGCCAGCGCTTAGCGGTGGGAGTGAAGTGTTAGAGACTTGACTATACCATTTTTTGTGTAGGTATTTTAATTGTTATGTGTTGTTGTATTGTGTGTTGGTGTGTTTGTTTATACATATATACATACAATTTATATAAAAATATAAAAAAATCAATAATGGCGGAAAATATAAAAAATCGATAATGGCGGGCTAGTAGGTTACTAAGGGCTTTTTAAAGTGAGAGTGTGGGGGGTTATTGATTTTGACTGGTTGGGGTGATGACTCATAGATGTGTTGAGGTGTAGCGCTGGAGTAAGACAATGTAAAAGCGGTGGGGTATAGGTGGTATTGGTTTTGTTCTTGTCTGGTAATTTTGTGTGTAGGTATTGTAATTGTTGTGTGGTGTAGTGTAACTGGTGGGTTTAGGTTTTTAGGTGGTTGTGTTGTGTATGAGTCGGCCTTGTGTTGGCGAGTACAGAAAAAAGACTAGCTTATTGTGATGTTTATTGAGACCATTAGTACATTTTTTCCGCCCCGCGTTTGTTGTGTAATGAGAACCTCCAAAAAAAGTGTGTTTGTCTGGTGGTTTGCGTGCAGGTATTGGTGTGAATTACAACTAATTGGTGTTAGCTTTCTTGGTTTAATAGTCCTTTTCACAGTGTAAAATCACTATTGGTTATCTGTAGTGTTTTAAATAGTTTTGTTAAGCCATTATTTCTATAATATTTAGGGGCCATCTCGACGCTGTATAAACGCTAGATGTATATTTATCAGATCACCGAGGGCGTATGCGCATGCGCGCATAACTTCACACGTCAAAAAAAAAATAAACTTTACAGGAGCGATTATATGTTGATTTTTCACTGTCACTTTTAAAGAGGTCATACCGCAGACTTGTGTAGATTGACCAATTATTGTGGAGGTAGTGTATTCTTAAGTAATAAAATGAGATTTTTGTGTATTTCATGAAAGTTTAGGTATAGGTACACTGTCCAAAAGTGATCTCATGAGAACGTTATTATCTATGTGGATGTGTTGTAGTCTTGTTACAAACAACAAGCTGATTTAGAAGTAGCTTTAACATTTTTATTGGAAGGAGTTGTGCGTTTACCCGTTTACATGAATATAACAACCGATTTGTTCCAAAACCTTCATGCAACGATGTTGCTACTTGACTTGAGAAGAAGGAATTTTTATAAGCACTCACTAAGTGAATTCCCTTTTTCCTACCCGCTATAGAATAAAGAGGAAAATATAAAATAAAAAAGGGATACCTTTTTATAGAGGAAGATGACTAATGATCGGTGTGTGGTGGGGATGATTTTGGTTTTGTGTTGTGTTGTGTGTGTGTGTAGCTAGTGATGAGAATATAAGACGATTAGAGGTGAAGTGGCGTCGGAGGCAACTATGCTTTTGATGTAAAAATATGACAGGGAATTCCCGTTGTTTGATGAATGTAACTACATATTGAGACGGGCGCTGGGTCACGTGGTAGTTTTCTTTATTATTTATATTATATCATGAGTAATAAATCTAATCACCCCAATGTCCAGTTAGTGTTATGTAAATGACCCGCACACAGCCGTAGTCTCCAACATAAAATATACTGTCAAAGGCCAGGCTGGACAAGGCCAAATAGACAGTTTTATTGAACACAACTGTAGAGATATATGTCACAGGCAGACTAGATTATGGCGGCAACTAGATACTCCCTTAGTGTTGCAGGTTGCAATCGGAACAATATCGAGGCCATTTTCAGCCATTTTAATAAAACTAAAAAAACACGTGCTTTTACCCTCACTAGAAAGAAACGCGATCGATGGTCTGCGCTCGCGACGAAATCGTTAAGCGTTTATAAAATTCCGTAGCATCAAGGTTTGTCTCGTTGCTTTTTTGTTTGATTCTCTGTCTTTATTTATTTCAGAGGTCACTGTTATTTTGTCCTTTCTGGTTTTTAAGTTTGTACTTAATTTCTGTGGCCTTTAGACCGGGGCTTTTGCTCCTTTCATTTTCTGGTCGTTTTTTATGTTCCTTCCTTGGTATGTTTGTCTGTTGTTTTGCTCCAAACTTTTCCCGCCCCTGACTGCAATCTGGTTAGCATTCTGTTGGACTTATTTGATCTTATTGTGCCACCAATATTTGGTTGTATACGAGTTGTCTTTACTCTTGTTAAATATTGTCTAATTCCTCTTATCTTTATTTTATACCTATCACCGATGACTTACAAGTAGTATTTAAGCTCTATCTATATAAAGAAATATTTTGACAAGTGGAAGCAATTTTTTTGCCAAGTGGAAGAAATATTTTGACAACGGTAAGAAATATTTTGACAACGGTAAGAAAATATTTGACAAGTGGAAGAAATATTTTGACAAGTGGAAGAAATTTTTTTGCCAAGTGGAAGAAATATTTTGACAGCGGTAAGAAATATTTTGACAACGGTAAGAAAATATTTGACAAGTGGAAGAAATATTTTTGTCAAGTGGAAGAAATATTTTGACAACGGTAAGAAATATTTTGACAACGGTAAGAAAATATTTGACAAGTGGAAAACATATTTTGATAAGTGGAAGAAATTTTTTTGCCAAGTGGCAGAAATATTTTGACAACGGTAAGAAATATTTGCCAAGTGGAAGAAATGTTTGGCAACAGGAAAAAATATTTAATGAAAAAAAATTTAATGAAAAGTTTGGAAAGCTGCAAGAAATATTTAAAGAAATATTTAAAGAAGTATTTGACAGCTGATCTATTTACCTACAGGTTGGAACCTTTGAGCAGGCCTGGGAGAAAATTTTGGGGCCATCTTTGCTGATTGGAAGAAAAGCTTTTACTAAAGTTTGAAACTTGTAGGACAAAAAAAGGAGATAACCGTTTGATAACTGGAACAAATACTTAGTTATAATTATTTAATGTACTACATTTCCGTGGACGCCTCCTGTTTGAACCGCTTGGGAGACAATATAAAATCTATCACCAGATATCGCCCGTGTGAAAAAAGTGAAACCTTAAGGCACGGGGGTTCGAACACACAAACGAAGGAATATTTCTTTTATAAATTTCTACTATTGATCGGTTGTGTTTTGAACTTGTGACGTGAACAGAAATAAGCAGCAGGGTTAGTCTTACAAAGGTAAAATATTAGTCTTACAAAGGCAAATCCCGTTGCAGATAGGGTTTTTTTTTGTCTACCAATACCCAAAACTCTGCCTGTTAGATTTTTTATTACGCTTTTCTAGATAGCTATATTTAGCCCTGACGTCACCGTCTATCGATCTGGTTTCATAACTATGAGGGTAAGCTGACGTTTGCCTGTCAGAAATCCCGCTCATTTTCAAAAATGTCGACGTCACGAGCGTCGATATAGGAGCTTTTTCATGCGTGAGCACGCGCGTGAACAAACTTAAATTTAATTCAAATGTGCTAGTTTTGTAGTAGGCCTAGTCAGCTTTTAACTATTGATATCTAAACATAATTTAAAATTTACATATTAAAAAAAATATATTAATAACTTGTCTTGTGTTAATTTAGCATTAGGCATAGATAGAGCTTAAATACTACTTGTAAGTCATCGGTGATAGGTATAAAATAAAGATAAGAGGAATTAGACAATATTTAACAAGAGTAAACACAACTCGTATACAACCATATATTGGTAGCACAATAAGATAAAATAAGTCCAACAGAATGCTAACCAGATTGCAGTCAGGGGCGGGAAAAGTTTGGAGCAAAACAACAGACAAACATACTAAGGAAGGAACATAAAAAACGACCAGAAAATGAAAGGAGCAAAAGCCCCGGTCTAAAGGCCACTGAAATTAAGTACAAACTTAAAAACCAGCAAGGACAAAATAACAGTGACCTCTGAAATAAATAAAGACAGGGAATCAAACAAAACAGCAACGAGACAAACCTATATGCTACGGAATTTTATAAACGCTTAACGATTTCATCGCGAGCGCAGACCATCGATCGCGTTTCTTTCTAATGAGGGTAAAAGCACGTGTGTTTTGAGTTTTATTAAAATGGCAGAAAATGGCCTCGATATTGTTCCGATTGCAACCTGCAACACTAAGGGAGTATCTAGTTGCCACCATAATCTAGTCTGCCTGTGACATATATCTCTACGGTTGTGTTCAATGAAACTGTCTATTTGGCCTTGTCCAGCCTGGCCTTTGACAGTATATTTTATGTTGGAGACTACGGCTGTGTGCGGGTCATTTACATAACACTAACTGGACATTGGGATGAGTAGATTTATTAATCATGATATAATATAAATAATAAAGAAAACTACCACGTGACCCAGCGCCCGTCTCTATATGTAGTTACATTCATCCAACAACGAGAATTCCCTGTCATATTTTTACATCAAAAGCATAGTTGCCTCCGACGCCACTTCACCTCTCATCGTCTTACATTCTCATCACTAGCTACACACACACACAACACAACACAAAACCAAAATCATCCCCACCACACACCGATCATTAGTCATTTTCCTCTATAAAAAGGTATCCCTTTTTTATTTTATATTTTCCTCTTTATTCTATAGCGGGTAGGAAAAAGGGAATTCACTTAGTGAGTGCTTATAAAAATTCCTTCTTCTCAAGTCAAGTAGCAACATCGTTGCATGAAGGTTTTGGAACAAATCGGTTGTTATATTCATGTAAACGGGTAAACGCACAACTCCTTCCAATAAAAATGTTAAAGCTACTTCTAAATCAGCTTGTTGTTTGTAACAAGACTACAACACATCCACATAGATAATAACGTTCTCATGAGATCACTTTTGGACAGTGTACCTATACCTAAACTTTCATGAAATACACAAAAATCTCATTTTATTACTTAAGAATACACTACCTCCACAATAATTGGTCAATCTACACAAGTCTGCGGTATGACCTCTTTAAAAGTGACAGTGAAAAATCAACATATAATCGCTCCTGTAAAGTTTATTTTTTTTTGACGTGTGAAGTTATGCGCGCATGCGCATACGCCCTCGGTGATCTGATAAATATACATCTAGCGTTTATACAGCGTCGAGATGGCCCCTAAATATTATAGAAATAATGGCTTAACAAAACTATTTAAAACACTACAGATAACCAATAGTGATTTTACACTGTGAAAAGGACTATTAAACCAAGAAAGCTAACACCAATTAGTTGTAATTCACACCAATACCTGCACGCAAACCACCAGACAAACACACTTTTTTTTGGAGGTTCTCATTACACAACACACGCGGGGCGGACAAAATGTACTAATGGTCTCAATAAACATCACAATAAGCTACAGTACGATGAATTCGATTCTTATGTCTTGTTGTTATTGTTTTTATTTTTATTTATTATTATTATTATTATTTTTGTTTTTTTTCAAGTTCATTATTATTATTTATTTTTGTTTTGGTTTTTTATTATTTTTATGTTATTTTAAAAACACTTTAACTATGATGATTATTGCAAATGCAATATTACTTTTATAATGGTAAATGCCTTAATAATGCTTAAAGTAAATGTGAGGATGAAAGGATATTAGTATACATGACGAGAGAGAGAGGAAGGGCAGAATGTCAGACGGGCCTGCGTGCCCAATTCTTAACTCTTTGAAAATAAAGTTCGTTCGTTCGTTCGTTCGTTCTGTACTTGCCAACACAAGGCCGACTCATACACAACACAATGACCCAAAAACCCAAACCCACCAGTTACACTACACCACACAATAATTACAATACCTACACACAAAATTACCAGACAAGAACAAAACCAATACCATCTATACCCCACCGCTTTTACATTGTCTTACTCCAGCGCTACACCTCAACACATCTATGAGTCATCACCCCAACCAGTCAAAATCAATAACCCCCCACACTCTCACTTTAAAAAGCCCTTAGTAACCTACTAGCCCGCCATTATCGATTTTTTATATTTTCCGCCATTATTGATTTTTTATATTTTTATATATATTGTTTATATATATGTATAAACAAACACACCAACACACAATACAACAACACATAACAATTAAAATACCTACACAAAAAATGGTATAGTCAAGTCTCTAACACTTCACTCCCACCGCTAGGCGCTGGCCCTAGTATAGTGACACGTCTCTTTCACTCCCACCTCTAGAACTCTAACACTTCACTCGCACCTCTAGATGTTAAACCTAGTATAGGCAGGTCTCTAACACTTCACTACCACTTCTAGATGCTAGACCTGGTATAGTCAGGTCTCTAACACTTCACTCCCACCTCTAGCTGCTGGACTTGGTATAGTGACGTCTCTAACACTTCACTCCCACCTCTCGCTGCTGTCCCTGGTATAGTCTCTAACACTTCACTCACACCTCTCGACGCTGGTCCTAGTCAAGTCTCTAACACTTCACTCCCACCTCTCGATGCTGGTCCTAGTATAGTGACGTCTCTAACACTTCACTCCCACCTCTCAATGCTGGCACACTCGCCTGCTACACCCCAAAATGTACACACCCATGCGTCGTCACCCGCGCCAGCACAAAAAGACTCCACTCGCTTCAAAAACCCCCTTAGTAACCTACTAACCAACCATTATCGATTTTTTTTTTATATTTTCCGTCATTATCGATTTTATATATTTTTTATATATTGTATGTATATATGTATAAACAAACACACCAACAAAATAGAGAAAAACACGTTCATAGAAGTCCTCAACACCGAACAAGCACAGGGCGGGAAAAATGTCGGGTTCAGAACACACAACTCCGCCATCTATACATACGAACAACACCGCAACTCTCTGTCTTATTTCTACATCAAGAGACAGGTGCATCCCGACAACGTCACCACATCCCCCCTCAACATCTAAAATATCTCTCGTCCACTATGTACGCAACACCAGACAAAAACCATACCACACAGATACCCAGGCAGGTATATGCACACGCACGCACAATACAACACACACCCAAAACAATACATCACTCCTCTCTGTCCTATTTTTACGACACGACTACACCCCTCAACCTCTATAATTGGTCTGGTCTGCAGCCTGGAACATAACTATGATATATTTATTAAAGAGCCTTTTTTTATCTATGTTGTAAATATATATTGTATAAAAAGCAACACACTACCAAATTGTACACACCCCGTCTTCCAATATGTGATCCTATGTGTTACTGCTGATTGCTAATATTGTACAATGCCATTATATGATCTTATAATGTTTGTTACTGCAAAACACTACTGTTACAAAATAAAATATATTTATTAACTAAATTCTTTGTTATCTATGTATGTATAACTGTTGTAATATATGTATAAATATATGTAAATATATATTGTATATACCTAATGAGTGTAAAGTGTGTATATATATATATATATATATATATATATATATATATATATATATATATATATATATATATATATATATATATATATATATATATATATATATATATATATATATATATATATATATATATATAACATAAATATTGTAATATATGTATATATTGTCTAAATATATATGTCTAATTGTATAACTAAATATTGTCTTCCTGTAAAATAAATATATGTATAAATAGTTTGTATAAACAACAACACACTACCAGGACAACAGGGCGCCAACTGATCGTCAGAGGAAGTCACCCCGGCTAAAATATATCGCTGTATAAAAAGTCACGCTCCAACGCCTGACGCTCCAACGCCTGAAATCGATCGGAGTATTTCCTTATATAAAAATCACGCTCCAACGCCTGAATACGACCTGTAAAGAACATTGTATACTACTCAGAATGCTTGCTTTTGTAGGTGACTCACTATTTGTTTCTATGACATCACCATTCAGCTACCCAAGGAGCTTAGGCCTTCAACAAACATGCCAAGTCTTCCTGTCCTGTGCCATCAGCTCAAGGTTTTTCCATGTCTGTACTCAGTCCCCTTCTCCGTGTGCTCTTTGGTCTTCCTGTACTTCTTTTTACCATGGGGATTCCAAAACAAGAACGTAACTGTAATGCTATCAACCTCTTTCCTTAATGGGTTTCCTTTCCATCGCTAGCTACTTCTTCTCATCTTTTATTTCACTGGCACTTGTATGGTCGTTGTCATCAGTTCCACAATTATTTATATGCTTAGCCTCAATTTTTGTTTTGCGGCCTGTCTTTCTTGTCTTCTGCTGCGATTTGCATTTTTAGAACTACTTGTTTATATATTTAAGAAAACTGGAGACTGAACGTTTAATATATTACCTGGTTGCAGTACTTCTGAGCCACCATTATTTTCTGAGCAACCAGGACCAACCCTCCACGGTTAATTTTCGGATTAACCCAATGATAACTATAAATCTCACTTCCAGTATTTTTATGATCATGCTGTTTATTGTACCTCACACGACCACATCTAATTAAATCACGTCCTCCACCAAACCTCTTATCTTCAGCACGTCTACTCAAATCATGTCCTCCACCATACCTCTCAACTCCAGCACATTTGCTCCAATCGTGTCTTCCGCCATAATCTCACCTCCAGCATATCCACTCCAATCATGTCCTCCACGATACCTCTCACCATCAACATATCTACTCCAATCATGTCCTTCACTATACCTCTCACTCCCAGGCCATCTACTCCAATCATGTCCTCCCTTATACCTCGCACACCTATTCCAATCATTTTCTTCACTATACCTTTCACCTCCAGCACATCTAATTCAATAACGCCCTCCACCATAAATCTCAACTCCAATCATGTGGTCCAGCATGCATCCTTCAGTTATATCAGTTCGAGGAAGACCAAGAGTAAGCAGTTCCCCCCCCCCCCCCCTTTTCATAGAAATAACCTTATCTTCTATGGCAATTAATGCTGCATGCTAAATTTCATCACAGTAACCAATTTCCATTTTAGGGTATATTAAGTGAGCCTGATGTTTAACATCTCCTGTAAGATCATCTATGTATTTCATCATTAGTACTAGTGAGTCACAGACCTCGCCCCCCCCCCCCCCCCCCCCCCCCCCCCCCCCCCCCCCCCCCCCCCCCCCCCCCCCCCCCCCCCCCCCCCCCCCCCCCCCCCCCCCCACCCCCCCCCCCCCACCCCCCCCCCCCCACCCCCCCCCCCCCCCCCCCACAGGTTATAAGTAGTATGTCATCTCATGTTTCTTGCTGCGTGCAATAATGAAGACTCTAAAAGTAGACAAACCAAAAAATTGCAACTCCTGATCTTATGGAATTTTTTTTTTTTTTATGAGAAATCCAGTGATATATTGACCCCAAAATTAATGTTAAGGGAAACAATACAATTTAATATCTAACTTTCATTACCAAAAAAAACATTGTGTCCCTGTTTCTGTAGGTGACAAACCGACAGACGTTCAAAAATATAGATTAGAGGAAGAAGACATAGAACGATCTTGAGCGGGACCGAAGACGCAGCAGACGAGATGAATGCAGTTAGCGACCCATAGCTTGACTGCTTGCGTCAGGGTCAGCGAACCAGAGCTGACCAAGAACCTACTCCACCTCCACGTGGTGGTCCTGAAAACAGGCTGCATCACTGCCGTTTGGCCGAGAGAATAAGGATCGAAGATCCCGGTCTCAAAAAATGCCGTGCTGAAGTCGGATGTGTCGGCCGAAAGGCGCAAATATTACAGCATCGCTGTAAACGGACACAACGCAACCAACGTCATTTTCAGGACGTACGAAAAAGAACGAACGAACGAACGAACTTTATTTTCAAAGATCTTGAGAAGACGGCACTGGATACGAGTAACTGAAATGAATTTGCCAAAGACCCATGCTTCTTGTCGAGCTCAAGAATGATGTAATGAAAATAATGACGAAGATGAAGACGAAGATGAGAATGGTGATGATGAAGTTGAAGATGATGATGATCAAGATGATGATTATGGGGTTGATGATTATGAAGATGAGGATTATGAAGATAAGGATGATGATGGAAGATGATGATGATGATGTATATTCTTATGAACCTTATGAAAATGGCCACAGTTGTATACATATTGAATTCATTTATATATGTGCATATTTATTGTTGGTTTATTATTTTTTTCTTCAGAATTTCATGTCAGTTACACAACGTTGTTTCGTCTGGTGCCATTACCAATTTAACATGTCTGGTACGGTTCCCTTAGTTATCTATTGAGATAAAGAAGCAACAAGGCCACTTTTCTGGCCACATATGCCGTAAAAGGCCAATAAAGTGAGGTTGTGTTTATGATTAGCAACCCCATCTCGTAAAACAAATAATTGCAATACCCACCACTGCCAGATCACATCAGTGCCTTGGTACAAACGTCCTGCATGATGGCTACTACCGTGGTGGCTCCATGCTACAAAAATTGCGAAAAAAGAGAAAGGAAGAAAAAATACAACATTGGTGTACACATAGACGCTTAAATTGAAAATGGTTTTATTTGTTTAGTTTTAATTCTGTTTTTGTTTGCTTTTTTTTTTTTTTTTATGGTCTGGATAAAGAAATTTGGGCGGCAAAGAAAGTGAATCGTTGAAGATCAATCTTTATGGTAACATGACAACATGTCTCAGATTATTTCCCTTTCGTGGATACTCATTTCTTATCCCTCCTAATCTTATTTGTGACATGACGGACCTTATACCGCCCAGTTCAAATCTGGTAGTGCTGAATACGACCTGTTACTAAAGTCCAGCCGTAGGCAAATATTTTGTTTGTGTTCCTATACATCTAATATATGACTGAAGCTGTCATTATTAATTTTCTGAAATAGTTTTTTTTTATTTGATTGATGAAACACGTGGAGCTGTTCATTTTTTGTTGTTGTTGATGACGTTAATCGGGATGAGAAGGTTATTTCCGAGTGGAGGATTTACACTGTCGGAAATATTTAGAGATAATATATTGATAGATTATACGGATTCGAGATGCATTTAGTTCTTAAAAGATGTGGGGGTTTACCTATGTTCATTCAATCAATACCCTTTAGCTCCCCAAGGAGCATAGGCCTTCAACAAACACATGCCAAGTCTTCCTGTCCGCTCAAGTTATTTCCATGTTTTCCTCATCATTTTCACCTCTGTTTCCAGTTCTCTTCTCCATGTGTTTTTTGGTCTACCTCTGCCTCTCTTTCCCAGTGGATTCCAGAAAAAGGACTGCCTTGTAATGCTATCAACAGGTTTCCTCAATGTGTGTCTTATACATCGCCAGCGTCTTCTTCTCAACTCTTGTTCCACTGGCACTTGTCTGGTTCTTGTCATCAATTCCACATTTGTGACTTTGTCATACCATTTCAGTCCTTCTATTCTACGCAAGCACCCGTTTATAAAAGTCTGTAGCTTTTTGGTTGTTGTTTTTGTTGTTCTCCATGTCTCAGAGCCACACAATAGGACTGACTTCACATTTGAGTTGAAGATTCTTATTTTCGTGTTGGACTTGATTTCTCTTGTTCTTCATATGTTTCCCAATGCAATGAAAGCTCCTGTTACTTTTTGTATTCTTATTTTGATATCACTGTCTGTCCCTCCAGCTTTGTCTATATTACTTCCAAGATATGTGTACGATTCTACATCTTTTAGTGGTGTTTCTTCAAGTTCAACCTTGTTATCATTTCTTGAATTTATTCTCATAATCTTTGTCTTTTCCCTGTGTATTTTCAGGCCCACTTGTTGTGACCTCTCATCGAGAATTTTCATTTTCTCTTGCCTCTGAATATGGTTATGGGACAGAAGAGCCAAGTCATCGGCATAATCTAGATCAGTGGTGGCCAAGCTAAGGTTGGCCGAGGGCCAGATTATGGTAAAGGGTAACACTAGAGGGCCAGACCTATAAAATCCTTAAAAAATAACGTTCTGAGATTTAGTTTTAAATATATAATGAACCACGTACAGAAAGCAACGGCAAACTACTGTACTGCACATCTGCCAAGACATGTATACCAGTCTTTGGACTGAAATTACTGTAAAAACATATAATGAATCTGTTGTTTTAATTTGTTTTGTAATTTGTAATATGACATGTAATTATTTATTTCAAACATACATTTGTGTGTTATTTCATTGTAAAAAGTGTGGCTTCAATCATCAATAAGAGGCCGGCCAAAACAGGTTGGCGGGCCGGTCAAAACTGATTGGCGGGCCGGATCTGCCCCGCGGGTCGTAGTTTGGCCACCGCTGATCTAGATCATCAAGCTGTTTAGTCATATTCCACTGGATTCCATTTCTGTTGTGTGATGTCGATGTTTTCATAACCCAATCTATTGCTAGTAAGAAAAGAAATGGAGACAAGAAGTGTGACAGGGTGATGAAAGGCGGGACTTCTGTTGTAAAGTCGTTCTGTAACAGGGTGAAGAAATGCGGGGCTTCTGTTATAAAGTCGTTCTGTGACAGGGTGAAGAAATGAGGGGCTTCTGTTGTAAAGTCGTTCTGTGACAGGGTGAAGAAATGCGGGGCTTTTGTTGTAAAGTCGTTCTGTGACAGGCTGAAGAAATGCGGGGCTTCTGTTGTAACTGGCTATCGCCAGAGATGGTGGTTACAGAAGAGACGTGTAATAAACCCAGGTAGTTCTTTTTAATTGTGAGACTCGTCTGTGTTGATGTTTGGCTGTATGATCGTAAAAAAATGAAGTACTCTATTTCCGATAACCAAATGTCAACAAAGAAACTTCCAACTAGAGTTCAAGAATTACGTCCAATCTTGTCTTAATAAAAAAATACCTTTATTTGGTGGTTGAATTCTCTAACAATTCCATGCTGGTTCATAGATACTTATTCTTCAGAGGTGTACAAACCAGCCATCTAAAAATAATCAAGCAGACAAGAAAATAAATCCTACGAGATGGTGTCACTGCAGCCGCTCGTCCCGTGATTCTCAACTCAACTCCACTCAAAAAAATAACTTCCGTTTTTCTCCTTGTATGGATTCTACCCCATGTTTGATGACGTCATTTCATGTACACCATGATTGAATGACGTCATAGGTTTGGGACTAGTGTTTATTTACTAACTAGTCGCGCTCAACATAAACTACGCAAGATGCGGGATTCATGGCTGAGTAATAAAGCAGATGAGCTCCAAGGCTTTGCTGACAGCCATGACTTGAAAAATTTTTACCATGCACTCAAAGCGGTCTATGGTCCAACATCATCAGGATCATTTCCCCTACTTAATGCAGATGGAAAAACTCTAATTACAGACAAGGAAAAAATTCTCCAACGCTGGGTCGAACACTTTAATAATATTCTGAACCAGCCGTCATCTATTAACGACGAAGCCATCATCCGCCTGCCCCAAACTCCTATAAATGAAGCACTAGATGATATACCAACTCTGGAGGAAACTCAAAAAGCGATTCGTCAACTTTCTAGGGGAAAGGCCCCCGGCTCCGATTCAATTCCTGTTGAGGTTTATAAAGATGGCGGTACAGTTCTGATAGAGAAACTTCATATGATCTTCCAGCAAATGTGGCAGAGTGAAACCATCCCACACGATCTCAAAGATGCGTCAAATATACATCTATATAAACGTAAAGGTAATTGCCAAGACTGTAACAATCATCGAGGCATCTCTCTTTTATCAATCGCTGGGAAGATATTCGTCAGAATCCTTCTGAATCGCCTTACGGCTCATCTTGACAAAGGTCTTTTACCTGAAAGTCAGTGTGCATTCCGGAAAGAACGTGGAACCACCGATATGGTATTCGCTGCAAGACAGCTACAAGAAAAATGCCAAGAACAGCACTGTGGCCTGTACACAGCTTTCATCGACTTGAGAAAGGCGTTCGACACGGTCAGTAGAGAGGGTCTATGGAAGATCATGGCAAAATACGGCTGCCTAAAGAAATTTATCTCAATAGTGCAGCAACTGCATGATGGAATGCAGGCTAGAGTTCAGGAAAACGGTGAGCTGTCGGAGCCTTTCCCTGTCTCAAACGGAGTTAAACAAGGGTGTGTACTTGCACCGACTCTGTTCAGTATCATGTTTTCTACTATGCTGACTGATGCTTTCAGAGACGGGGACACAGGAATCGACATCAGATATCGTATTGATGGAAAATTGTTTAACCTTAGGAGGCTTCAAGCAAAAAACAAGGTCAAATCACACACCATCAGAGATCTTCTGTTTGCTGACGACGGTGCCCTTAATGCTGGCTCAGAGGCTGATTTGCAGCACTGCGTGGATAGATTCTCCGAAGCCTGTGCCAACTTTGGGCTTACCATCAACACGAAGAAAACAGAAATCATGTACCAACCAGCTCCTGGCACAGTTTATACTGAGCCAATCATCAAGGTAAATGGTGAGAAACTGAATGTTGTGAACAGATTCACATACCTTGGTAGCACACTTTCCCAGAACATCGTCATTGATGGTGAGGTAAACACCAGGATCTCCAAAGCCAGCAGCACATTTGGCAGACTATACACCAACGTTTGGCATCGAAGTGGCATTAGTCTACAGACAAAGCTGAAGGTGTACAGAGCTGCGGTGCTTCCAGTGCTGCTTTATGCATGCGAAACATGGACTGTATACAGGCGCCACGTAAAGAAGCTAAACCACTTCCATACAGTCTGTCTCAGGAAGGTAATGAACACCAAATGGCAAGACAAGATCCCGGATACCGCCGTTCTTGACAGAGCTGGTATCCCTAGCATCCATACTATTCTGATGCAGTCACAGATTCGCTGGGCAGGTCATGTAGTCTGCATGCCAGACCATCGACTGCCAAAGATACTCTTTTATGGTGAGATGCAGAAGGGTAAACGCTCCCATGGTGACCAAAAGAAGCGCTTCAAAGACACGTTAAAGACGTCATTGAAAACTTTTGACATAAACCCAGACATATGGGAAGCTGCTGCGCAAGACCGAACTGCTTGACGCACACCTCTTCATAAAGGTGCAGTGGCATGCGAATCATCCAGAAGAGCAGCAGCGGAACAGCGGAGACAAGCTAGAAAAGACCGTGAAATAAAACCTTCACATGAAGCAAACATTCCCTGCCCACACTGTCCGAGATCTTTCAAGGCCCGCATCGGGCTCATCAGTCACCTTCGTACCTATAGAGTAATCTAACATATTCCTAATAATTGGATGAACAGAGTGGTCTTCATCACCCGTGATGGACGAACAACAACAACAGTCGCGCTCAAATACTTAGTGTTTAAATCTTGCTTAAGTATTATTACCCTAACTCTAATAAGTGGCAGCACCCTAGTGCTAATCTGACAAAGTAGTCCATACGGTCACAGAGGTATCCCTGTCTCACTCCCGTTCTAATCCTAAACGGTTCTGTACGTTGTCCTTCATGAAGAACTCTGCATGCCATGTCTTCATAGGTCTTCTTTATTAAGTTAATGATCTTCATGGGAGCTCCATAATGCCTCATCAATTTCTAAAGCGATTCTCTCTCTACACTATCAAATTCCTTTTCATAGTCCATGAATCCGATGTATAGCGGTGAATTTCATTCCAGACTTTGTTCAACTATTATTCTCAATGTGGCTATCTGGTCTGTACAGGATCTATTTTGTCGAAAACCTACTTTTTCATCTCTCAGTTGCTTGTCTGTGGACTCTTTTAATCTCTCCAGGATGATTCTGTTTAATACTATCCCTGTAGTTCCAGCCGAGGGGATATACGATTCATCTTACAACAATAAGTGAATTTACATAAAAATACAGCACTAGACATTACATAATAAATGGTATGCGCCCCTTGGGGTCGATATGCAAAAAGGAAAAAGTGATAACCTCCCAAAATTGAATACGTGGAAAATGCAATGTTATTGCTATAATAATACGTTGTGACTTAACATAAGATATAATTATATCTCTGGCTGGTGGCGGCTTTCTGGATTGCCGTAAAAGTTCTAAACTGGTGTCTAACTACACGAGTAGGCATATAATAATTCCACACAACCACTATAAGTTTCTCTCAGAAAGTGATAAGTGACTACCTCTTATAATTCAAGTGTTATGGCGCACGCACATCACTATTCAGTTTTAAGTGAAGAACTTACACCACTGACATTTCCTTAAAGTAATGACGCTTTTTTAGCTTACTTGTTAACCCACGGTAAGCACTGAACGGACTATGAGGTTCTTCGCCTAGTAAGTATCTGTTAGCGTAGTTTACCATTAACCCATTGTAAACAATAACACCAGGAGACACCTAACTGCTTAAGCGCCAGTTAACTAAGGCGGTAGACGGCGCTACGATATCACTGAATTAATTACCAGGAGAAATCACCTACAATAAGTCAAGTCACACTACTATTAGTTATATATATATATATATATATATATATATATATATATATATATATATATATATATATATACATATATATATATATATATATATATATATATATATATATAAAAGCTAACATGAATATATATATATTATAAAAGATACCAATTTACCCCGAGATGACGAGAATAGGCAACACAATCTAGTTTTGTGCCCATATCTGCCTTTGTCTCATTTGGTCATCTACGGGCAGGAAAAATTTACGAGTGTGCTTGACTGAGTAAAAATATCTAGATTTATAGTCTACCAGATACGCTACCCCGGCCACCTGGCATCGCATGTTTTCACAGATGTTCGGAGTATAACGTTATCATGAGTAAGACAAATGTTATTCTAGAGTCTATATCAGAGACAACAACCGCGAGAAAGTTTCGTAGATAAGACATAATATTATTCTATGAGCTAACAGTAGCGGTCAAGGGCCACAACAAAAATCTCATAACGAACGTGAGTTTTGTCTCCCTTGAATCGGAGATAGAAGTGGGTACTCAGCCCTCAAATGGTTGCCTCACCTTTGCTCCCGCTAGCGGTTCGCTCTTCAAAGAAACTATTTCTCGCTCGTGATCAACGCTGTTACTAGCTACAAGCGTTCCCCTAGTCAGACAAACACCAGGTGCAGGTTAGGTAATATTATCGTAAGCTGACCACTACTGACCAAGTGGTGAATTTATAATGAAGGCCAGAACGACATCAAACCGCGGGGTGGGGTCTGAGAGGGGAATAATGGGCTTCGCAAGCAGAACCCGAAGAAAAAGAAACCGAAAGTGCAAAAAAATCGAGGAAACCAGAAACATTAAAAGAGTAAGAAAAATGTGACGTGTTGGGAAAATAAAATTATCAGTCAAGCCGTGACAGATTACCCCAACGTTTAAAGTTCGTGCAACACGGACTAATGGACAGTAATTTAATTTTTTCATAGACGTCCGTTATATGTCCTGGGAAAAATCCTGTATTCATAAACCAACTTCGTGTCCAATGTACTGCCTGTCTGTCCGCATGGCTACGAGTTCATCTTTCTTCCCTCTGTCTAGTAATCGCTCGGCAAATGGGAGTTTGCTAGACCATTCGGCCGTGACGTAATTCCTTTACCTGCGAACCTGGTCTTGGTTACATAGTTCGCTCTGCCTGTTTATAATCCGGATAAGTATCTGTAAACTTTGTGAGTTAAGGCGCCGCCGTAACTCACTGACCACTGCATAGGTAATCAGCCTATTACGTACAGTGAAATCATTGCTCGACGTGGGTTGTTTACGTTTCACAGGCTTGTACTTAACTGACCTGAGATATCAGCGACCTACCGGAATTTTCTGCGCACGAGTAACCCGGGTCGGCAATTGAAACCGTTTGCTGGCCGAAGAAACGCTCACGCATTTCTTCTTCTTCCTCTCCACACCTACTCCCCTGCTTCGGTGGGAGCATTGATCAGTTTTCAGAACTGTGTCGTCTAAAGGCGGGTCTGGAACTTTCCTTGCCTTGCCACTCACAATTCTGGCTTGGTCAACGGAAATGTTCAAGTTGCTCGATAGTGGCCTGGCGCAGGCGACTACGTTGCTGCACGTCAGCGGGTTTGAGACCACTGGTATATTGCGATCAAAATGAGAGATCTCTGATGCCTCTAGCATAGAGTCTCCGACCGCATTCTGGGGTTCTACTGAATCATAACCGATCTCAGTAGCTTCTATCTTTGGAGAAAGATAGGCATTTTCTGCTACTTGCAGAATTTGTAGATTCGCGTTACCCCTACTAACAAGAAGTGAGCCAGAGCTGCCAACAATAGCTCCTTGCCAATTCGTAAGGCAGCTTTTCTCACTGTCTTCTGTCCTAAGAAGTATGTGAGATTTAAGTGGAGTCCCAGGGATTCCTCCGTCTGAAACCCTGTTTCTACCAAAATCATCAACTTTGCCCTCCCCTGAGGAAGCTAATGGCGTCAGTTGGAAAATGTCTTGCAATGACAGATCTACTTCCTGGGTTACTGGTTCCGCAGTCTGCAAGCAAAGGACTGGATGGTTTAAGATCCCGTGTAATCTCGGAGTGCCAGAGATAAAGCTCTCGGTGTCTTTTTCCAAAGTTCCTTGGAACAAATTGGAAACTTTAACCCTTTTAGCAGGCGCCTCATTGTGGTAATCTTCTAAATACAATATCTAAATTAGATTATAACAGTATAGTGCATAAAGTCAAAGATAAGAAAGTACTAAAAATTTTCGGCGAGAATCGTAAGTTGTCGCCTACGCCTTCAGCGTATTATTTGATAACGCAATGGCCGAACCAAAAGGGTACCCTAATTTTCAAATTCGTCATTGAGACAAACGTTCCACTTCCCTAGGTCAATTAAGTATTTGCTTAAATACATTGTAGAGGGGAGGGGAAACGGAGAAAACCCAACGCAAATCACGTCTCACATTGTTCTAAAAATAAAACTACTTGCTAGTATTGCCTTAGGCGGTTTTTCAAATTACGATGAAAAAGTGGACACTACGGTCAGGGAAACAGGCTTAGCTCTTATTGCGAATGACATAAACTCTCGTAATTAGCTTGAAAGTACATGAGAAAAGAATTGAACGGGAGGTAGTTTAAAAATCAACAACTAACATGGAAAAAAAAATATGGAATATTGAACCAAGCCACGTAGCCCCATAAAAATCATATATTCGTGTACCTGTGGCTTTGCTGACTAAGAATATGTTATCAATTACATAAATAGTCCATTAGATAATCAAATATTGGGGATAATACATAGAGAATCGGAGATACTGTCAGGTCAAGTCATATCTGCTTAGATTGGATAGCATATTTTTTTGGGAAAAAATTAGGTGAAAGATAGGCTAAGATAGTACGATGAAGGGGATTGGGTGGAATTTGAAGTGAGGCGAAATATTATTGGCCGACCTCGTACTAAACATATATTACCCGAGTAACGTAGTAAAAAGTTGAATTGTATTTTTGAAAGACTTTGTTTACAAGTGAAATAAGGATAATCATTGGCCAGAGTAGTTGATATTGGGGGAAAAGCATTAGGCGAGGACGCCATTTTATAACAAAATTTTGCCAAGGAGCGATGAGAGCAGGCTTGTGCTGTGTAAACAATATTTCTCAAAAGCCTGGACAGAACGGCAGATCGAAAGTGTGCCAGTCATCGTTCACTTGTGTATTTCATTGATTAAATGTGTTAAGATTGACTTTATTAACATGTATCTAGAATAAAAATTGAATGTGAGATAATAATGTATGACTATAAGTAAGTGGGTCTGTAGCAAACTTAGGTAGAGCCTAGAGATTGATCCACCATGTGGTAGACTATCAGAGAGGTGTTAGACTACAAGAAAATATGTATGATTGTCATCAAGGAGCATAACACCTATCCTATTGTATGGAAAAGATTACAGCTGGAATTGCAGTGGCGTTGTAACTATTAGGGGAGAGGAATACTGGTGTACATTGTCACATCAAAAGATAATGGTGGCATAGATTGGTATAAAGTTATGACCCTTTTCGTTTGTTTGTAATGTACCTGTACTTAAATGTGGAATAGTATTGTATACTAGGTATAAAGAAGGATGCATAACCTTCACATTTCAGGGTCCTGGGTACTGCCGTTAATGTAGTACAAAACGCTTGAGAACTGCTCGATTCAGGACTCTATCTGTATACTTCGAGCCCATGCTAGTGGCCATTGCCTATCAAACAGGTGGAACAGATTGTCAAGCGAGCAGAGGAAACGATTTACCTGTATTCTCCTGCCAATTTAAGTTCTTGTTCGGCACCTGGCAGCTCAACTTAAAAGAACTAGAAAGTGATAGTGAAGAAAACTGTGAATAGTTATTAATATTTCCACAAGTGACAAACGAAAACAGACATAACTTAAAGGGAGTGATTATAACCAACAACCTATTGTTTGATACCAGTATTACCTCAAAGTAGAAGAATACAACTACACACTTATATTAGAATAATATGGTATGTATGGACAGAAGATCTACTGTGTTATTGGACTGTTGTAAATGATTCTTTTGATTTCACTTTTGATTGTCAGTCCTGGTTCAAAATAAATTAGAATCAGGATAATAAATTGTAAAAAATTCTATTTACACAAATTTCAACCACTGTCTTAATTAAGATAGCCTTTTAGAGTGTTGTTGGTATGTTATTGTTGTAGTACTGTTGGTTGTTGTGGATAATAAACTATTTTTTTGTATGTTAGTTGGTTATTGCACATTACACTCTACATTCATAACCCTAGACACTACACGAAGTCATTTTAATAATAATATAGATTAATTTTGAATGAGATCAAAAGGGTGGTAGCGGAAAGGTACTCTGAAAAGTTTACAATACTATTTGTTAAATTCAGGGACCTTCATAGCTGATCTCATTGTATACAATAATAATAATAAATTCTTTAAGCACCAAACACGGCGCATAAGGCAGAAACCAGTGCTCTCCAGGTTGTTCGTTGTGACGCCACTCCTCTTAGCTCTTGCACATTATTTAGGCCCAACGTTCTTCCTGCTCTTATTATTGTTCTTCTGAGTGTTTCTTTTGGTCTTCCTTTTTTCCTCTTACCCTCAGGAACCCAAGTGAGCGCCTGTAGTGGTATTCTGTTGTTTTGCATTCGTAGGACATGACCGATATATGACCATCGTCTTTTCCTTATATAGTCGGAGACATATTTCTGCCTAGAGTCTTCTCTTATTTGTCGATTAGTCTTGAATTCTTTCCAACAGATGTTCATGAGTTTTCTAAGACATTTGTTCTCGAATGTATTCACCTTGTTCTCCAATGATTTTGTTATTTTCCTACTCTCACAGCCGTATGTTAACACTGAGATAACATTTGAATTAAACAGACGAAGCTTGGTATGTATATTCAATGATCGTAATTTCCAAATGTTAGATAATCTATTGGAGGCGCTAGCTGCCAAAGCAATTCTAGTATGAATTTCTCTTGTTGTGTCACCATCCTGAGTCATTTTACTGCCTAAATAATTGAAACTTTCAACTTTCTGTAGTTTTTCCCCGTTCAAGATGATATCAAAGGTCTCATTAGAAAAGTTCATAGCTTTAGTTTTAGAGGCATTTATTTGGAGACCTATTTTAACCGAGAGATGACACAAATTATTTACTGCTTCTTGGGATTGTCTGGGTGTTGAACTTAAGAATGCTAAATCATCTGCGAAATCCAGGTCCCCCAGGAATTTTCCATTTGTCCATTTTATACCTGATTGTTCATTGTGGGTATAGTTTCTCATAACCCAATCAATAGCTATTCCAAATAATAATACATAACAATAATTCATAACATCAAAACCCACCACACTCATTCTTGCACCTTAGCAGCTCAGGGTGATGAGAGGGGTGGCACCTCCTTCCTCCGATCGTTGAGTTGGAGGGATACGCTTCTGCATATGGTTTTTCGCTGTCCCGCCGGGGAGCTTGCGAAATATGACGTGATAGGGTTTCGGACCCTTTTCTCGACGTCACGTGACGGTTAGGTGGTGCTCGAACTGGAGCATGAGAGGTTCGTGGTTGTCCGACTGGCAGGCGGTAACTATCCGCGTGGTGGCGGTCTGAGAGGGAAATAATTGGCCACTTAGGTAGAATCCGAAGAAAAAGAAACCGCAAGTGCAAAACAATCGAGGAAACCAGAAACATTAAAAGAGTGAAAAAAATGTGACGTGTTGGGAAAATAAAATTATCAGTCAAGCAGTGACAGATGGGGTAACCAGCCCCATGCCCAACCTTCCTTACTCCCTTCTTACGAAATGCCTGGTAGGGTACAGTGATACTATTCTTTGCTTCCCTTTCGGGCCCCGGTAACACACGGGTGCACTTTTACCTATGTTACACGCAAGGAATTTTTTTTTATCGCTTTTTAGTTTTCATATAAGTTAAAGAGTTGGTTCTTTCCACACAAAAGAAATTTTTTTTTTAAACGGTAATTTTATACATAGCTTAAAAAGGAACTCTATGAGGATAGCAAAGTATAAAACTGGGGCAATACAAAACAAAAACTTAGTTTAAAGTTGGCCATGAAAACTGGCCTCCTGTCACGAGTACCTCGGTAAATTGGCCGCGAATACTGCCTCTCGTCCCGTAAGACTTAAGTCTGGATCTACCGAAGTTGCAGTAAAAGATAATCCCAGTCTTGACATCGTAATACAACCCGAGAAAACAAGTAAAGAGAAAAACAAAAACAACTTATAGGAACCACTTTTATTGTTGTTAAGAAATTGAGTGAAAAACAGAAGATAAATATTGCCGACATTATGTTGCATGAAATCAAAGTTGATGAGCAGTTATCTTTGTTATTGTTGTTGATCAGAATCGACGCGATTGCACTCCAGGCAAACCCATAGGTGCTCAGTCTCTGATAAGTAGGTTTTGTGGCTATCGCATTGATAAAGGCATTTCTTTGTTGTGATGTTCCTGCTTTCATAGGGACATACTGGACGCGTAGATGGAAGGTCAACTCGTTCCGACACAGTGCTGATATTGAGTGAGAAATGTAGGTGTACAGGACGCAAATGTGTGTATAGTTCTGTTGAGTTGACAAGTCACTCACTCAATCATAAGCAGAAGTCAATAAGGGCAGACCACTGATGACGTTTCATACATTTATTAATGGACATACACTTCGATCTCACAGGTACAGTCATTAGAACACGTTGGCACAACAATCATCATATACTTGAAAAATGGGTGACAATATCAGATGTATGGTTATGTGGTGCATCAATATAAAGGAACGATAGAAGGGAAACACTCAATCTCCTAGCTGTCTATCGTCTCAAGTTCTAACTGACTAATCGCGTCAGTTAAGGTGGATACATACAATATCAACAATAATGGTTCACTGACCGAACCTTCTCCTGGCTAAGATTCTTAAGCCGAAAGTACATGCAATGGTTATGACGACCATGTTAAACCACAGTAATGGGTTTTTATATTATCTAGCTCCCTGTACCATCATCAGGTAGTAAGACATTTTCTGTTCTCCGATGATAGTCTTACAATGGCGGGAATCAAAAATGGCTTCTCCTCCCTGAGCTTCGCTCACTTGGGATGGAGAAGTATGAAGCAGGATTACTTCGATATATAATCATAAATGTCCTCATTGCTTCTATCTATCTCTGCTATCAATAAGCTGGTTACTGGAGTAATCTGGTGCTGCTAAATTACATGTCATCTTCATCTGTGGTCAGCAACCCGAGATGCACGATAATACGTCTCTCGTTTCGTCTTAGCGACAAAGTTCAACAAAAAAGGTTATGTGTTTTACCTTGGTTTAGAAAACACATACAGGCGAATAACGCACGCCATTCCTAGGCGTTAATAATGGATATAGGAGAATCTCTGATAATGCCATTATACAGAGACACCATCTCCTTCCTAGAATAGATCACAAATCACTCTTTACACTTTCTAAATAACCAGCCCTAGACACGACGACATGGCAGCCTTCCTCTTCTCTCTCAAGAACCCACTGCGCATGCCTAACAACGCCTTTCACCCCCCAGAGTTCAGCTCACAAAATAGTCCGACATAGAAATACAAAGATACAAAGATATAAGAGCCAATCACCTAAA
Organism: Oreohelix idahoensis; assembly: GCA_024509875.1. NCBI lineage: Eukaryota > Metazoa > Mollusca > Gastropoda > Stylommatophora > Oreohelicidae > Oreohelix > Oreohelix idahoensis. Next base: position 369,424 of record JAMPIV010001045.1, read on the forward strand.
CTAGACAAGGAATACATATAAATTCAGGTCATAAACATTTTAAACAAGACCAATCTGTTTCAGGCCATACCTGACGCAAAAAATGACATAAACAATATTTATACGCCAGATTGACCCACAAGAAAAGATAACCCCTGTAATCGAATCTAACATCGACCGATCCGGGTTCTGTCCCCTTTACTCTCAGAATCATAGATTCTCAATTAAATATTTTTTTCTCAGACAAATAGCCATAACTTTCCATTTGTATGCCTACGTACCGTAATCTGTGCGTCGCAGACTAATATGTGCGCAACAGACTACCACACCCCCCGGGAAAAAAATGAAATCATTTTTTTCCATCTGCGAGCAACATACAACAGGCTCACAACGCACCAATAATGCGCAGATGACAAATATCAGCAATTTATAACGCCAAATTAAGGCAAAGTCGAAGTATAGCTCGACAGGTGAGAATATATCTCAACATCTCAGAGAAAGTATTTCTCTAAGTATAAATATTTCCAGGATGGTGTCACCAACGCATACTACAATACTGGCAATGACCTAATGTATACAATAATTTCAATCACCATTTCATATTAAGTACTATAAGTTCATAATTGACAGAAAGAAAAAATTATCAAAAGAGTAGCGGTGAATATACATTAGTGAACCGCTAAGTGTTTATACAATCACTATATCATATATCACAAGTGTATACATATTTAGATATAGAGAAAAGAACTGTTGTATAGTTAGACACATTAAAAAGTCCAAGATTTAACAGTTAGAGCGGCACTACGAAGAACAAATTTCTTATCTGTAGTAGGTAACACTAAAATAGGTGGTGTTGAAAACAACTTTTTAATCTTATCCAAAGAGCATTGGCATTCCTGAGACCAGTGAACCATATTAGGAGACCCTTTCTTTAGTAACGAAGAAAGCGGTGCCATGATAGAGGATAGATTCTGAATGAATCGTCCATGAAATTGTATAAGACCTAATAGACTTCTCACTTGCTTTTTAGTCTTAGAAATAGAAATGTTAAGTATTTTACTGGTATTATGGTCCTCTGTCTTTAGGAAACCATGACCGACACGGTGACCTAGGAAAGAAATTTTGCTAAAACCAATACATGCTTTAGAGGGTTTCGCTGTCAACTTATGCTAGCGTAAGGTAGACAGTAATTCATATAACCCTAAATAGTGATCTTCCCAAGTATCACTGAAAAAACAGATGTCGTCTAAGTACGCAATGACATCTGACCGATGAGATAGGATTCGACGCATCATGCGTACGAATGTAGCCGGGGCGTTAATAAGGTCGAAAGGCATGAAATTCCATTGAAACAAACCCCTAGGTGTAGAAAAAGCAGTAAGAGGTTTGGCTCGTTCACTTAATGGGACTTGCCAATATCCTTTTGACAAATCAAGTTTAGTGAAGAAATGAGATTTAGAAAGCCTAGTAAGTAGCTCTTCTAGTAAAGGCATAGGTTCGGCATCGAACTTCGTAACCTGATTCAGTTTGCGATAATCAACGCAAAGACGTATGTTATTGTCTTTTTTCCGAACAATAACCATCGGCGAAGAATATGCCGAACTGGATGGTTCGACTATTTTTAATTCTATCATCTCATCCAATTCTTTCTCGACCTGTGTCTGAAAATGTATAGGTATAGGATATGGTCTGACCCTAATAGGATTATGGTCAGTTAGAATAATATCATGTTCAATGACATTAGTGTGTCCAGGAATGTCAGTAAGGACATCCTGAAATGTTTGTAACATAGAAGAAACTTGTCGCTGTTCCTCTAGAGATAAATTAGGAGAAACAGTAACGTTTTCCCATGATTCACTAGAATGAAGTGGAATCACTGGAAGAGGGAGATTTACATCCGAGAAACTTGTTTCTTCATCCTGTATTACTGACAAGGATGTGAAATGACCATGTGGTACTGGAGAATCGTCCGTTGTCTGAAAAATAGGCAGCAAATAATCAGGACGTTCATGGAATTCCGTAAGCATATTGATGTGGAAGGTTTTATGCTTTCCATCAATATCGACAATATAGTCAACATCGGAAATTTTCTAGATTATACCGAACGGACCTTTCCATGAGATAAGAAGTCTGTTTTCCCTACAAGGTAGCAGAACATAAGCTTTGTCCCCAGGACAAAGTTGTCGTAAGGTTCTTTTCTTATTGGCAAATTGCCTTGCCTTCTGTTTGGCAAATTCAGAAGAAGAAGTTGCTAATCTGCATGCTTCGATAATCTTGTGTCTAAGCGCGATGACATATTCGTAAGAGGATTTTGTGTCATCATCAATATTATCAGCGGTTATAAGATCATGAAGCAAAGACATAGGGCCGCGCGGTCGCGCGCCGAAGACAAGTTCAAAGGGAGAAAATCCTGTATGTTCATTGGGGACCTCTCTATACGCAAAGAGGGCCGCGGGCAAAACCCTATCGCAATCCTGAGGATGATCCTCAGTTATCTTCCCTAGTAAGTTTTTGAGTGTTCTGTTCAGACGTTCTACCATCCCATTAGACATAGGATGATAGATACTACTCAATGATCTATCTATCTTCAGAGTAGACATCACTTGAGACATGGTATCCGATATCAATCAGGTGCCATGATCTGATAATATTTCTCCGGGGAATCCCAGACGAGAAAATATTAGCCAAAGAGCGTCTGCAATATCGGCAGTGGAAATGCTCTTCAGAGGTATAGCCTCTGGCCAACGTGTGCACATGTCAACACACGTTAAGATAAACTGATGTCCTCTGGCAGATTTGATCTTAAACGGACCAATAATGTCTTTTGCCATTTTCTGAAACGGCCTAATAGGAATATCTGCAGCCTGCATAGGTGCAGCATGGCGTGGACCTTTGGATTTGACTTCTTGACATACCTTACAAGATCGACAATAAATCCGTATGTCTTTGTTTACAAAAGGCCAAAAGAAAGCCGCAAGAACTCTAGACTTAGTACGGGAAAAACCCATATGTCCAGCACACTGAGAGTCATGAGCGTGCTGCAAAACGTTAACTCTCAAATTCTTGGGAACAAGAATCTGAGAATGCATTGACGTAGTAGAGTCTTGGACCATACGCACAAGTACGCCATTCTTCATTGTAATCCAAGATTTTCGATTTGTATCTTTATTCGGATCACCTTTTGTTGCAAGAGTGAAGAATTTCTTTGGAGTCGGATCATCTTCTTGCTGTTTATAAATGAGTCACGAGAAATTACCAGGGGTTCATCTTGGTTATGCACTTCAGTATCTTCAGTAGATGAAGTTTGAGGCATATTGTCGGATTCGGCAGAAGACATGCGTGAACATCTCCTATAAAGAAAGGAGTAGAGATATTGATGATAGCAGTAGAGTACTTCTCTAAGGTGCCGCAAAATGTTACACATTTGACTACATTGCCTGTGGCATGGAAAGGATCTACAAGTGACTGTCTAACACCAATGGTGGTGCATCCAGAATCAAACAGAATTGAGACTGGGCTATCATTTACTAGACCTTTATGTAAGACAAGAGATCCTCTTCCATCATGTGCGACTGACGCAGGAAGAGCAGGAAGAGGGTGACTACAACTCAAAGTAGACACCGTAGTTGGTTCGAATAATGTTTTGCATTGGGGGCATTGAGATGCTCTCCCAAAATCAAAAGCGGAACATGCCATATTATTAGCATCATTATTATCTTTAGTCTGCTTATAGGCTTCATGTGACTCTTACTGTGCAGAGTTTACCTGATAATGTGGTTTATGTTTTTTGTTTTGTGATCTACCTCGATTATTATTGCCTCTGTAATCATTATTATTTCCTCTATTGTAACCCCTATTTGGGTTTGAGTCATAGTTCTCATGGTTACCATAATCATATTCATTATAATGAGTATCTCTGTAATTATGGTCTTGTTGTCTCCATGATGGATGACTTGGATAGTTCCTATAATGACTTCCTCTGCGGAAATTCCTATAATTATGGCAACCCCTGTATCGAGGGCTGTCAACTCGTCTCCAGTTCTTCGAAGAAGAACCTTGAAATGATTGATTACCTTGATTTTGATAATTATTCGAGTTACTCTTTTTATCAAACCTGTTTTGTGGTCGTTGAAATTTGTGTGAGTAATTAGGGTTGTATGGTGTTGCTGAAGCAACTGGCATACTTTCCTTAACCTTAGCATTGCTAATAGCTACGTCCGGATGTGCAGTGACGTATTGGGTACAATATTGCTCCATTTCTTTTAGTGTCTTGGGTTTACGCTCATGTAGGAATTCAAGGAATGGTTTATTTACACTTGACATAATCTTGTCTCTGAGCAACAAGTCCATAAGGGCTTCATATGTCTTTTCTGTTTTGGACAGCTCAATCCAACGATTAAATGTAAGACGTGTCCTTGCAATGAATTCTGAGAATTCTACACATGTATCAGGTACCATTCTGTTAAACAAAAGACGGTAACCTTCCTCTGTTAATTGATATTTTTTTAATAAGGCTGCTCTGATAACATCATAATTATCCTGGTCAGCCTCTTCTACCAAGCTTAAACTAGTCAGAGTGTCACCTTTTAGTATCTCTGATAACTGACTAGCATATTGTGATCTATCCACTTTATGATTTCGACAAGAACGTTCAAACCTATCTAGCCAAACTGTTATATCGTCACTGGATGGATTAAATGCTGGTAGCTTGATCTTATAAATAAAAGGTTTACCACTACCACCAGATGACTGATTAACATTACCCATGTTTGTCAATTTCAATTTCTCTAACTCAAATGCTAAAAGTTTTTCCTCATGTTCCCTTTTTGCTTTTCTCTCCTCGGCTTCAGCTTCTCTTTGTAATCTTTTTTCTTCAGCTTCTCTATCTAATCTTTTTTCTTCAGCCTGAAGTTTTCTTTCCTCCGCTTGAAGTTTTCTTTCCTCTGCTTGAAGTTTTCTTTCCTCTGCTTGAATTTGCAACCTTAAATTCTCAGCATCTATTTTCTTTTGTTCAACTTCTGCTTTCAATTTATTTTCCTCTTTTTGTTTCTTTTCTTCTGACTTCAATGCCATGGCCCATTGAGCAGACGAGTATTCTTCCAATTCTTTACCAGAATTGTCTAGGGATTTCCCCATCTCAATAAAGTAATCTAAAGTCGACATAATGTTTAACAATATGTGACTAGTTACCTGAAAAAAGTCAATGAAATTTATTCCAAAGTAAATGAGAGCAAGTTTTCACAAACTTGAATAATCAGCTCCCTATATCCCAATCTCTGTGGGAGACAAGCCTTTAATAAGGTCTTTTATACTCACTTGTATAATAATAATAATGATAGTAATAAACTACAAGTTTATTCTATACCACAAGTGTATGATCAAGTATACCTTATAGCATATGTCAACCAACAACATAAACAAAGGACAATCAAGAAAGACAATACGAAAACATTCGCAGAAATCAAATAAATTAAATAGAAAAACAGAAGAAAATAATCACAGAACCTGTGATGACAACCGCGAAGAAATAAACAACACAAATGACGTCACAGTGTAAAAATATAAAGTTGTATAGAACTAAATGACAGGAAAGATGAGACGTACAAATACAAACAAATCAAAACAAAACTAAAGAACAGGAAAATATTACAAAAACAACGATAGGTACAGTCGTCACAGCTAACAAAAAATAGCAACAAATGTCGCATGCAAATTTTCAATTAAGAAAATTGCTCCTACTGAACGCTATTACAAGACCTCTATTACGTGGTATCTCTTATAATAGTCACCTTACCCAACCTCCCACGGACATATACACAACACTAATATGCAACATGTAAACACTTAAACATAAATACATATATGTCATATAATGTAATGTGTGTGTGTTGAAAAAGAGGTTCAGTTGTTATCACACAATAATATTATAATTTACTACTAAACTGCCACTTTAATAAATAATTAATTATGGTATAAACTATTACAATGTTCAATTTTTTTTAGCACACCAGAAGATCCACCGTTGAAATCTATGCACTTTTCGCTAACACAGTTACTTCTTCAATAAATCTGTTGTGAAAACTGTCTGCTCTGTTACAAATGTCAACAAGCGCTGACCTAGTTCCAGTGTTATGTTTGAAAGGTCAAGCTGACATCGTCTGAAAGTTGTACTGCTGGTGTTCGTGTGTGTCGTATGCGGCTCCAAGAAACGTTCTGGTAACAGTAGCTGGCTTCTGGCAATGTCCACTGTGCAGGTTAGACCCAGAAATCTGGCCTACCACATTGATAAATATGCTGAGGTCACGTAACGAAAATCGTAAGCAGAAGTCAATAAGAGCAGACCACTGATGACGTTTCATACATTTATTAATGGACATACACTTCGATCTCACAGGTACAGTCATTAGAACACGTTGGCACAACAATCATCATATACTTGAAAAATGGGTGACAATATCAGATGTATGGTTATGTGGTGCATCAATATAAAGGAACGATAGAAGGGAAACACTCAATCTCCTAGCTGTCTATCGTCTCAAGTTCTAACTGACTAATCGCGTCAGTTAAGGTGGATACATACAATATCAACAATAATGGTTCACTGACCGAACCTTCTCCTGGCTAAGATTCTTAAGCCGAAAGTACATGCAATGGTTATGACGACCATGTTAAACCACAGTAATGGGTTTTTTATATTATCTAGCTCCCTGTACCATCATCAGGTAGTAAGACATTTTCTGTTCTCCGATGATAGTCTTACAATGGCGGGAATCAAAAATGGCTTCTCCTCCCTGAGCTTCGCTCACTTGGGATGGAGAAGTATGAAGCAGGATTACTTCGATATATAATCATAAATGTCCTCATTGCTTCTATCTATCTCTGCTATCAATAAGCTGGTTACTGGAGTAATCTGGTGCTGCTAAATTACATGTCATCTTCATCTGTGGTCAGCAACCCGAGATGCACGATAATACGTCTCTCGTTTCGTCTTAGCGACAAAGTTCAACAAAAAAGGTTATGTGTTTTACCTTGGTTTAGAAAACACATACAGGCGAATAACGCACGCCATTCCTAGGCGTTAATAATGGATATAGGAGAATCTCTGATAATGCCATTATACAGAGACACCATCTCCTTCCTAGAATAGATCACAAATCACTCTTTACACTTTCTAAATAACCAGCCCTAGACACGACGACATGGCAGCCTTCCTCTTCTCTCTCAAGAACCCACTGCGCATGCCTAACAATGCCTTTCACCCCCCCAGAGTTCAGCTCACAAAATAGTCCGAGATAGAAATACAAAGATACAAAGATATAAGAGCCAATCACCTAAACTAGACAAGGAATACATATAAATTCAGGTCATAAACATTTTAAACAAGACCAATCTGTTTCAGGCCATACCTGACGCAAAAAATGACATAAACAATATTTATACGCCAGATTGACCCACAAGAAAAGATAACCCCTGTAATCGAATCTAACATCGACCGATCCGGGTTCTGTCCCCTTTACTCTCAGAATCATAGATTCTCAATTAAATATTTTTTCTCAGACAAATAGCCATAACTTTCCATTTGTATGCCTACGTACCGTAATCTGTGCGTCGCAGACTAATATGTGAGCAACAGTCTCCCTCATAAAATGTTGAAGGACATGAATGCTAATTGTTACTGTTGCACGCTGGTTGTATACACGCCGGTTGTATCCTCGCATACGTCCATCCCTGCTGGTCTTACGTTTGATGCCAAAGTCCAGCAATCTTAGCCTTGATGATCCATCGATTGCAGTGTCATTCTCTAATAGACGATCATTAATTGCCCTATGTATCCCTCCCTTATCCATTTCCAATGCACCGTCTGTGTATGCTCTTGAAGCTAGTCTGTCAGCTCTTTCATGGCCACGTACCCTTGCATGACCAAGACAATTGATCCACACCAGCTCCTGAAAATTCGAGGCTTCTGTGTAGGTTTTTCCATTCATATCGAAACCTTCCCCTTTTGACCTTCCGAAGCCCGGATACTCTTGAAATCAACCAAACTCTTCTAGGGAATTCACCTGTGGTGAAACATGTTGAGAACCCAGCATTGTACACTAAGCTTGGAGAAGTCACTTGAGCCCCAGATGTAACTCTATTCCTTTGACATGGTTGACTTCATGCAGGAGTATCTCACTATGGACCTAGTGATAGGCTGGGGGAGCTGAGAAGTGGCTCTATGCAGGACATAACACTTCCTTGGTAGAGCCCAGAACCAGAGCACAGTAGTTGAAGAGCCCTCTTGGGTGGCGGAGAATGTACAGTATGCCACGCGCGTCTTACTCCTAGCTTGGGACCAGATGTGATGATCCTTTAAATGCGAGCCAAGTTGGAGAAACTGGAGCTCATGACCTCAACTCAACACGTTTTAGAATGGTAGAAAAGCCACAGGAACAGCCTAGATTAACAGTGTAGCTAATACCAAGGAGTCTTCTACGTGGTATAGGCTGCTAAAGAGCGAGAAGCTAAGCAGCCCTAGTTAAACAACAACAACAAATTACCTCTCTTTATGCTTGCTCCTTTGGTGTCAACAGTTATCATTAATAAGTACTTCTTCATATCTTTGATAAAAAACATAAATTTGTGAACGATATAAAGAATTAAGGATAAATTATAACTGACAATCTCGTTTTACGAGTAAGTCACCCGCTAATACATGATGGGAAATAATGATGTTCTGCTTTTTTGTTTGCAACAAGTCCTCATGACACAGAGATTTTGAGCGTCAAAGATATAAAACGCGACAAAGAAATAACGCTCAGTAGATTTTAATGAAAAGTTCTTAATGAGGCAAAATGTAACAGGAAGTCAAAAAAGTAAGCTTCTCAAAGCCCCAACTAGAACTTGGCAAGCAACTAGAGAATTAAAAAAAATATACTTAAAAGAAAACATATCCAATTATGTCGTAAATTTATTTTGAGAGAAGTCTTAGAAATAGTGGTCCCGTTTAGAGTGAAGAATGATGGTGAAGGCTCTAAGATAGAAAGGGTTAGAAAGTAAGGAGTTGCTTCACAGAGTGCTGGGGAGAGCAAGGACAGACTCTTTCACGACAATCCTTTTCTCTCAATCTACTCCTTAACTCTCCTGGCAAAACAATTATTTGCCAGTTTCCAAACACACATGCGCTCACACCAATTTGGTGTTTCAAACACACGGACGTTACGTGAATACAAACTATTGTAAAAAATATGGGTAATTTGGGCTTGGGTCTTCCAACACAGTACTAAAAGTTTTATGATGTTTATTTATCATTTAAATCAATCACAACATTTATCAGATAACAGAAAATTGTCATAGATACAGAAAATACAAATAACAAGATGGGGGGGGGGGGGGTATGAGGAGGAGTATCTAATCTGCCCTTCCCGCTTGTAATAGACAAAATGATAAACCCAGTCCAAAGATAGGTAGTTATCAGAAAAAAATAGATAATGTAACCCAACAGTAAATTTAATTACTCTGAAAAGAGGAGTTACAGTACTAGGTATGGGTGGTAGAAATAGTCCTGTTATTCTCAATTGTTTTCCCTTCTACTAAGCAAATGTAAGGGGGAAATGTTTAAAAAAAATAAGAAACAAAGGTTTAGATCGTTTTGTTCAGTGAGTTCCATGTGCCTAGAAAGTCAGAGAAGAACTTCATCGTTAATGAAATCCACCTAGTAATGAGAATATTATGAGCCAAATTAATATCTCATTTCGATGACAGTGCGGAAACAGTGTGCTAATCTGTTGGAGGTTTACAGTAAATAAATAACACACACATAAAGGTATGTTTCAAGCACTCATGAGAAATAAAGAAGTATCAAACCAGACAGCAGAAAAACAACAAAAGTGATAGACTTACCGGAGACCCGAACGATAACACCGCCTAGCTACAGAAACGAATCGCACTATCATTCCTGTCAACTAGTCACCACAAAAATCTGACCTATACTGTTAATAGGGGGACTGCAGAAGTGATTGCATCATTAGGCTGGATCGCTCCTAGGTACATATCCGGTATTACGTGTTGAGAATCGCGCTAATGACCCATGTCCACGAAGCACTAGTTTTGTGGTGCCTGGTTGGCAGGGAGTGTAGTGCGATTTGGTTCCATAACGAGTTGTAATTGTCGCCCCGTGTAATTCCTGACGGTCTCAGAAGAGGCAAAGATACAATATGACTAATGTACCCTCGAGCATGTCGAACATAGCGAGTTGTAATTGTCGCCCCGTGTAGTTTCTGACGGTCTCAAAAGAGGCAAAGATACAATGTGACTAATGTACCCTCGAGCATGTCGAACATAGCGAGCTGTAATTGTCGCCCCGTGTAGTTCCTGACGGTCTCAGAAGAGGCAAAGATACAATATGACTAATGTACCTTCGAGCATGTCGAACATAACGAGTTGTAATTGTCGCCCCGTGTAGTTCCTGACGGTCTCAGAAGAGGCAAAGATACAATATGACTAATGTACCCTCGAGCATGTCGAACATAACGAGTTGTAATTGTCGCCCCGTGTAGTTCCTGACGGTCTCAGAAGAGGCAAAGATACAATATGACTAATGTACCCTCGAGCATGTCGAACATAACGAGTTGTAATTGTCGCCCCGTGTAGTTCCTGACGGTCTCAGAAGAGGCAAAGATACAATATGACTAATGTACCCTCGAGCATGTCGAACATAACGAGTTGTAATTGTCGCCCCGTGTAGTTCCTGACGGTCTCAGAAGAGGCAAAGATACAATATGACTAATGTACCCTCGAGCATGTCGAACAAAACAAGTTGTAATTGTCGCCCCGTGTAGTTCCTGGCGGTCTCAGAAGAGGCAAAGATACAATATGACTAATGTACCCTCGAGCATGTCGAACATAACGAGTTGTAATTGTCGCCCCGTGTAGTTCCTGACGGTCTCAGAAGAGGCAAAGATACAATATGACTAATGTACCCTCGAGCATGTCGAACATAACGAGTTGTAATTGTCGCCCCGTGTAGTTCCTGACGGTCTCAGAAGAGGCAAAGATACAATATGACTAATGTACCCTCGAGCATGTCGTACATGGCGACTAATAAGAGGTTGTGCGTGAGGTTGGTAACCTCATCTTGTAAAACAACTTCCCACACAAACCACTGATGCAAGAGCCTGTCATTTCTTTTTTTTGGGTGCAGTATTCCTGCTGATGACCAGCTGCAATGGTGGCTGCCTGCTCCGTAAGAAGCGTAAAGGAAAATGATGATGATAAATGGTAATTGGTTGCACGATACTGAGTGTAGTAGACATTCTCAGCGTACTCATATTCATGTTTAGACTCAGTTGCGTTACCTACACTGAGTAAGTGATTGCCTGTACTCTACATCAGCGGTTCTCAAAGTGTGGTCCGCGAACCTCTCGAGATCTTTTCAGGGGGTCTGCTAGGTCAAAACTATTTTCATAATAATCAAAGTCGTTATTTGTCATTTTTACTCTCATTGTCTCACCAGTATACAGTTGAGTTTTCCAGAAGCTACGTGACGCGTTATGACGTCATCGCTCTGACGGCTAATGGAATGTGTGGTTGTGTATTCTTTTGTTTTCTAGAAGTTTGTAAAACAATAGGTATAGGTGTTAAATGTATACTTTCTCTTTTGAATTCCACCAGAGTTAAATGATAGCATACCAGTGTTAAATGCTGTTTCTATATATACTGTTGAATGGTGTATAGATATGAAGTTGTATTGTTCCTTGTTCACACTGACATCAACTATTTACAGGACCACAGTGTTAAGAGGTATGGTGGTCTGTGGAAGCTCCAATGTTAAAGACTTGTTGTTGGCCCCTGTTACGGTATATGATATTAACGCCGTCTGCTAAAGGTTAGCGGACGTGCAAATGTAAAGGTTAAGACATTTAATATATTGCGATAGATGTTTCAATTATTGAACGCTCCATACACGATCGATTATGACGTGTCTAGCGTTGTTTGGGTCACAGTCGGTAACTAGGAGACGCTACCCATTGTTACTTGACCGCCAAGCTGAATAGCTGCGTTTTGTTAACCTTCCAATTCAATGGCATGATATAGCCATTTATATGTGCATTATGATGGACCAGGGTCAGTCCTAGAACTCTACATGAGAGGAAACTTATGGAGGTTAGTGATTAACTAACTCCTTGGAAGGAGAAAGATAATCGTCTACTTTATACGAAGTAATTAGACTCACAGTCTCACTGTCGGCAGGTAGCCATTCTATCTGCGCGTGCATATAGCTGTGATGTTCTGACGACAATTACTGCATTGTATCCTTAAACGGAAACAACTTGATTGACTTAGAGGGGGAGCCAAAACACTTGATTTCTGATGATCAGATTGCCTCCTATTGTATCGCTCTGTATAGAGTTTCCTATCATATTTACACCTTGAAGTTGCCAGCCCTATGTACAACCTTATATTAGTCGCGCTGTACTGAGGCGCCTGAGGGCGTTGAAGGTCTATTCTTCTTTGACCCTTCATCAGGGCTGAGGATTCAGCCAAAAAATCTTTCGACTCCGGAAATTTTACAATTCCGACTACAGTTTTTTTTAACTAGTGATATGGCATAAAATTATGTACTTATATGGAGTTACATGTATAACTATGGTATGTATGTGAATAAATGAAAACATGTATTTCGTAGGCTACATTTTAAACTATTCATTCATTCATACAGTAATAAAAAATAACAAATCCACACCTGCACATAAATTACTTCTTTGCCAAACACCATGAGGCTAAATAGTTTAATTTTAACAATGGCGGGAAAATTGACAGTGTATATAGTTTATTTTCACTTCTTGTGTGCTTTTTCTAAATGTGACAACAAATTTCCAATTGTGATAAAAACTTTATTTATGATCAGAAGCAACTGAAATGTTCGCACATTATGTAAAAATGAATGTACTTTAACACTAAAGTGGTTTTAGGGGTTCTACTACTTTAAAATGTTATTTCAAATTTGTTAAGCGCCCCTCCTCCCGAGCATGGATCAAAAGTGGATCTGTCTTGACTAAAGTCTCGTAAAATTCGGAGTTGGAGTCGGACATTTTTTTATCGACTCCGACCTCACTAAAAAATGACCGACTCCACGACTCCGACCCCACAGCCTTGCTCTTCAGAGACCCTCGGGAGCTTTATGTGGCGAGCAAGACAAGTAACAATCAGGAAATCTACCACACCACTATTGTTATTTTACTTCTACTGTTATTTGCGCTTTTTAGTTATTCGACTGTCACGCAACCTCAAATTACTGAGAAACAGTCACGTATGTTATATCTTCTTCTTCTTTGGCCGCCAACTGTCAAATGAAACATCTATGACATGCACTTAACTTCATTGTTAAGTGTTGTTAAACATGCATGCAACATATGTAGTAATGAGTGCAACAAAATTTGACATGGACACCGACCCGCCTATTAGGTAGGCCAGCCGTAAAACGAGGATCGATCGTTGGCCTACCTAATAGGCCGGTCGGATATTAAGAGTTAAAAGAGAAGTTGGCAAGAAGATGAAGACGGCTGTTTACTGCTCCATCATTGATCCAGTCTTGACCTAAGGATGCGAGTCATGGACAATGGCTACACCCCACAAAAGCCGGCTCCAAACCTCAGAAATGAGGTATCTGAGGAAGGTGGTTGAAGTAACAAGAACAGACGTGGTCCACAACCAGACGATACGGCAAGGCCTCAAAATCCCACCCCTGCAGACCCAAATACAACAGTCTAAACTACGACGATTTGGCCATGTCTGCAGAATGGGAGAAGATCGGCTACCACAACAAATATGGGAAACTAAGAGCCAGGATCCAGACCTCCAAGACAACCCAAAGTCCGCTGGAAGGACAACATTAGACAATCTCTGAAGTACCGAGGGCTAGATTGGAACCATGCCAGGAGGAAGACAGCCGATAAGATAGTATGGTGCTCTCTCTGGCAAATCTATATACCCCAGGGTAGAAGAGGCACGACTAAGTAAGTAGTACAAAGTAACTTTTGGAGCAATAACGTCCGTGTATTTGATTTTATATTGGACGCTTCTCAGTGACTTTTTGATCACCCTGTTTTATGAACGCAGTTTATAAACGGAAATTCCAACACTTAATTGGCAAATACGTACTTTCTAGTGTATTCCTACTACGGAATTTATGGTCTTACTTGAAAGCTTGAAAGAGGATATATTCTACTTGATAGAACGTAAGTTACACAATAACAGAATGTCAGTGGCGGCTAGTGAATGTGTCATGTAGAGCAGCGTTTCTCAAACTTTTCGTATCAGGTGAGGACACATTTACACTCTTAATAATTGACTGATTATTGTATTGTCATCGGGAATACACAACTATGCCAAGTTTCAGAAGTATTGCTCATCTGGAAGTAATTGAAAAATCGATTGCACGATTTGAAAGTGACATGAAAGTGACAAACAAGTGAAGTTAAATATAAGCGTGTAAAAATTACCGAGGACCGCATACAGCTGCTGTTTATGGGAGTTTTGCCAATCGATATTTACCGTATTAGAAAACGCACATATTTATACCCTATTGTTACGTGCAGTGTTTGATATCTTGCAATATTATACATTTGTATGCTTGTTATGTTCGCAAATAGTTTGTAAACAAAATAGAAACTCTTTTGCTTAAGGAAAAGTCAATATCGAGTTACTTCCCCTTGAAAGGAGTCTCAGATCGAACTCCGCGGACGAATCCAGTTTTACTGCGATTTATTCTTTGTTTGGGTAGAAATAGATTGTTCTTGCTTCAGAATATCTATGGCCTGAATTTATGTGTAGTGTTTGTCTAGGTAGGACGAGTCTGTCTTATATCTGTATATCTTTACATATCTAAGTCGAACTATATGTTCTTTGTCGCTAGAAAGGTCAAAGGCTGTTCAGCGGATGTGTCGCTAGTGAGTTGTGATTTGGCTTCGCCCTGATGGGGGCTGTCGTGTTTTTCAGTATCGGCTTGTCGCCGGGAAAAGTGATCTCAAGATTGATGGGGAAAGTGATAGACGTTTAGACCTATCCTGTATGCTTTACCCCAGTGTTTATTCTTATTGCCAAGGAATGGCAGAATCATATTTCTGATACCACGGTAACAAAAGCATTTCTTATGAACTCTTACGAAGCCATCGTTTTCGATAAGCAGACGCACGATTTGTACGTCTGAGAGAATATTTAACTAGATGAAGAAGACATTCATTTCTAGCAGCACTATATCTTGTATGATGAAGTCAATTGTATCATGATAGAATCTACAGAGCCATGAGAACATTTAATGAATGACTAACTTTAATACAGATTCATTGTCTGTATCCAAACGTGAGTGACAGCTCACCAGAAGCCATCTTGTATCCAAATATTTTGTGACTTTCAAGAAGAGAAAAGGGATGCCCCGTACTATCGCTTGATGAGTCCAGAGATCACTGCTACAGATGAGAACCCATTACTAGCGGTTCAAAATGATTATATGAAAAATATGTGCTGAACATTATTTAAAGGAATCTTCGCTAGACGAGGTTAGGTCTAGAAGCCATCTTGAATATTGTTTATAAACTGACGTGCTTTGTCAGTAAACTCAGATGATATATATATATGGGCAATACTGAGTGCTTGTCTACTGACATTCCATTGTGCTATGATTCAACGAGTGCCCATGTATCATTACAAGACCATTTATCAATTGTACCATGATGTATTATGCCAACCTGTGATTTGTCACTGTATCCGTGCTGTCGAATGTGTACGTCCAATTAAACTGTAACAAAAAGTACACAGCAGTTGGCGTCGATGACTTCCAGCCATACATGAGTGAGTAAAAGAACAGTTATCAACTCTTCGAACTCTTTCATCATTCGCGTATTATACTCTCACTCTATGTCTACACACCACTGCGTAGGTCGAGTTGATATTCCTATTCCTAACAACCACTCTGACGAGCAACGCTGGGGCCAACAACAAGTCTTTAACATTGGAGCTTCCACAGACCACCATACCTCTTAACACTGTGGTCCTGTAAATAGTTGATGTCAGTGTGAACAAGGAAAAATACAACTTCATATCTATACACCATTCAACAGTATATATAGAAACAGAATTTAACACTGGTATGCTATCATTTAACTCTGGTGGAATTCAAAAGAGAAAGTATACATTTAACACTGGTGGCCAGCTTTCTGGGTTTGACCTCGCAGAAGTTGAGAAGTCAACAGACTACCGATACCAGACCGTTTCCTGTGGCTGATACGACACACTTGCAGTATTAGTTTGCTCGTTGTCAACACTTTGTCACGTGACCTATCAAGTGAATGCAGTATCTAGGTCAGCGTTGTTGACATTTTTACGCTTAGACATTACAGAGTTTCACAGTACAGAGATGATACTTTGAAGGCCATAAACTGTTCTATTGTTGCAGTATTGTTGAACATAAGTGCGTAAATTTCATCGTTGGACCTTCTGATACTCATATTGTTGAACATTGTAATAGATTAAATCAAAAATCTAGTATTGATTAAAGTGGCAGTTTACTTTGTTTATTCAGAAACTGTGCCATTATATTTATGAACTGAAACTCTTTCCAACACATTTCATTATTTAATGTATAACTGAGCATCCTATCTGCAACACAGTGCTTTATATATTACACACATGATATATGCATTTATAATTATATGTTATATGTTATTTGTTTGTATAGTATATTAGTTTATATGTCAGCGGGTTGTGTTTAGGTTGGGCGGTGTCCTCACAACAGAATATCCCACGTCATAGAGGGTCCGTTGTGGGCGTTTTCTTTAGGTGCAATTTCCTTAATTGGAAATTTGCTTGCAACAACTAGTTGCTATTTGTGTTAGCTGTGAAGACTGTAATTATTGTTATTTTTGTAATATTTCTTTGTTCTTTAGTTTTGTTTTGATTTGTTTGTAATTTGTTGGTCTACCCTTTTCTATCTTTCAGTTCTATTCACAATTTATATTCATATACTGTGACGTCATTTGTGTTGTTATTCCTTGCAGACTCGGTGATTATTTTCATTGATTTCCCTATTTGATTTATTTGATTTCTGCAAACGTTTTCGTATTGTCAGTCTTATTTGTACTTTATGTATGCTGTTGGTTGACATATGTTTTATATAGGTATATTTCATAAGACACTATTGCTTGTGCACTGCACTTGGATTATGGTATAAACCAGTACTTTATTATTATTACTGGTATACAAGAAATTATACAAGACCTTATTAAGGCTTGTGACCCACTGAGATTGAGATAGTGTACTGATTAATCAAGTCATTAAGAACTTGTGGTATTATTATTGTTTCAAGTAATTAGTATTATTGTTAGACATCATGTCTACATTAGAATACTTCATTGCACAAGGGAAATCCCTTGATAAGACTGGTCAACAATTAGAAGAATGGGAAGTTGCTCAATATGACAAGACATTAGCAGCTGAAGAGAGAAGATTAGCAGCTGAAGAGAAAAGACTAGACAGAGAAGCTACTGCTGCTGCTGAACAAAAGAAATTGCAGATGCAGGTGGAGGAAAGGAGATTTGAAGCTGAACAAAAAAAATTAGACAGAGAAGCTGCTGCTGAACAAAAAAGATTAGACAGTGAAGCTGAACAAAAAAAATTAGACAGAGAAGCTGCTGCTGAACAAAAAAGATTAGACAGAGAAGCTGAAGAAAAAAAAAGCAATAAGAGAACATGAATTTGAGTTAGAGAAATTAAGATTGACAAGTATGAGTAATGTTAATCAGGCATCTAGTGGTAATGGTAAACCTTCTACTTACAAGGTTAAGGTTCCACCGTTCAATCAGTCCAGTGACGATATTACATTCTGGCTGGATAGATTTGAACGTTCTTGTCGTACTCATAATGTGGATAAATCACAATATGCTAACCAATTAGCAGAAAACTTGAAAGGTGAATCTCTGACTAGGTTATGCCTTGTAGGAGAGGCAGATAAGGATAATTATGATGTCATTAGGGCGGCTTTGATAAAAAAAAATACCAGCTAAGTGAGGAAGGCTATCGCCTTTTGTTTAAGACGATGGTGCCTGAGACAGGTGTAGAATTCTCAGAATTCATTGCAAAGGCACGTCTCACAGTTGATCGTTGGATTGAGCTTTCCAAAACAGAAAAAAAACGTATGAAGGACTTATGGATTTGTTGCTCAGAGATAAGATTATGTCATGTGTTAACAAACCATTCCTTGAATTTATACATGAGCGTAAACCCAAATCACTAAAGGAAATGGAAGAATATTGTTCCCAATATGTCACTGCACACCCCGACGTGACTTTTGGCAACGCTAAGATTAAGGAGAGTATGCCAGTTGCTTCAGCAACACCATACAATCCCAATTATTCACACAGATTTCAGGGACCCCAAAACAGATTTGAAAAAAAAGGTAACCATAATAGTTATCAAAACCAAGGTAACCAATCATTTCAGGGTTCTTCTTCGAAGAACTGGAGACGAGCTGATAGCTCTCGACACAGGGGTGGTCATAATTATAGGAATTTCCATAGAGGAAGTAATTATAGAAACTATCCGAGGTATCCGTCTTGGAGTCAACAAGATCACAATTACAGAGATACTCATTATAATGAATATGATAATGGTAACCAAGAGAACTATGACTCAAACCCAAATAGGGGTTACAATAGAGGTAACAATAACTACAGAGGTAATAATAACCGAGGTAGATCTCAAAACAGAAGACATAAACCACATTTTCAGGCAAACTCTGCACAGCAAGAGTCTCATGAAGCCTATAAACAGAGTAAAGATAATAATGACGCTAGTAATATGGCATGTTCCGCTTTTGATTTTGGGAGAGCATCTCAGTGCCCCCAATGCAAAACATTATTTGAGCCAACCACAGTGTCTACTTTAAGCTGTGGCCATCCTCTTCCTGCTCTTCCTGCATCAGTCGCGCATGATGGAAGAGGTTCTCTTGTCCTACATAAGGGTTTAGTACATAACAATCCAGTCTCCGTTCTATTTGATTCTGGATGCACCACAATTGGTGTTAGGCAGTCACTCGTAGATCCTTCCCGTGCCACTGGACAAGTAGTCAAATGTGTAACATTTGGCGGCACATTAGAGAAATACTCTACTGCTATCATTAGGATTGCTACTCCTTTCTTTACAGGAGATGTACACGCATGTCTTCTTCCAAATCCGATCGCTGACCTTATCATCGGTCGCATTCATGGAGTCAAAGAATGCACTCCGCAACAAATTTCCGCGTGGGAAAAGCAAAACATGCAGATTGCTAACGCTGTAGTCACTAGAGCTCAAGCTCTTAATATGCCTCAAACTTCATCTACTGAAGATAATGAAGTGCATAACCAAGATGATCCCTTGGTAATTTCTCGTGACTCGTTTATAAAACAGCAAGAAGATGATCCCACTCTGAAGAAATTTTTCATTCTTGCAACTAAAGGTGATCCGAATAAAGACACAAGTCGTAAATCGTGGATTACAAAGAAGAATGGCGTACTTGTACGTATGGTTCAAGACTCCATTACGTCAAGTCATTCTCAAATCCTGGTTCCCAAGAATTTGAGAGTTAAAATTTTGCAGCACGCTCACGACTCTCAGTGTGCTGGACACATGGGTTTTTCCCGTACTAAGTCAAGAGTTCTTGCGGCTTTCTTTTGGCCATTGGTAAACAAGGACATACGGATTTATTGTCGATCTTGTAAAGTATGTCGGGAAGTGAAATCCAAAGGTCCACGCCATGCTGCACCCATTCAGGCGGCAGACATTCCTATTCGGCCGTTTCAAAAAATGACCATAGACATAATTGGTCCATTTAAGATCAAGTCCGCCAGAGGACATCAGTTTATCTTGACGTGTGTTGATATGTGCACACGTTGGCCAGAGGCTATTCCTCTGAAGAGCATTACTACTGCTGATATTGCAGATGCTCTTTGGCTTATATTCTCTCGTCTGGGTTTCCCCGGAGAGATATTATCAGACCATGGCACCCAACTAATATCAGATACCATGTCTCAAGTAATGTCTACTCTGCAGATAGATAGATCTTTAAGTAGTATCTACCATCCAATGTCTAATGGGATGGTCGAACGCCTTAATAGAACACTTAAAAACTTACTAGGGAAGATAACTGAGGATCATCCTCAAGACTGGGACAGAGTTTTACCTGCGGCCCTCTTCGCTTACAGAGAGGTCCCCAATGAACATACAGGGTTTTCTCCCTTTGAACTTGTCTTTGGCGCGCGTCCGCGCGGCCCTATGTCTTTGCTCCATGATCTCATAACAGCTGACAATATTGACGATGACACAAAGTCATCTTACGAATATGTCATCGCGTTGAGACAAAAGATTATCGAAGCATGCAAATTAGCAACTTCTTCTTCTGAATTTGCGAAACAGAAGGCAAGGCAATTTGCCAATAAGAAGAGATGCTTACGACAACTTTGTCCTGATGACAAAGCATTTGTATTACTACCTTGTAGGGAAAACAGACTACTTATTTCTTGGAAAGGTCCGTACGATATAATATCGAAAATTTCCGATGTCGACTATATTGTCGATATTGATGGGAAGCATAAAACCTTCCACATCAATATGCTTACTGAATTCCATGAACGTCCGGATTATTTACAACCCATTTTCCAAGCAACGGACGATTCTCCAGTACAACATGGTCATTACTCATCACTGTCCGTGATACAGGATGAGGAAACGAGTTTTTCAGATGTAAATCTTCCTCTTCCAATGATCCCACTTCATTCTAGTGAATCATGGAAGAACGTTACTGTCTCTCCTGATTTGTCTCTAGGAGAACAGCGACAAGTTTCAACTATGTTGCAAACATTTCAGGATGTACTCACTGACATCCCTGGACAAACTCATGTCATTGAACATGACATTGTTCTAACTAACCATACTCCTATTAGGGTTAGATCTTATCCTATCCCTATACATTTTCAAGCACAGGTCGAGAAAGAGTTGGATGAGATGATAGATTTGAAAATAATCGAACCATCCACCTCTGCATATTCTTCGCCGATGGTTATTGTTCGGAAAAAAGACAATAACATACGTCTTTGCGTTGACTATCGCAAATTGAATAAAGTAACGAAGTTCGATGCCGAACCTATGCCTTTACTGGAAGAGCTACTTACTCGACTTTCCAAATCTCATTTTTTCACTAAACTTGACTTGTCTAAAGGATATTGGCAAGTACCTTTATCTGAACGCGCCAAACCTCTCACGGCTTTTTCAACACCTAGAGGTTTGTTCCAATGGAATTTTATGCCTTTCGGTCTTATGAACGCACCAGCTACATTTGTACGCAAGATGCGCCGAATCCTATCTTATCGGTCAGATGTCATTGCATATCTAGACGACATCTGTCTTTTCAGCGATACTTGGGAAGATCACTATTCAGGGTTAGATGAATTGCTGTCTACTTTGCGCGAGCACAACCTGACAGCGAAACCCTCTAAAGCCTATATTGGTTTTAGCGAAATTTCTTTCCTAGGCCACCGAGTTGGTCATGGTTTCCTAAAGACAGAGGACCATAATACTAGTAAGATACTTAACATCTCTATCCCTAAGACTAAAAAACAGGTGAGAAGTCTGTTAGGTCTTATTCAATTTTATGGCAGATTCATTCAGAATCTATCCTCTATCATGGCACCTCTTTCTACACTTTTAAAGAAAGGTTAGCCTAATATGGTCCACTGGTCTCAGGAATGCCAATGCTCTTTGGATAAGATTAAAACATTGTTTTCAACACCACCTATTTTAGTGTTACCTACTAAAGATAAGACATTTGTTCTTCGTAGTGATGCTTTATCCACTGGGATTGGAGCGGCACTAATGCAAGAGTACTCTGGAACTCTGCATCCTGTAATGTATATTTCCAGAAAACTTAATGCGGCAGAAAGGAATTATTCGGTTTTAGACCGTGAGCTATTAGCTATGGTTTGGTCAATTCTCAAACTACAAAGATTCCTTCTAGGCGCACATTTCATAGTAGAAACCGACCAAAAAGCTCTTACTGCTATACAGAGTAAGAATTTGAAGAGCTCGAGGTCTACTCGATATGCAATTGCTCTTCAACCCTTTCATTTCTCTGTGCGAGCTATTCGTGGATCAGATAATGTGATGGCAGACATTCTGTCAAGATGCGCACATGATTCCACATAACTATTAGGTCTTAGACGTCTTAATATGTCTAGGTCTATAGTAGTTCCTTTTCTATATCAAGATAGATACACATTTGTAATTTATTAATATAATGATTGTATCACTACTTAGCGGTTCATTGATATTTATTCACCGCTGTTCTTTAATGATTTTTCTTTATAAATCATAAATTTAAGATATCTAATACGAAATTATGGTATGAATTTTTGAATGCATTATGTAATGGCCAGAATTGTATTATACGGTGACACCTTCCTGGAAAAATTTACTTGTAGAGAAATAATTTCTCTCAGATACATTCTCACCAGTCGCTTCATAAGTCGACTTAGCCTCATATTAGGCGTTATATTTATTCCTGATATTTGCATCTGCGCAGTATTCATGCATTTTGAGCCTATTGTACGTTGCTCCTAGATGTATTTCAAAAAAAAAAATGTTTTATTTTTTTTTCCCGGGAGGTGTGGTAAGACTGTTACGTGCAGTCTTTGATATCTTGCAATATTATACATTTGTATGCTTGTTATGTTCGCAAATATTTTGTAAACAAAATAGAAACTCTTTTGCTTAAGGAAAAGTCAATATCGAGTTACTTCCCCTTGAAAGGAGTCTCAGATCGAACTCCGCGGACGAATCCAGTTTTACTGCGATTTATTCTTTGTTTGGGTAGAAATAGATTGTTCTTGCTTCAGAATATCTATGGCCTGAATTTATGTGTAGTGTTTGTCTAGGTAGGACGAGTCTGTCTTATATCTGTATATCTTTACATATCTAAGTCGAACTATATGTTCTTTGTCGCTAGAAAGGTCAAAGGCTGTTCAGCGGATGTGTCGCTAGTGAGTTGTGATTTGGCTTCGCCCTGATGGGGGCTGTCGTGTTTTTCTGTATCGGCTTGTCGCCGGGAAAAGTGATCTCAAGATTGATGGGGAAAGTGATAGACGTTTAGACCTATCCTGTATGCTTTACCCCAGTGTTTATTCTTATTGCCAAGGAATGGCAGAATCATATTTCTGATACCACGGTAACAAAAGCATTTCTTATGAACTCTTACGAAGCCATCGTTTTCGATAAGCAGACGCACGATTTGTACGTCTGAGAGAATATTTAACTAGATGAAGAAGACATTCATTTCTAGCAGCACTATATCTTGTATGATGAAGTCAATTGTATCATGATAGAATCTACAGAGCCATGAGAACATTTAATGAATGACTAACTTTAATACAGATTCATTGTCTGTATCCAAACGTGAGTGACAGCTCACCAGAAGCCATCTTGTACCCAAATATTTTGTGACTTTCAAGAAGAGAAAAGGGATGCCCCGTACTATCGCTTGATGAGTCCAGAGATCACTGCTACAGATGAGAACCCATTACTAGCGGTTCAAAATGATTATATGAAAAATATGTGCTGAACATTATTTAAAGGAATCTTCGCTAGATGAGGTTAGGTCTAGAAGCCATCTTGAATATTGTTTATAAACTGACGTGCTTTGTCAGTAAACTCAGATGATATATATATGGGCAATACTGAGTGCTTGTCTACTGACATTTCATTGTGCTATGATTCAACGAGTGCTCATGTATCATTACAAGACCATTTATCAATTGTACCATGATGTATTATGCCAACCTGTGATTTGTCACTGTATCCGTGCTGTCGAATGTGTACGTCCAATTAAACTGTAACAAAAAGTACACAGCAGTTGGCGTCGATGACTTCCAGCCATACATGAGTGAGTAAAAGAACAGTTATCAACTCTTCGAACTCTTTCATCATTCGCGTATTATACTCTCACTCTATGTCTACACACCACTGCGTAGGTCGAGTTGATATTCCTATTCCTAACAACCACTCTGACGAGCAACGCTGGGGCTGTTACGGTATATGATATTAACGCCGTCTGCTAAAGGTTAGCGGACGTGCAAATGTAAAGGTTAAGACATTTAATATATTGCGAAAGATATTTCATATTAACATGCTCAAGCAATTTCATACACGTCCTGAACACTTACAGTCAATTTTTCATGAACTAGATGACAACACAGTATCTACTTGTTATTATTCCAACTTATCTGTCATCCAGGAAGAAGAATCTTCTTTTCCTGAGGTACAGTTACCGTTACCGGTACCAGTAGTTCAACCTACTGAATCTTGGCGGGATGTAACCATCTCTTCAACGGTTACACCGCAACAGCGTCTACAGATTGCTAATCTATTACAATCTTATCCAGATGTGTTGACCGACGTCCCGGGTCGCACATCGGCTATTAGTCATGACATTACTCTCAATGATGATACACCTATTCGTGTACATCCCTATTCGGTTCCTTTACATTTCCTTGCTAAAACTACTAAGGAACTTGAACAGATGTTGTCTCTGGGAATCATTGAGACTAGTAATTCGCCATTCTCTTCTCCATTAGTGATTGTCCGGAAGAAGGACAATAACATCAGACTATGTGTTGACTATAGAAAATTAAATGCTAAGACTATAGTTGACAGCGAACCACATCCACTTATCGACGACTTACTGCCACGTCTATCCAACGCAACTATATTTAGTAAGATAGACTTAACTAAAGGTTATTGGCAGATACCACTGACCGAAAAGGCTAAGTACTACACCGCATTTTCCACTCCACAAGGTCTATACCAATGGAATGTGATGCCTTTTGGGCTTGTTAATGCGCCAGCTACCTTCATTCGCCTGATGCGACAAATTTTATCAGGTAGACCAGACGTTATTACATATATTGACGACATATGCTTGTTTAGTTCGTCGTTTGAGGAACATGTTTCGGAACTTAGATATGTTTTCGACACTCTAAGGAATTATAATGTAACTGCTAAACCTACAAAGGTTCAAATCGCGTGTAATGAGATAACCTTTTTGGGACATATCATTGGATCGGGATATATCCGAACGTTACCTAGTACGGTCTCCAAAATTCTAAACATAGCAGTTCCTCAGACGAAGAAACAGGTCAGGAGTTTGTTAGGACTTGTTCAATATTACAGTAGATTCATACCAAACTTGTCATCCATCACGGCTGTATTGTCTTCATTGTTAAAAAAAGACATGCCGGTGAAGGTGACATGGACTGGTATATGCAATGAAACTTTCAACAAAATTATAAATTTGTTCTCGCATGAACCAATTTTAAGACTTCCCGATGCTTCCAAAAGATTTTTCTTACGAACAGATGCTAGTAACTACGGCATTGGTGCATGCCTGCTCCAGAACCATGATGGCGTTCTACATCCTACCTTATATATTTCAAGAAAGCTAAAGCCGGCAGAAACAAAGTATTCCACAGTGGACAAGGAACTTTTATCAGTTATATGGGCAATAACTAAACTTGAAAAGTTTTTGCTTGGTGCTCCATTCACCATACAAACCGACCAACGTGCTGTAGCATCTTTGCGTCGATCTAACCACAAGAGCCCAAAACTCGCCAGATATGCAATCATCCTACAGCCATTTGAATTCTCCATTGAACATATTCCTGGCACTGAAAATATTGTGGCGGATGCGTTGTCACGTAATCCTATTGACGACGAATGATCAACATTGACATTCCTAAAACACGTCAATCATCACTACATTGGATATAACGAAGTATCAACTATAAGGGAACTAACCTTGCCTTCAATTTACTATTTATAAACACTATATGCATCACAGAATTGAACTAAAGACAATCAAGGTATACATATTGACATTGAAACTTCGTCTAACGTCCATACACAATATATGAATATTCGTTGAACAATCATGGAACAATATCTGACGACAAGTCGAACTTATTATCCTATGTGCACTTAATTCTTGGATGCTGGGATAAATGACACTTCTTTCCAACGTAAACGTTTGAACATTTTTGCCTAAAAGAATTCATCAGGATAAAGACTACGGATGGATCATCATATCCTATACTAATTAATTAGTTAACTTAACTTCTTAATTGAATTATTATCAATAAAATGAAATGTGAGAAAAAAATGAAATGAAAGAACAAAAAAAGAGAACGAAATATAAAAAGAAGAAATTATGAAAAGAGAAAATAAATCTCACACAAGTATTAGATTAATATTTTTTTTTAATGTACCTATACGTTATTTAGTTAGTTAAATTAGATAGTTATTATTCACTAACACTTAACACACACAATTAAGTTAAAACTTATATTCGAATTTCTTTCTATTTCTTCTCACTTATTTTGTCTTTTCTTCTCTCATAACATCGCGTTACATTAGAATCTTAACAATTTAACTCTTAGTTTAATTAATTAATTTAATTTTAATTAGTCAAATTAATTCCTATCTGACATACTAATACGACAGACCTTACTTTAATTTAATTCTATCATTCACTATTTACATTAGACATTTTATTTAGTTGATATAATAATATGTATAATATTGATATATAATGTGATTAATGTTAGATGACTATGACAAATAGTTAGTTGACATGACCGCGACACGGTTCTACTCAGAACATCGTCGACCATATGTCACGATTGTATTAAATTTTTTTTGAAAAATTGTTAAGTCGGATAGATCTTGAAAAAAAATCTATCGATTTTTTTTTCCCCCGGTGTACAGGGAATTGTTACGGTATATGATATTAACGCCGTCTGCTAAAGGTTAGCGGACGTGCAAATGTAAAGGTTAAGACATTTAATATATTGCGATAGATGTTTCAATTATTGAACGCTCCATACACGATCGATTATGACGTGTCTAGCGTTGTTTGGGTCACAGTCGGTAACTAGGAGACGCTACCCATTGTTACTTGACCGCCAAGCTGAATAGCTGCGTTTTGTTAACCTTCCAATTCAATGGCATGATATAGCCATTTATATGTGCATTATGATGGACCAGGGTCAGTCCTAGAACTCTACATGAGAGGAAACTTATGGAGGTTAGTGATTAACTAACTCCTTGGAAGGAGAAAGATAATCGTCTACTTTATACGAAGTAATTAGACTCACAGTCTCACTGTCGGCAGGTAGCCATTCTATCTGCGCGTGCACATAGCTGTGATGTTCTGACGACAATTACTGCATTGTATCCTTAAACGGACATTGACATGTAAAACAGCAGTCTACGCTATTGATTGATTGATGCATGTACCTCATGTGTGAATTGAACTGTTTATGTATGTGTGTAATCCATATTAAATTGTGAAGGACTCGAACCGGAGGCATTATTCGTTGAATCACGTTACAACATTCAACCATTATGAATTATGTATTTTATATCAAGTTGCTGAGTTAATAAGATGAACAGTTGTTTACATCTTGATGCCAAGTTCAGGCATTACGAAAACCCAAAGGTGAGGTTCACCCCATTCGCGTACGAATATTAGCACGATCAGAATTCAAGCAACACAACCAGTAACCACACACGAAAGTCCTTCAACAAAAGTGAATTGTTACGGTATATGATATTAACGCCGTCTGCTAAAGGTTAGCGGACGTGCAAATGTAAAGGTTAAGACATTTAATATATTGCGATAGATGTTTCAATTATTGAACGCTCCATACACGATCGATTATGACGTGTCTAGCGTTGTTTGGGTCACAGTCGGTAACTAGGAGACGCTACCCATTGTTACTTGACCGCCAAGCTGAATAGCTGCGTTTTGTTAACCTTCCAATTCAATGGCATGATATAGCCATTTATATGTGCATTATGATGGACCAGGGTCAGTCCTAGAACTCTACATGAGAGGAAACTTATGGAGGTTAGTGATTAACTAAATCCTTGGAAGGAGAAAGATAATCGTCTAACCTCCATAAGTTTCCTCTATAGACTAATATAAGGTTGTACATAGGGCTGGCAACTTCAAGGTGTAAATATGATAGGAAACTCTATACAGAGCGATACAATAGGAGGCAATCTGATCATCAGAAGCTCCCCCCGTCAATCAAGTGTTTTGGCCCATTATTCTCCTTAACACTCTAAGGGGGCGGGCCCACTTGGGTCATGACTCCCAAGTGTCTCCGCCTCCTGTTGTCTTGTGTAGAAAATGAACCCATTCCACCTTGGTTGCAGCTTTAAAATCCACAATTCCGCCAGCCGGAGGCAATTGTGAAGGAACCCCTTATGTTACTGTCACAAGGGAAAACAAATTGCCACATAAATCACCGCTGCTAGAGAATGTGACTGTTCAGTGCAGGATGTCTACGGTAGTAGCTGGTGGTCCCATGCTCCACAAGAAGCCACAAGAACAACGATTATGAATGATGATAATGTCTTGTTCCTATGTCTTAGATGATATCTGCCTTACTCCTGTCTTCTTCTTCTTTATCTTCGTACACTCGCAGACGTCTACTTGGAGAGTTTTCAAAGAAAGCAGTAGTCAGCTTGAGGCTTATATAAATCTCCATAGAGTTTTTTTTTCCACGAATGGTTCTGGTGTCGGCCATATGCGCTTTCTCTGTTCCGCATATGTTTGGCAACTTTGAAGCAGATGTTCAGCAGTTATTTTATCAGTGCCACATTTCCTATCTCTAGCTTGTTGAATAGATGGTATTCCAATCTATTGTGGCCAGTGCGGAGTCTGAAGATTACCACTTGTTCTTTTCTGCTGTGCAGGTAGTATGCATCATGTTGTGTGTGACCTGTGGTTTACTACTGTCTTACATAATCGATGTTAAAGTTGAATTTTCACTCCCCCCTCCCCCCATGTGGTTGAAGAGTTTAAAAATACATTTTCAAAAAAGTCTCGTAAATTTTCCACATACGTTCTCGCTAACTGTTGCCAGCTAATGCTATGCAGTTTCAGAAAATGTGAAAAACAATTTCAAATACGATGTTTCTTTGGTTCCCTCCCCCTCACCCTTACATCGTGGTTTGCTTTATTACTCATGATTATTAGCTTGCCTCCGTTTTACCATGATGTTGATATCATCGTTCCAAGTGTAATTATAATCTCTTGTTAATGGGATTCATTATAATTATCGTCCCTGTCTAGTTCCTCTGGGTAGCTTCCCCTGGGTCTCTGAGGATAATAGGGACCACTGCACCTTCAGGCATGTCGTACAAGGCAATTGATATGAGGCTGTGCATTGGGCTGGCGACCTCATCGTGTAAAACAAAAATATCTACAGAAACCACTGTTGCAGAAGCACATGCATTTTATAGTGCAAGCTTCTTACAAGAGGACCCGCTGCAGTGGTGGGTCTAGTCTCCATTAGGGGCGAAAAATCCTATCTATAAATAAAATCCCAGCTTTTTCTGTCAGTGCGTAACGCTAAGGGATGCAACTTTGGTTGAAAGCTAGACATTAATTGTATTGTTTCCCTTATTTAGGTACTCTCCCGAAAATAGTAACACTTACCAAAGAAGAATGCACAAATGACGGTGTGCACAAAAATATATTTATAGAATGTGTGATCCCGTATACACACATTGGGATCCTCGCTGCTGATACGTAATTCGTGTACTGTGGTGATGCACATTGGTTTTTTAAAAATACTTTTCAAAAAGTAAAATTGCCGTTAGGTATTGGTGCTTTTGAATTTAATTCCCGTCTTATCACGGGCTTTTACACTAGTAATATAATAGTGATATAAATTAAAATTACCATATCTGTGAGTAACAAACACGCAGCAGACGACAGACATAATCTATATCCCTAAAACAGACTGAATCAACAAAACTAGAATATTGATTTTTCTTGTGAAGTCTTTATTAAAAGAGAACAGGTCAATGTTTTTAAACAAAGTATATAAGTACCAATCATCATTAAAATAAAAAAGGCAGATGCGTGTACATTTGTTCAGCATCGAAGACAGATGGTTTTCTGCGCGAGACAATATCGCAGTAGATGGCGCTTTTTTCGCTAAGATAAATCAAGGTATGAACATTTTACTGATTAGCGTAAATGCATCAGTAGCTGTTGTATTTTCCTCCCAGACTTTGCTCTCCCTGGTCGTAGTGAAGGGCACAGCAGGACAAGATGCCTCCTTCACACTCAGCACCCTGGTACCCAGTTTCAACAGCCTTCGCGGGGCAGACCTTGACAAGTAAAGAAAGTGTTATTATTAGTCAGGTTTGTTTGGTTGAGTCTTGTTGTTGTGATGCTGGTTGGGGTAAGTTGAAAGATGATCGTAATGGTAATGATAATGTTAGCTGCTGTGATAAGTAAATACTGGGAGAACAAGAAGTCCGTAAAAGACATTGGAAGTGGATAGGACGCATACGAAGAAGTCCATTGGCTTAAATCACAAGGTAGTGCATGTTCTGTGAGACTGACGTACAAGAAGCAACAAGAAGGCCTCGATACACGCAGGATCATGATCGTCATCATCATTATAATTTTCTTTTGTGCTTCTTAAGGAGTATCATGGAGCTACCACAGCAGACCGTCCTCTTGGTTGGAAGATTTTTTTTTTTTTTTTCGTACGCCCTCTAATACTCGAGGCGAAATCTCAGGTTATTATTAATGTCTAACCTGACATTGATTTTACGTGAGTATCCCTTTTCTTGTACAGAGACAGGTGTCCCTCGCCATTCAGGCAGATACTCGCCGATTTCGGAGGTACCCATTAGAGCTGGGTCGGCTCAGGAGCCGCCAATCCCTGGTCGACGACACTCCTTCAAATGTACTCGCCAGGTCTCGAGTTAATCCAGTCCAATTCCCGGTCAACGAAAAATCCTCAAATGCCGTCGCCCGGGTTTGATCCTGAATCACCCGGTCGCCAGAGCATTGTGGTAACCACTACGCTAGCGCGGCTCCCTTGGTAGGAAATCAATACCAATCATTCATAATCTCTCGCAGCTGTGGTTTCTATAGCAACTTGTTTTTACATGAAGAGGTTGCCAGCCCCTTGCACAACCTCATATAAGTTGCCTCATACGACATGCTCAAGGAAACACTAGTCATATTCTTTCTTTATCCCCCCGGGAACCACATGAGGCCAAAGAAAGGATGGTGGGATATAAATAAATAGGATGTGGATCCCGTTACACGCCCATTGGGCATATTGGGAATATGGTGTTAGGCCCATATTTTCTTGACCATCGGCACACTAGGGGTGATGGGGTCAGCATCACGCCGGCCGCCTTAACCTTCCCAGAGTTGCTCTGGTACCCAATTTTTGAGGCTGGGTCGACCCCGGAGCCGTTTGTGGTCTAAAAAAAATCCCACCTCAACTGGGGATCGAACCATGGACCACCTAGCTAGGAAGCCAGTGCACTAACCACTGCGCTACCGCGGCTCCAAATAGGATATGAAGATATAGAAATGGAAAAGACTTTACAGGACAGACTTTCTGGTAGATCTGATTGGCATACGATGCCCCACATGGCCTTGACAATGGAGAAGACTTTACAGGACAGACTTTCTGGTAGATCTGATTGGCATACGATGCCCCACATGGCCTTGACAATGGAGAAGACTTTACAGGACAGACTTTCTGGTAGATCGGATTGGCATACTATGCTCCACATGGCCTTGACAATGGAGAAGACTTTACAGGACAGACTTTCTGGTAGATCTGATTGGCATACTATGCTCCACATGGCCCTGAAAATGGAGAAGACTTTACAGGACAGACTTTCTGGTAGATCGGATTGGCATACTATGCTCCACATGGCCCTGAATATGGAGAAGAAGGTAATTACGCAAATGGTTATGATGGATGAAGTATGATATTGCCAGGTCATAAGAAAGAACTGACATGCTGTGTACCCAAAAAGGAAGGCAAAAGAGAGGCCGACCAAAAACTACATGACGGAAAACTGTGGAAGCAGAGATACAAAGCATCAACCAGAACTGGGACACTGCATGGCAGATGGCTACTGGTCGAGCATAGTCAAGATCAGGGGTGTGGAGTCGAAGTCGTGGAGTCTGTCAATTTTTAGTGGAGTTGGAGTCAGTAAAACATGTCCGGACTCCGACTCCTAATCTCATGCCATTTGACTAGTACAAAAAACTGTAGTCGAAGTCAGGTCTCGGAGTCAGGTCTCGGAGTCAGGTCTCGGAGTCAGACTTCTAAAATTTCAGGAGTCGGGGGTAGAAACTTTTTTTTGGGTCGAATCCACAATCCTGGTCGAAGCAGTTTGTTGCTGCCCCTACATTTCACCACTAGGCGTGATGGTATTGTAGATTTAAATTATGTCGCGAAATTCTTAATAGTGCCTCTATGCTGAAGAAGATCGTTGAATTATAAAACATGTAGGGCCTACAGTAGCAATAATATAGGAATTAGCCTCACGAGGATATTCTTACAGGGATCAATGCGCAAAAGAAAATCGAAGCAGAGATTATAAATATAGTTCATGTGCAATGCAGATTTTATAAAAAACAAAATTTTGTTGTTGTTGAATAATAGCTTGACAGAAAAATGGAATACCGAACACCCAGAACTAGAAACAACAGAAGTATACTCAATAAGAAATCAGGTTGAAAATTGGCCTCTGCAGACCAGACTCACCTGTGCTCTGTTCAAAGATTTTTTAAAAAAATTGAGCAGAAAAGCACATGGTAATGTGGGACAGACACGCATTCAGTACAATATGTCCTTTAGGAATGTCGTCTCCACGAGAGGATAAACCTGAAAGCATAGTCTTTAGCAACCCCGTTGATGGGGGGAAAAAAACAGCCATAAGAGAAGCCTCAGCGATACCGTCAACTTTATGAAAGGAATGGATGTGGTTATATGAGAGCGATCCAAGAGAAAAGGAAATGTTAACTTTTAATAAGAAGAATGAATACTCATTGTGATAAAAGGCGAAACTGACGAAGAGACAGAGAGGAGGAAAGAGAGGCAAGGATAGAGGGTTAAAAAAGGTAAAGGATCCCGTTACACGCCCACTGAGGAATATTGGGAATATGGTGTTAGGCCCATACTTTCTTGACCTTCGGCACACTAGGGGTAATGTGGTCAGCATCAGCTCAAACCAGCCTCGTGAATTGAGTACCAGTGCAACTCTGGGAAGGTTGAACCAGATAAAGGATGACACAAATTCAGATGATAGTGAATAGCATTACGAAACTGCGCAGTCAGTTATACGTCACATCAGAGAACGAGAGTTGTGAAGATATCGCTTACGTGAGTGGCCATGGCACTAGCTGATAACGATAACGAAATGATGACAGGGGAGGTCATCTCACATAAATGACGGTCAGTGCACGCTTGCTGATGATATGTGAATCTACAGAGCACTAGATGATGATAATGATGTGGTATTGATTATTGCTATCCTTTGAATAAATTTTAAAAAAATCATCCTCGCACAAAATTACACATACCTACACATTTATGTACAAACTTACGCTACCTTTTATATATAAACGTACACACACATTTACGCACAAACGTAGATACACTTATATGTATATTAAATTGACACACGCTCACATTTACATGTAAACTCAAACAAGCTCACACTGAGGCTTACATAACAATACACACACGCTCACATTTACGTACAATATTACACACGCTCACATTTACGTACACACTTATCTACTCTCACATTTATACACACACTTACCTACGCTCACATTTACATATACACTTACCTACGCTCACACTTACGTACACAATAACACACATTAACATTTACATACACAATTATTATAAACGGTCACATTTACGTACAAACTTATTATAAACGTTCACAATTACGAACAAACGTATTTACAAATAAGTCAAATTTACATTCACACGCATTATACACTCTCAAATTTACGTACAAACTTATTACACACGCTCACATTTACGTAAAAACTTATTACACAAGTTCACATTTATGTATAAACTTATTACATACGTTCACATTTACGTACAAACTTATTATACACATTCATATTTACGTACAAACTTACTACACACGTTCACATTTACGCACAAACTTATTAAAAACGTTCACATTTATGAACAAACGTAATACATACTTTCATATTTACGTACAAACTTATTACACCCGTTCACATTTACGTACAAACTTATTACACACTTTCAAATTTACGTACAAACTTATTATACACATTCACAGTTACGTACAAACCTACTATACACGTTCAAATTTACATACAAACGTACACACACTCATTTTACACAATAGTTACCTAAGGTTTGATTACGTACAAACATACACATACTCATATTTACGTACATACTTGCACATGCTCATATTTACGTACAAACTTACACATGCTAATATTTACGTAAAAACTTACACATCCTTATATTTATGTACAAACATACACATACTCATATTTACGTACAAACTACCACATATTCATTTTTACGTACAAACTTACACATGTTCATATGTACGTACACACTTACACATGCTCTTATTTACCATAAACTTACACTTGCTCATATTTATGTACAATTTTACACATGCTTATATTTACTTATAAACTTACACATCCTTATATTTACGTACAAACTTACACATACTCATATTTACGTATAGACGTACACATCCTTATATTTACGTACAAACTTACACATGCCCTTATTTACGTACAAAAATACACAGGCTCATATTTACGTACAAACTTACACATGCTCATATTTACGTACAAACACATCCGTATATTTACGTACATGGGCTCATGATGTATCATGATCATCATTTTCTGTTCCGCTGCAGCAGGTCCCCTTGCATGTAGCCAATACAAAGTAGTCACGTGATCTTGCAGCAGCGGTTCCGGTGGCAATTTGTTTTACATGATGAGGTATCCAGCCATATGCTTTAATATCACATCTGTCGGCCCTTACGACATGCCTGTGGATGCAGTTGTTCTATTATGTCTACGTCTCTTCAGAGACCTTCGTAGACTACATGGGGTTACATTCACATACATAGTCTTAAACACACATGTGCACATAGACACTTACAATCACTCCCCTGCCGGCGAGCTCCTTAAGTGTTGTGAAACCGTCCAGGTTGTCAATATTGATAGAAGAGGCCGTGCCTGGAGACAGGTTCACCTTTGCAATTACCCCGGGGATTTCATCACCATAGCCGCCGGGAGCAGGTCCATAACCTCCGCCGTACATTCCTCCCCCAAGACCTCCTCCAATACCGTAGCCGCCATAATTACCGTAGCCGCTGTAACTGCCTGCTCCGTAGCCAGCGTAGCCACCGTAACCGGATCCGAATCCGGCATAACCACCAATGCCCCCTAGGTCTGATTTGCTGCTGAGTTTGTATCATGGAAAAACAAATTAAAATACAGCAACTGATGACATAGATGACATAGATGACATAGATGACATAGATGACATAGATGACATCAATGAAGAAGAGAACATGAGTCCTATGAACAATGAATACATAATACACTTAAAGGGCTGTGTGTGTTACAGGCGTTCTTACGAAATAAAGAAGTAGACAGCTAGAAAACATAAAACCATAGAAAGGCTTACTGGGGACTCGAACCCAGGACCATCCGAACGACACCACCACCTCGTCTATAATTAGTCTAGTCGTTTCTCAATCCGAAATTCCATAGTTACGTATAGCGGTCGTTTTAATGTCCACCGTGAACGAAGCACTATTTATGTGTTGCTTAGCTGGCAATGGGGTTGGTCACGGATTCGCTCCCGAAGCGAGGAGGTGATGCTGTTTGGGTGGGCCTGGTTTCGAGTCTCATTTCATCAAGCCTATCATGTCTAGTTGTGTACTGCCTTCTTACTTATGAGTGTCTGCACCATACCCCTTTATATGCACAATTTATTTACATAAATTAAAGACTGTTACAAAAGCGTCTAGTCTAGGTAGTTTCTGCATGTTAACTGAAATGACAAAACACAAAATGTAGGCTGTAGTTTGGTTTGATTCCGTTTGGTTTGATTTCGTTTGCTTTGATTTGGTTTGGTTTGATTTGGGTTTTAAGGACCGTCTTCATTGCACAAGGACGACTCCATCAGTGCTCTGATCTCCTCCCTTAGATCACACAAGGAGGATCTCAGTACAGTGCACGAACTCCGTAGCATCCGCGAGGATCCCATTGTGTATATACAGGAATCACAGATTCTATAAATATTTTTGTGTTGGGCCTCGTAATTTTTAAATTTTGCCAGGGCAGCAGCCGTATGGCCTACTCTTTACGATTTCCAACTGACAAGGGATTTTTAACATGCGCATCTTGCACTAGGGGCCACCTATTTTTTCGCCCTTATCCGAGAAGGCTAGGCAACCAATCTCACTACCCAAGAGATCAGGAGGGAGTATGACATCATAAGGAACCACTGGCTCTGAAAAAAAAATTTCTATAAATGATATTCCCTCTACTAGGAAGCGAACCCGGTACCTTTAGAATTCCAGGCGGACACCATACCTCTTAGACCGTTCCGAGAAAACAATTATCATAAATAGGAGCAAGTAACCCGCCTGAACATGGAGATATAATTATGCTGTTTTCTTTCTTCTGCGTGTTCTTATGACGGCATTAATTCTATTCTGTTCCTTTCCATTCAGTTTCAGCTTTATTGGATCTTTGTAGCAAAATTTATTATGACTTATGATAAGCTGACTTATGACCAATCTCCATGACAAAATTGAAAGGCCTAAGTGCTTTTGTTTTAATTGGTGTTCAATTTTGCTTTCACGATGCAATGCGCGTCGTTTGATTATTTTCCTGAAAATACACTGAAAAAAGATTGCAAGGCCTGCTTGCTCTTTTAATAGCTGTTCATTTTAGTTTTCGCTGTGCAATGCGCACCATTTCCGTATTTTCCCTAAAAAGCTGCCGGGATTTTTTTTTCATTGTTCCTTTCACTTACATTGAACCTTTCACTTAGACAGCTAGCAGCATGAGGATTTCAAAAAAAATATTTACATCTAAATGAGCACGTTTGTTTAGCAAATGTTTTGTAAGGCGAATCATCATAAACAGAATGTAAGAATATATATATGTGTATGTATATATATTTTTTTATTTTATTTTGTTTCCCAACCAGCGGAACTTGGGCTTTCAGCCCTTCGGCCCAATGACATGTCATTGCGAGGCTGGGGAGCCTGTGGACATTCCTTCCAGGAAGACAGAGGGTTTATCTCAGGAGCCGTTCAGGTTATTCAGTCAAAATCCCGGTCGATGACACTGCTACAAATGACCGCGCCCGGGCTTGAACCTTGAACACCTGATCGCTAGCGCAGTGTGGTAACATTATATATATATATATATATATATATATATATATATATATATATATATATATATATATATATATATATATATATATATATCTATATATATATATATATATATATATATATATATATATATATATATATATATATATATACAGTACTTTGCAAAAAAAATGGCAGTCATATTGCTCAGCTAAATATGCTGAAATCTAATTAAATATGCATGTTCTGCCCCAAATTTACACTCCACTTAAGTGAGCAAACACAACCAAAAGTAAAAAAAAATTAGCGTAGAGTAAAGTCCCTTGATAATAGAGCAGACGACAATTTCTAATGCTAGTGGCAGAAAATGGACACAAAGTCAAAGTGTATGTTAATTTCACAGCTTTGGAATGAAGGAAATCAAACATGTTCCAACATTTCTAAAACCTTGAACATTCCTGAGCGGACTGTCTACAGAGTTGTGAGTAAATTAAAAGCAGGTAATGGAATCGAGCGAAAAGAAGGTAGTGGGGGGTCAAGAATTTTGGACACAAAGGACCATCGGCGTCTCGCCCAAATCGTTCGGGCTGGGCCAATGAAGAGTGTAGAAAACATGCGGCAGCGCATGATCGATTTGGGAAACCCAGAAGTATCTAATGCTACTGTCAACCGGGAGCTACACAGGATGAATTACACAAAAAAGCGGGTAATTTCGTCACCATTGCTCACAGAGACTCACAAACAGATGCGCTTTAAATTGTGCCACGAACACCAAAATTCGTCATGGGACATTGTGATTTTGTCAGATGAATGTTCTGTTTGGTCTTATCCTGCTCAAATAAATATTTGGATGAAAGACTCTGTAACGCCTGTGTACCAGCGACCGAAACATACCCATAAATTCCATCTTTGGGGAGGGTGGGCAGCAAGAGGTGCCACCCCACTGTGTGTTTTCACAGGAATTCTCACGAAAGAAAGGTACATCGACATACTAGAGGGACACCTTCTGCCATTTATGCAGGTCATGTACCCCGATGGGTGCACATTTCAACATGACAATGACCAAAGCATACAGCTCATACCACCAAAGCATGGCTGCAAGAGAAGAATGTGATAGTGCTGAAGTGGCCCAGCAACAGTCCCGACCTAAACCCAATTGAAAACGTTTGGGCACTACTCAAGAATCATTTAAAAAAGAGTGGACTCAGAGACGTTGAACAATTGAAGAAGGTAGCTGAAAAATACCGGGACAGTCTGACTCACAATTACCTACAAACACTTGCGGGAAGTATGCCTTGCCGCATTCAGGCTTGCCTTGCTGGAGAAGGCAACATTATATTGTACTGAAACCACTGTTAATACTTAGGGGAGATACCAATCTTCCTCTGGACATACAGTTTTTATTATTATTTGCTTCTATGAGTGTGCTGCGTTGCGAAAATATTCATTCATTCATTCATTCATAACCCTCCACTCCCACAGGAGCATAGGCCTTCAACAAACACATGCCAAGTCCTCCTGTCACGTGCCATCATCTCAAGTTCTTTCTTTATTTGACTTGTCCATATTTGTTGAAGTTTTTTGTGGTTTAAATTTTTTACAGGATGGGGTAACCGGCCCCATGCCCAACCCTCCTTAGTCGCTTTCTACGACATGCTTGGCAGGGGAGCGAAAATATGACTGCCATTTTTTTTGCAAAGTACTGTATATATATATATATATATATATATATATATATATATATATATATATATATATATATATATATATATATATATATATATATATATATATATATATATATATATATATATATATATATATAAAATCTAAATCTTATAACTATAATCAAAATAAAGTGTAGTAAATGAATATAATCAAGATAATCTAGAACTCAAGAACTACCGTATAGTCAATACTTTGAACTTTTTGGTATACTTTAGGCAGTTGTTTGTGAATATCATAACGGAAATTAAAATTAACTTCATACCCAGAAGCTCCGTTTGTGCGACTGTCAAGCTTACAAGCAGGGCTGTGGAGTTAGGGTCGTGGAGTCGGTCGGTTTTTTACTCGAATCGCGGAGTCTGTTGTAAAAAATGACCGGACTCCAACTTCGAATGTTATGCCTATGACTAGTAAATAACTGTAGTCGGAGTCGGATGTTTAAAATTTCAGGAGTCGGAAATTTTCTTGACCGACTCCACAACCCTGCTTAAAAGAAAGAAATTATGGTTGAAAATAAAAACAACAAACAAACAACAAAAACAACTCACGGATTCAAGAATGGTCCAAAGTCGTCAGGAAAGCAGCCTCGCTCTGGCTTGGCTCTTTCAGTAAACGCTACAGACACAGGTCCTCCGATGGCGGAGAATATGTCAATGGTGGCCGTGAGACCGCTTCCACCCGTAAGGCTTGCGTAGCCAGCATAGGACAGAAGGGAAGATTTGACCTGAAAAAAAACAAGAATTTGTGAAAGGTTACTGGTAAGTTTGGTGGAATCTTTGTAATGCATTATAATGCCAGAAAGCTGATAGAATATTTGGCTATGTGGAAACAAACGGAGAATGAGAGAAAGATCGAAAAATAGTCAAGACATTAAGTGCACCCAATCAATCGGAGAATCATGAAGAAAGTGGACAGACGTGAAAAAATGTAATTGATTTTGATTGGGAAGGTGTGGAGAAAGACGGTCATTGACTGAGAAATGTGAACAATGAATGTCATCATCATCATTATCATCATCGTTATCATCATCTTTAATTTCATTTTCGCTCTTTATGTTGTTGTTGTTTAACTAGGGTTGCTGAGCTTCTCGCTGTTTTGCAGCCAATACCAAGTTGAAGACTTCTTGGTATCGACACTGTAGTTCTCGGCTTTTCCTGTGGCTCTTCTTCCATTCCGAAATGTGTTGAGTTGAAGTCATGAGCTCCAGTTTCTCCAGCTTGGTTTGCATTTGAATGATCGTCACATCTGGTCCCAAGCTAGGAGTAAGAAGTGTGTGGCATTCTGTGCATTCCCCGCCATCCAAGGTGGCTCTCCAACTATGCAGAGCTAAAATACTGTACTCTGGTTCTGGGTTTTCCCAAGGAATTATCACGTCCTGCACAGATCCACTTCTCAGCTTCCCCTGCCTATCACTGGGTTCATAGTGAGATCCTTCTGCATGCAGTCAACCAAGTCAATGCCAAAGAATTTCGCCTGGGCTCAAGTGACTTCTCCAAGCTTAGGGTACAATGTTGGGTTCTCAACAGGTTTCACCACAGGGGGAATCCCTGGAAGTGTGTGGATGATTTCAAGAGTCAATGAGGATGTAATTAGCCTCACAGACTTAGGTTCACTTCCACGTACATATATTGTAGCATTGTGCTCATAGCTGGTGGTCATATAATGATGACTCCAGATATGCCTCCATGCATCCGTTCCTTATGGAGCATGGAGCCACAACTACAGCTGACCCCCTTGTAGAGAATGTGCACCAAACATTCACGTGCTGTTGTAGCTGTAGTTTTTGTGACAATTCGTTTGACATGGTGATGTTGCCAGTCCCGTGCACGACCTCACTTTAGTCGCCGTGTACGACATGCCTGACGGCGTAGTAGCCTTATACTTTCTTTGTATTTTCAGAGAGCCGAGAAATGAAGTGCTTGTTACTAAAAAATATCGTAATATCTTGGAATTCCCAAGATTACAATGATTAAAATGTCAATATTTTCGCTTTAGTTTCGATTACAAAACTGTACCACAGAGCAGTTATATAAACAGATGACAAATTATAGTTAACATACATGCATATGTGGCTCGGTTATGGTACACTATTGTTTCTGCAGTTTTTGTCCTATCCACAACCAGTGAATGTCCTATTCAAAATCAACGTTTCCTCATTGTATGTCCTATTCAAAGTCAACGTTTTCTCATTGTATGTCCTATTCAAAGTCAACGTTTCCTCAATTTAGGCCATATTCAAAGTCAACGTTTCCTCAGTGTATGTCCTATTCAAAGTCAACGTTTCCTCGGTGTGTGTCCTATTCAAAGTCAACGTTTCCTCAATGTATGTTCTATTCAAAGTCAACGTTTCCTCAATGTATGTCCTATCCAAAGTCAAGGTTTCCTCAGTGTATGTCCTATTCAAAGTCAACGTTTCCTCAATGTATGTCCTATTCAAAGTCAACGTTTCCTCAGTGTATGTCCTATCCAAAGCCACGTTTTCTCAGTGTGTGTCATAAACG
Organism: Oreohelix idahoensis; assembly: GCA_024509875.1. Lineage (NCBI taxonomy): Eukaryota > Metazoa > Mollusca > Gastropoda > Stylommatophora > Oreohelicidae > Oreohelix > Oreohelix idahoensis. Next base: position 410,958 of record JAMPIV010001045.1, read on the forward strand.
GCTGCTTACGCAGAATACAAAGACAGAAATGATATGACAAGATCACCGAGAGAAATACTTGTAACTAAAACAAATACCAGTTGAACACGATGTGAGGAGAAAAAGCTGACGTCGAATATGAAACACATTGACAAAACTAGCTGGTAGTATTACAATAAAGTCCTTATTCTTGAATCCGCAAGATAACAGAAATGGCCGAACACTAAAAAAAAAAAAAATTGGAGAAGGGAGTTAGAGACATGAAGCTGGATAACGAAGACTTGAAAAGACCTTGACAGATTAGCACTGGACAGGAAGGCTTGGCCTTTATACCTGTTGAAGACATTTACTTCACGTGAAGCTGAAAGGCTAATGAAAAACACATACATATGTCTGGACACATACAGTGGGAAACATTTCATCATCATCATCATCATCAGCTACCATCTTCACATCGGAAGTCGTCGTCACCAGATCTCCAACGTCTTCTGCCTCTTGTCTTGATGGTGCACTCTGATAGACTCTTTCCTGTCCATCTCTTGATGTTATCTTCCCACTCATAGCGCTGTCTTCCCCTTGCACATTTGCCTTCAACTCTTCCTTCTATTATGGTCTTCAGTAAGGTGTTATGTCTTTTTACATGGCTAAAATAGTTTATAGGTCTACATTTTTTATCTCTTTCATTAATTCTCCTTTCATTCCTATGTGTTCTAAGACCTCTTTATTTGTTTTCTTCTCTTTCCATTTCAACAAGGGCACAAAGAATGGAGAATAGCTGCGTTTGCAGCTCAAAAGGCCTTGGAGTTAGGCATAACTGTAGCATTATGAATTTGCTAAATAGGAAATGTCTCTGCGTCTATTATGTCCTTACGTCAGTACGTCCAACAACTTTTCTGAAACGGCTCGGATTGCACTGTGATTTAAGTGCAAAGTTATCTTGAACACCCATTAGAATTATTATAAGTCGGGTCCATCAATCTATTTTATTATGATTTTACAGATATTTCCGCAAATACCCGTAAAAAAAAAAAAATGGCTGACAAGTTTAATAAATTAGTTTCATAATTAAAGAGCCACTCGATACCTTTCAATGTTTTTTTTTTAACTTAACATTTTGTTAAAACTAAATAAATATTAATGAATTTTTAAAATAAATAATACACACATAAAGGTATGTTTCAGATACTCGTGAGAAGTAAAGAAATAGAAAACTAGACAACAGAAAAACAACAGAAGTGATAGGCTTACCGAAGATTCGAACTCAGGACCTTCAGAACGGCAACAATACCTAGCTACGGAAGCGAATCGCACTATCCTCTCTGCCAGCTAGGCACGACAAAAAATAGTGCTTAGTGGACAGAGGTCATTTATTTATTTATTGACTGAATTTGTTAAAATACCAATAATTAGCGGAGGCTATAATTAAGGCGGGCGAGTTTTCATTCCACAAATCAATTTCGAGCCAAGCGATACCGACTTTCCTTTCATCTCGAGATGTCGACGTTTTCCTGTGATTTTAGCTTTTGATATGACAATCAAGAATGGACAAGGACAATCATTTGATACTGCAAGTGTATACCAACCAGAAGCAGTCTTTACTCATGGTCAACTTTATGTAGTGTTACAGCGAGAAAAGAACCCAAACAATCTTAAAGTATATATTCAGGACACAGGCTATTATGGCAAACATATTAAAGGTAACCTTAAGTTTCCCCAAAAAATGTTGTGATTAAAGATATTTTCAGCTATTAGTAAAATCACATTATATTTACGTCTTCCCGCTTCTCAGTCTTCTAAATGTGCTGCAGATGCTGCGAGTTTTAAGATGTTGGCTTTAGTTCATCTCCCATCATTGTTTTGACAGGTATGCTTACTCGTAATAGTAACAATGCTATAATCATGGTGTCAACATGTTACAGTGACAAAGAATTGAACTGTCTTACCCCTCCGTAAGGACTTGATTTTTCTTTGATGGTTACAGCAATCGCGTTGACAATACCAGCATCTTTCTTGTAGTAATCCGTGAAGTTGATAGCGCATGTGAGAGTTAACGGTTCTGTCAATCATAAATACTGGATGTTAACGAATATGTCAACGAACGAACGAATAAACGAACTTTGTTTTCAAAGGGTTAAGATCTGGGCACGCAGGCCCGTCTAACATTATGTCCTTCCTCTCTCTGTCATCTTGCATACTGTATCCTTTCATTCGCACATGCATTTTGAGAATTATATAAGCAAGCAACATTATCAAGGTAGAAATAATAGCATACATTTATAATATATTTGATATTAGCATACATTTAGTTTTACTAATATTTATATGCATGCGATTCTCGTTGCTCCTCTTAATAAGATTGTGTATATCGTTTTGTAAAGATAGTTCTAGTGTGATCCAACGTTTATCGCTAGTATAAACAGATCAGTCATCGGCAAACAGGTCACAGGATGAGTGTTGGATGTGCAGAGGAAGACCATTAATGTATACTGCAAAGAGAAAAGGGCCGAGAATAGAACCCTGAGGAACTCCGGTATCAGGGTCAGGGAAGACAAGACTAAAACAATGGCATTTCGCAACCACAATCACTTCAACCGCCCTTCTAGTTCCCTGTGAATTACAAGCTTGCAAACGTTGCTCTCTGCTGATTTCTACTTCGCAAAAATAAATAAATAACTTATTCGTCATTTTGGTGTTAATTGTTCTATTCTCTCACACAGTACCCTTCATTGCGCCCCCCCCCCCCCCCCCACACACACACACAGAGGAAAATCGGCCTTCAACAAATATATACCATTTCTATCCCGTGATAACAGCTGAAGGACTTTCCATGCAATCCTCCTCACGTTATGTCTGTCTCCCTCTTGGTTGTGACATAAGCCTCCTTACTAGAGAACTTCTTACTGTCTTTGATGGCTGCCTTGGATTATTGTCTTTAGTTGATTTGTGCATATTGTTCTGTTGATGTTTTGTTTGTGGGTTACAGTGTCTCCAAAGTAGGATAGCTCGACCCATACCCAACCCTCCTTGGTCGATTTTTACGACACGCATGGTAGGGTAGGTTACAATGTTTCTACTCGTATTATTTGCTCCACTTTCAGGTCCCGGTAGCACACGGATAAAACGACGAGTAGTCCTAAACTATAACCCTCCCCCGGGACTACAGGGCCCACCGCAAGTCTGATTCCAGCTACTTATATTGATGTGACGTAATACAGCCATGCAAACAAAATGTACACCCCCAATACCTATAAGCTCCCCAAGGAGTATAGACCTTCAATAAACGTCATGCCAAAACTTCCTGTCACGTGCCATCAGCTCAAGTTCTTTCTAGGTCTTCCTCATCATTTTCACTTCTGTCTCCAGAAGATGATGAGTTTTTTTGTTTTTGTTTACATCTACCTCTTTTCCCCTGGGGGTTCCAGAAGACAGACTACATTGTAATGCTATCAACAGGTTTACTCAATGTCTGTCCTATCCATCTGCAGCGTCTTCTTCTCATCACTTGTTCCACTGACACTTGTCTGGTTCTTGTCATCTGTTGTTCCACTGACACTTGTCTGGTTCTTGTCATCTCTTGTTCCACTGACACTTGTCTGGTTCTTGTCATCTCTTGTTCCACTGACACTTGTCTGGTTCTTGTCATCTCTTGTTCCACTGACACTTGTCTGGTTCTTGTCATCTCTTGTTCCACTGACACTTGTCTGGTTCTTCTCATCAGTTCCTTATTGATAACCTTTTCTTACTATTTCAGTCGATCTATTCTACGCAAGCACCCATTAATGAAAGTCTACAAGTACACCCATCCAACCAAAGCACTTTGACAACAATGGTCGTAACCTTTCGTCAAACCATACAATATCAACAAATTATTTTCAAAGGGAGTGTCAATATATCAGCGTGAATTGTGAAAGCTGCCCTCATATGGGAGTGAGTCATGGACAATTTGTAAACATGTAGGGAAGGCACTAGAGGCCACAGAGATGTGGTTTTACAAAAGAATGTTAAAAATACCATGGACAGCCAAAAAGTGTAATGAGGATATCCTGAAAGAGGCCAGTGCGCAAAGGAAACTTATTTCACAAGTTAGAAAGCTCTCCATTTTTTTTAGCATGTTATGAGAAGAAGAGATCTGGAATATATCGTAACAACAGGTAATGCTAGACAGTTTGGCATCGTGGCATGGAAAGAAGTTCAACAGCAGAATTGATAAATTGTACTGGAGACAGGAAGGTGTGGAGTGACATGATCTCCTATGCCACTAGGCATGGTACTTGAAGAAGAAAAAGCCCTCAGAAAATGCGTATTACGTTTAGCCCTTACTCTTTTGATATCCACCTCCAGGGTAGCCTGGGTAAGCCGGGGCGAATCCTCCAAAAGAAGGGATGCAAAAGACTTGAGGAAGGGCTAATGCCAAAACTGTGAAAGACAGGAGCTGAAAATATGCCATGTTCTTGGTGTGTGTTCTTTAGTTCTCTGAAAAGAAAATGAGATAAAAAAGAACCATGTTTTAATGGACAATAGTAATTAATATTGTGGCAGTATTGAGATGATGATGATGATGATGTTAATAACAGTAATGATGAAAATGATGCTAAAAAACGTCGATAAGATGATAATTATTATCGTTTCCCTTTTAGCTCCCTGTGGAGCTGCATTACAGCTGGTCCCTGTCAAGGAAGCTTGCACCAGAACATTCAACTACTCTTGCCGGTGGGGGTTTTCTGTAGCAACGAGCAAGTAACCCACCAAAGATACCGTAACGACTATGTGGTGGTATTTCTGCTGCATGTCCTGATGACTGGATTATTTCCCCCTTGTGGCCACTTCATTGCTTTTCATTCCATTTCAACTTCATTGGATCTTTTGTAGTTGAACGTATCGGACCGAAGACGCAGCAACAGTGATAAAAGCAGTCAGCGACCCATAGCTTGACTGCTTGTGTCAGGGTCTTCTTCTTCTTCTTCTTCTTCTTCTTCTTCTTCTTCTTCTTCGTTCATCCTGAAAAGGACGTTGGCTGCGTTGTGTCCGTTTACAGCAAAGCTGCGATATTTGCGCCTTTCGGCCGACACATCCGACTTCAGCACGGCATTTTTGGGACCGGGTTAGCCTTCCCTCTTCAGCGAACCAGAGCTGACCAAGACCCTACTCCACCTCCAAGTGGTGGTCCTGGAAACAGGCTGCATCACTGCAGTCTGGCTAAGAGAGTAGGGATCGAAGTGGGAAGGCTAACCCGGTCCCAAAAAATGCCTTGCTGAAGTCGGATGTGTCGGGCCGAAAGGCGCAATTATCGCATCGCATCGCTGTAAACGGACACAGCGCAAGCAACGTCCTTTTCAGGACGAACGAAGAAGAGAAGAAAACGTATCATGACTTATGATCAATTGTCAATGAGCCTTGAAAAAAAGTTGAAAGACAAGTGTTTTTTTTTAAGTGGGTGTTCATTTTAGATTTAACGGTGCGATGCGCGCCATTTCTTTTTTTTCCCGAAAATGCACCACGAAAATATTACAAGGCATGAGTGTTCTTTTAATGGGGTTCCAATTTAGTTTTCACTGTGCAATAAGCGCCTATTCCGTATTTTACAGAAAAGCTGATGGGTTTGTTTAGTAGATGGTTACAAACGTTTAATTAAGAAAACTACATAAATGGAGATTTACTTTAGATGATGAGTTTGCCAGCCCCGTGCACAACTTTCTTACTACTCCGTTCACTGCTGTATGTCGGGCAGGACTGCAGCAGATGTTCGGCTGTCATGGGGCTGGTACCACAAGTACAGAGATCTGTTGTACCACAAGTACAGAGATCTGTTGTACCACAAGTACTGAGATCTGTTGTACCACAAGTACTGAGATCTGTTGTACCAATCCTGTACTTGTGGTATAAATGGTACCTCAGTCTGTTGAGTCCAGTGCGTAGCAGCGAAAATGGTGACCTGATCTCGCCTAGACAGCTGATGATAGGCATCATTTTTTATTTTTATATTGCCTGGGTGTTTTCTGTCACATGTGGACTTGAATGTGGCTATTAAAGTTATTTTTGCCATTTCATAAGTTGTCTCTATATTATTTTGTTGTAGTGCTCCTCCTTCCTTAGTACATTTGTCTGCTTCCTCGTTGCCTGGAATGTTGCAAAATGCTGCCATTTGTTTGACAGCGATATTAATAACAATAAAAGCATAAAGACTGTTGATCATCGTTTGTATGATACTGATGATGAATATCGTACAATCAATACGCTATAGAGAGAGGCAGAGGTAGACCCAAAAAAAAAAAAAAAAAAAACACACGGAGAAGAGAACTGGAAACAGAGGTGAAAATGATGAGGAAAACATGGAAAGAACTTGAGCGGACGGCACAGGACAGGAAGACTTGGCATGTGTTTATTGAAGGCCTATGCTCCTCGGGGAGCTAACGGATATTGATTGATCGATTGAATACGCTATAGCTCACTAAGAAGGACAGCCCTTCAACAAACACACCATCGCCTTACAACTACTTTATTCCACCTCCAGGTCAGCTGGTTTTTAGAAAAACGCGTTTGAAAAATGTGGGTTACCAGTTGAAAAGAAGTATATATCAAATTAAAATGAAATTTTTCATAATGATGCAAACTGTCAACTGTAAGATATTATGGAAGAGCATAGACTATACTATATGTTGTCGATTAATGACCTCAGGTCAATTTTCGCCAAAAGTGGAGATGTAATTAAGCAGTACTAAGACATACCAAGGCCTCTAGAAAATAAATAAATATTTCACATATAAAGGTGTGTTTCAGGCCCTCGTGAGAAATAAAGAAGTAGAAAACTAGACAACAGAAAAACAACAGACGTGAGTGACTCACAGGAGAAATGAACCCAGGACCTTCCGAACGGCACCACCGCTTCTGTTGTTCTTCTGTTGTCTAGTTTTCTACTTCTTTATTTCTCAGAGTGCCTGAAACATACCTTCATGTGTGTAATATTTATTTATTTACTGTTTACAGGCCTCGGGTTTCCCCCTCTTTATTTGTTCAAGGCCTCTAGTAGCGTGCCATCATTTCATGTTCTGTCCACGTCTTCATTATTTTTATTTCTTCTGTCCTAGTTCTCTCCTCTTCGAGTGTGTGTGTGTGCATGTATTAAGTCTACCTCTGCCTCTCTTAAACTGAGACTTCCAGAACAAGTATTGCCTTGTAATGCTATCAACAGGTTTCCTCAGTGTGTGACCTATCCATCTCCAGTGTCTTCTTCTCATCGCGTGCTGCACTGGCACTTGTCTACAAAAGAAGGTGTCGGCTATTCTATCTAAGTTAGTCTCTAGCAAATACTGCCGTAGTGAAGTGAAATGCTAGAAACTTCATCTATACTAGATCTTAGCCTTATGAAGTAGTGTAACGAGTTCTATTCCTCTCAGTCCTTGCCTTTCCTCACTTCAATATCAGGTACCCACTTTTACATGTTGGTAGACAATAAATTAATATGAAACAAATATAAAGGTATGTTATCAGGACTCGCGAAATGAAGTTTCAAAGACAGGTCCTTTTGCTTCGAGAAGCAACGAATCACACTATACTCTGCCATCTACGCATCACTTGTTACTCAAATGCGAACCACATACACACCAGAAGTCATCATCAGCCTATTAATGAGGTCTCCTCAATTAGGCCGAATCGCTCCTTATGCAGTATAGATCTTTGAGGGAGCCTATGTCAACATACAGTGGTTTCTGTTGCAATGTGTTCTTCATGATGAGGTTGCCAGTCCCATCCACAACCTTATATTAGTCGCCTCTTACCTGAAGGATTAGTAGTCGTCGTATTTTATGTTTGTCTCAGTAGAAGCCTCTCGGCAACAACACGTGGCGTAAATCACTAATCTATTTATGTATTTCTTATTCCTGTCAACAGTAGCAATGAAAATAAAACCCTACATGTTAAGTCAAGCTGTTAATATTTCAGACGTCCGAATCGCGAACTAAATCCCCTTGATTATAATATAAATCACAGTCTTATAAATTGGGATTAATAGCTTTAGTTAATTTTAAAAAAAGTATTTTTAGTGAATCTGATGGCAGATGCGAGACATATATCAAGAAGAGAATAGCAATGACCAAAGCTAATTTCAACAACATGAGACAGGTACTAACATCTAAACAAATAGCTCACAGATTAAAACTGAGTCTTCAAGCGTTATATATACTCTTCAGAAGAGCTGAAGACAAAAGTGCAAAATGGAGACAGCGCTATATCATCAAGAGATGGAGAAGAAAGAGAATATCAGAGTGTACCATCAAGACAAGAAACAAGAAAGAGAATATCAGAGTGCACCATCAAGACAAGAAACAAGAAAGAGAATATCAGAGTGCACCATCAAGACAAGAAACAAGAAAGAGAATATCAGAGTGCACCATCAAGACAAGAAACAAGAAAGAGAATATCAGAGTGTACCATCAAGACAAGAAAGAGAATATCAGAGTGCACCATCAAGACAAGAAACAAGAAGAGAATATCAGAAATCAAGACAAGAAACAAGAAAGAGAATATCAGAGTGCACCATCAAGACAAGAAACAAGAAAGAGAATATCAGAGTGTACCATCAAGACAAGAAACAAGAAAGAGAATATCAGAGTGCACCATCAAGACAAGAAAGAGAATATCAGAGTGCACCATCAAGACAAGAAACAAGAAAGAGAATATCAGAGTGCACCATCAAGACAAGAAACAAGAAAGAGAATATCAGAGTGTACCATCAAGACAAGAAACAAGAAAGAGAATATCAGAGTGCACCATCAAGACAAGAAACAAAAGAGAATATAAGAGGGCACCATCAAGGCAAGAAACAAGAAAGAGAATATCAGAGTGTACCACAAGAAAAAGAAAGAGAATATCAGAGTGCACCATCAAGACAAGAAACAAGAAAGAGAATATCAGAGTGCACCATCAAGACAAGAAACAAGAAAGAGAATATCAGAGTGCACCATCAAGACAAGAAACAAGAAAGAGAATATCAGAGTGCACCATCAAGACAAGAAACAAGAAAGAGAATATCAGAGTGCACCATCAAGACAAGAAAGAGAATATCAGAGTGCACCATCAAGACAAGAAACAAGAAAGAGAATATCAGAGTGTACCATCAAGACAAGAAAGAGAATATCAGAGTGCACCATCAAGACAAGAAACAAGAAAGAGAATATCAGAGTGTACCATCAAGACAAGAAACAAGAAAGAGAATATCAGAGTGTACCATCAAGACAAGAGTCAGAAAATGTTGGAGATCCATTGCAGCTGACCTTCGATGTGAAAATGGCAGGTGATGACGATGATGCATTATTATTATTATTATTGTTTTAATGAAGAACAGACAAGTTTCGATCTTCCGGGTAGAATAAATATTTAAAAACAACAAGCAATTTCCTATTTAGCGGCCAAATATGCAGGAGCTATGTTTTCACGTTTATTTGCTATCTTTCCCCTCAAAACTAGCAGACTCATATTTACATTGTAACTTTACCCAAACAAGAAATATATTTCAAATCAAATTGACTTTGCAACGATTGAACATAACCTCTGCAGTCTAAAATCAATGCAGCAAAGCGCTGAATGCCAAAATAGTATATACAGCTAAATAGTTATAACTGATGATCCTTTTCTCATAAGACAAGCTGGCTTGACTGCTACTACTGCCCAGCTGCATTACTACAGCCGTTGAAGAACCAATGCATCAAACGCATAACCTACCTGGTTACAAGATGGGTACAGTAACGGAGTCACTCACACCTGGTGACCATTTATACCTCACCTATCTCCTACGTGCGTACAATCATCACGATCCATAATATTTAGGAACGTCACTGCCTCCAGGCATCAAGCAATTAAAAAAACATTTTCTGTTGAAATTTAAACTGATAAAAATATGACGTATGAGGAAGGTTGGGAGTAAACGGTGATTCATGTTCGAACAGGAAGAACTGACGAACTTCACGGTTTCCATATCCTTTGTTGGGATTGTCCATTTTAGTTAAGCTTACTCTTCCATTTTTACTGTTATACGTAGTTCTCAAATGTGTTTTTCGTTCTTGTGCAAGCTTTGTTGATTTGGCAAGCATTATACCGTATTTTGTCAAGATTTTGATAATGTGGCCCGTTCATTTTACTCTTGGGCACTATCTTGCCATGAAACCAGGGTTATCCTCTTACCATGAAACCAGGGTTATCCTCTTACCATGAAACCAGGGTTATCCTCTTACCATGAAACCAGGGGTATCCTCTTGCCATAAAATCATGGGCAGCCTCTTGCCTTGAAACCAGGTGTGTCCTCATACCATGAAGCCAGCAGTATCCTATTGCCTAGTAGGCATAAGAATCTTCTTCCCAAGAAGCCAGAAGTATCGTCTTGTAAATGAAACCAAACGTATTCTCGTGTCGGGAAGTCAAGAGTGTCCTATTGCAATGAAGCCAGATCTCCTTGTTTTGTAACTTTCTTTTTCCAGCTTATTGGGTTACAATCTATCGGTGTTCAAACCATTTTTATCTATGGCTTTTTAATGAAGTTGATAAATGGTGTTTTTTGTTTCATCATCAAACAAGCACCACAGAAGGTTATATCGTTACACAAATTACAGAAGCCATATTACACAACATTATTAATTGTACGTAGACTACATTATTTAGTAGTATGTTGTTGTACATACACATACATACATACATGCATACAGACAGATATCAGAATCTTTATTCTCCTTTAAATACATTGACATATACTTATATGATGTAATATAATACAACATTTCAAACAGGAGAGTCATTAGAATTCACAACAGTGTGGAATGCGTGTTGTGTAGTTTAATATTGGTGTTGTATGTGCGTGTGTGTGTGTTACATACATACATATCAGAATCTTTATTTTCTATAAAATACATTGACATGTACTGACATGATATAATAAAATACAACATGCCATATAGGACAATCGTTAGAATTTACAAAATTGTGGAAGACGTCTTTTTAAATAGTTCAATGTAAGTGTTTTTACATCGAATATTTTCGTTACATACATACATATAAATTTCGTGGGAGCTTCAAATGAGCTACTTACCAAAGGTACCAAATACCCTGTTTGCCTAGGGCGCCAAAAATACCCTAGCACCGACCCTGAATCTATTAATTATTTTGTTACTAAAGATAGTCAAAGTCCTGGACCAGAGCATGCTATGCAAGCTGGAGTTTCTGTTCTGCTTATCTGTATCCGCGGTGAAGTAAGAAAAAATACATTCCTCCATTTTACATAAAACCAATGTTGTATGTAGAAAAGAACCGTGGTTAACGAACAAATAGTCTCTGGTGATCAGTGAATTGCGGTTTTGAAATAAAAAGGTTAGAATCCCACAGACACGTATAACGTCTAATTAACATGTCTGGAAAAGATCAAAAGCAATGGAAGATCATTGCCAATATGAGAAAGAGACAGTCCGTTGTTATTTGGCCTGTTTTATTTATTTTTTCCTATTTTAGAGACGTTGACTTTAGGAAAGCGTTTGAACAACATGTAAAACTGGTAGCAAGAGAGACAAAAAATAACAAATAACATATATTAGACATCGTAAGACCATTACTCTGGATACCATTAAGAACAATGTTAATAAAGAATTTAGATATTGGATGTTTCCGTACGATTCACTGCTAGGAAACTCGACTTTTAGAATTGTTATCACTCTGTTTTTAACTAAAGCAAAATATGACAAATGACACAAGTAGTGTAAGACTGTTATATTATAATCATTGTCAATGTCGTCTAAGGCTTCACAAGCCACTAAAGTAACATTAAAAGAGAGAAAAAGGACCTTTTTCCGTTAAATTCAGAGATTACGTCAGCAAAGAGAGGATGGTAAATCATTGCCCGAGCTAGATTCTTGATAATCAGCAATTTAATATTTATATAACAATCAACAAGAACTCATAGAAATGTGCTGATATGTGCTTGTTCACAGAATATATCATCTGAAATTACAGAGTGCTGAAAAGTCACTTCCTGTTTTTAAATTGTTACATCCTTGTATCGATTGAATATATAGCGCAATCCACTTTAGCGGAACTCGCTTAATCGAATTTCGCTTAAGTAGAAGCATTTCTAAAGTTCCCAGCCAAATGTCTTCTTTGTCTTTATTTAAAAAAAACTCCAGTTAAGTCGCATTCTGATAACTAGAGTTTTCGGATGAGTCGAGATAATTAGTCTGTTCCAAATCAAATTTGGACTCGGATAAGTAGAATTTCTGCCTAGCTGAGCATCCAGCAATACTTTACAAAGCTAACATTCATTAAACCAGCAAGCGCGTAATTGTCAGGCCGACCGCGTGTCGTACCGATAGGTTTGGAAGTTATTTATGGTCCCGTCTGAGTAGAGTGGATGCTGATAAGTACGTGAGAAAAAGGTGTGAGAAATAGATTTCACGGGTGCATAGTTTAAGGAGAAGATCTGTCTCTGGAATGAGTAAGTTCCTTTAGTCAAGCCTATCTATACGACTATAATTTTAGTACAAGACAATCTTTCCCTCCTCATATATGTAACTATAAGTTTAACTACACACACACAGATATGTGACTACAAGACACACAAATATGAAAAAACTACGGTTAATTGGGAATGGGTCTGACCAACACAAAAAGTTAAGTTTTTTTTTTTGTTTATTATTTTTATTTAAACTTGACAACACCAAACATCTAAAGAAAGATCAAATAAAATCAGATTTACATGCATAGGAAATAACTGAAAAAATGTGCCCTCCCCCTCTTGAGAAAAGAACCCAAGGAGTTAATAATCCAAATGTCAAAGGTTAGCACTATGTTACAGAATAGACAGTAAAGAAACAAGTTCCTACTAAAGACTACCCAGTAAAGTAAACAATTTTTAAGCAAAAAAATCAAGGATGATACACTTTCTGTAACAAAGAAAAATATTCAGTCTCTCTGTCATACGTGGTCACTCAATCACTCCTTACCTACTCTTGGTGATATCCCTTGAAAATAAAATTATCCTGAATATAAAATTGCCAGTGTTTTTATCTTCCAAATTGGCCCCAGTCCAACCTCTACAAATAGAATTAATAAGGTGGACGCCGAATTTGATGTTTTTTTCCTGGATGGACAAATGTCACTTCGAATAGCTAGTGTAGAAACCGAGATCTTGTGTTCACAATAAACAGAGAAAAAATACTTCCAGTATTGGGAAACATCTGGTTGCTAAAAACTGTTACAATTGATAAATGATGGTAATCCTATGGGCTGGCTCTAGGTGAGTGCCGATTCTGAAACAGCGTAAATTCTGGATGATACTCTTGAATACGACTGTCAGTCGTCAGATAATGTTATTGTTCTTTACAACCCCAGTAGGCTGATAAAATTGGAAAAAATATAATGCTGGGTTTTATAAGTTCAGTTAACGTTATGATTTAAAATGTTTCTTTGGCCAATCCTGTTCACAAATGAACTTGGGGACGCGCAAGCCAAGAAAAAAACAACATTAACAATTCAGTAAATGCTGGAAAAGCAGGACCGAAAAAAAGAGCGCTGGCTGCTCTTGTGATCAGGTCTGCTTAGGAATAAAGAACATATACACACGGACGGGGACAAGACGATCACTTATCCACCTCGTCAGTCCTGATTAAAGTTGAAAGGCACATGGTGACTTTCTTTACACCTATATGTCGTAGATTTTTGATAGGGGAATTAACTCTTAAAGGCCGGAACGACGCTGGTAGCGTACATCCGCAAAACCCCTAGAAGCCGAAACGACGTTGGGAACGTCACTTTTGTTTTCCGTGAAATTTTTTCCGTATTTTCGTTATGACTCATGACTGAATACTATATGTAGAATATCACTAAAAATCCTTCATATTCTAATTCTACATTCATTTATCTTTACTGTGATGTATAATATGTGTGTCTTTGTTGTGTAATAACTCAGAAACTTTAGAATTTATAAAGGTACTGCTTTAAGGTACAAAAATAATTCTGGCAAAACTCGTGAAAAAATTCCGGCCTGCAAGAGTTAAGACATAGATTCTGAATAGAAATAGAACAGGTGACAGCTCAGTGGGAGATAATAATAGAAATAGATTTCACGAGTGAAATGGTGGAAATTAATAGAGTCTGTCCCTGAAACGCGAGAAGCTTCTCTCGGTCAGCCTATCTTCTACAACAGATCTAGATTAGTCAGACAGTCTATTAGAATATACATTAATAAATATATATACCACTCACCTACACCCACACATAAGTGACGACAGTTAGGCGCACAGACGTGAAAACTATGACAATGGAATATAGATATTTTGGGGCAAGCTGACTGACACACTCGAATAATGTTTATGTAAATTTTATTATCATAAGACAATTTACCCACACCATAAATTTGAATATCAATCACATATAAATATACATAAGTTAATGCATTACAAAACACAGATAATAGACTCATAGGTGTAATCCTTTCCCCCTCTGTTTAGCTCACGATCCCGTTAGAAGAAAAGTTAAGCCCCCAAAGAGTCACAGATTTATACGCTATGGTCTAAGATTTCCCTTTATAGTTAAGAACAGAGTTGATACATTAATCTATACTAAGAGGAAATCAGCATTAGCGACAAACTTGCATAAAGAAATTTCAAAGTGGGTGCATGAATATAAAATGCAAGAATCACTCGTTCTGCTTTCTCTCTGTTCATTCAGCCGGGGCCCCTGACATACTTTCTTACCTACAAACGTGATGTTTCTCGCCGTCTGGCGCAAACTTCAGGACACTTCTCTACAGTGAATCTGTATTCTTTTGATAAAGAGAATCCCAGCTCTGCAGATACAGGTTTCTTCCAATGTTCCGGGGAGCATTCGCTTTATAACAATATTTTAAGATTACTGGTAATGTCACTTGAATCAGTTCAGGTAAGAAATTATAAACGGGCTCATAAGGTCTGAATCTTGGGGTTTCCCGTACTTAGGAAAAAGGCAGGTTGGTAACGTCTCTCAAAGGTAAAATTCTTGATCACACCACAATTAGTTTTAAAAAAACCGTCAGAAATGTTACTGTTTGTAATTTCTCTCGCCACAGGGGCTGAGTGTACACTAAGATTGTTGGGAAGAATTATAATCTGGCTCGATAGGCCCAGTTATTGTATTTAGTATTAAAGTTCGTGAGATGAGTACTCTGTCTTTTTCTGGATGCAAACACAATGCCAGACAGGTGGTAACTTGGACACTCACTTATTTAAGTGTAAAAATGTTTCTTCTATGTTAGTCTCAAATGTACTGAAACCGCTGATAGATGTTGGGCTTTGACCCAGATACTCTATAAAGAAATAGAAACATACAGAATACTAAATCATAATATTATACACACATCCTATCCTACTCTCGCGTAAAAATATAATATTCACTTCGGTTATTAACTTTAAGTTAGAGACTATAAGCTTAGCGCTTGTCTCATCGTTTAAACTTCCGTGAATTGAACCATAGTCATTTAAAAAAATCAATCATCATGAATTAGAAATACGTAAGTATCTCGTCAATACTCAATGATGAATCAGCGCATTTACTAGTTAGTTAAAATATTCTCAGCCTGGTTGCTAGCAATTTAATTAAATTTATTAATAGCTGAATGAGTTTTAGCTAGAAATTACAATTTATTTTGCTATCCACTGTAACACAATAAACTAAAAGAATATAACTGACTTATCATTTAATCACTCTACACATAAATCTAGTGAAGATATAATAGGCGATTTACCACTTAAATCACTCACAAATACTATCAATATATTTACCTCACACAGTACTACTTAAAACTATCCTCCAACGCAACTGAGAAATTCTACTTAAATAAAAGTGATTTCTAGAACGTAGCTAGGTTGTCTAGCGAGACTGTTGATGTCTGAATGAATGAAGTCTAAAACTGCTCTGGTATAAATATATCTCTGATGAAAGGAAAATCATTACATTATCGAAACCCCGATTCTCTCTCTGCCACATGATCGCACCTAGAGGAAAATCTACATAAGTTCTATCTCATTCTGCGAATCAAACGAATTTCTCACGCTGAAGCCGAAACAGACTCGCAAATCGAGCGGACAGTCTCTCTTAGATCTTGCGTAACATGATTTACCAGACCGTGCAAGAGATTTCTGCTCTCGAGAATTCACACTATTACTGCCTGCAGACTATGGTCATAAACGAAATACACGCACGCTCGTCTTTCATCTCAAATCTTTCACCTTGAATAATTAACTTATAGGCGAGAAAATCAGAGAAAAATAATAGACGATAGTCTTACTTCTTATCCCTGTCTAGAACGAATTAACACGATTCGGTCTCTCATCAAAGAACTTAGCTTAACAACAATAAAATGCGTTGCTAAATTAGAAAGGAAAAACAAAGGCCAGAATGGGAGAGTTTATCTTAACAATCGAGCGTATGCGAAAAGAAGGGTAAAAGAGTGAAAGAAAAGTAAAAGAGCGGAAGAAAGGTAAAAGACAAGTGCAGAATAAAGAATAAATATCTGAAATTTATTAATCATAATATCTCTGCCACACTATACGGTCAGCTTTTCGCTAGCACGATGTTTTTAGCCTATCCTATCGCGCGTCGCTTTTCGCCCGCGCTGCAATTTCAGGTCGGATGAAGTTATGCAACCCTCCCCCGCCCTTGCTCGCGCTGTAACGATTAGCGTACAATGTCAATTATTATTTAATTGTCCCTACGCGCACTTACATAAATATCGCCTGTCGCTAATAGCTATTAAATTGTCGGCGTCTGTTGGTCATCGTAGGTTATTAAATAATAGTCACTTACTATAACTACACAAAGTGAAATATAACGTGAATTCTATTCTTCCCACTATCAGTCGCGCCTAGCATATAATATCAGTCAACTAAAAGCGGGTGGTAAAATTAACATTATACTGAACAACTGGTATAAAATAGCTACGCGTTATTATTTCGCTAGTTCTAACACTAGAAAAGCACAGTGAATTATAATGGTGAAATCTTAACACTGTTAACCACGTAAACATTAATTTCTATTACCAGACCATCAGAATGACAATCCCCACGAATACAATTAACACATCTTCCACAAGACTACGTGTTTAGACTATCCGAAAAATTCTGAGTGACAACTGATAGCTGGTTTTTGGAAGACACAGTTTATATATCATCATGTTTATCTGATCTCTAGAGGATGCTACTTTTCACACTATAGTGCGTAGCAGAGAAACAGAAGCATGAGTCCCAAAGATGAAACTTTCCACGGTCGCTCTGTCGGGCGTTGCTAATCGACATCAGAGACTTAAAACCGTGTAACGGGGTCTCGGAGATTTTGCCCGTATCTGAAGATCAAAGCTCGGGTTTTCCCTCTGTGTACGAACATCAAAGGGTACTCGGGGAAATATTTTTGCCCGAGGCGTCTACTTCAAAAAGGTCCGGTGTTTTCCACGTGCGGTCTGTCAGGTATCCGATGATTGACAGATCAGCTCGCGTGAGAAACTTGATAAACAAACCTGATTCGCTCCCTGTTATGACTGGCAGGTCGTGAAAATTGGTAAACAACTTCGTTTGTTTATGTTCAAAGAAAAAAGGCGTGGATGAAGAATAAGCTTTGTGTGAGTAAGACAGACAGAAAAATGCGTGGTTTTGCTAGCAAATCATATAACGCTACGAGGTCACGAAAGACTTATTTCTTACGAGTGCCTGAAAACATACCTTTATGTTTGTCTAATATTTATTTACTGTTTACTGGCCTCGGGTTTCCCTTCCTTACTTACTTAGTCGTTCCCCTTCTACCGTGAGGTGTAGAGGTTTGGAAGAGAGAGCGCCAGACTATCCTATCGGCTGTCTTCCTCCTGGCCTGGTTCCATTCTAGTCCTCGGTCCTTCAAAGATTGTCTAATGTTGTCCTCATAGCGGACTCTGGGTCGTCCTCGGGGTCTGGATCCTTGGCTCTTTGTTTCCCATGCTTGTCGTGGTAGTCGATCTTCTCCCATTCTGCAGACATGGCCAAACCATCTTAATTGGGACTGTTCTACTTGGGTCTGCAGGGGGTAGGATTTAAGGCCTTGACGTATCGTCTGGTGGCGTACCATGTCTCTTCTTGTTACTTCAACCACCTTCCTCTGATACCTCATTTCTGAGGTTTGGATCTGGCTTTTATGGGTTGTAGTCATTGAACATGACTCGCATCCATATGTCAAGACTGGGACATAGGTGGAGCGGTATACAGCCATCTTCGTATTCTTACCAACCTCTCTCTTGCTAAGGAATCCTCGATTTATGGCCTGAAAAAGTCTCCCTGCTGCTGCTTTTCGAGTGGCCAACTCTTCTTTGATGCCTCCCTTTCGTCTGTAATAGCTCCGAGGTATTTAAAGTGGTCGACCTACTCCAGGACCTGTTCTCCCAGCTTAATCTGATGTCTTCTTTCTTCTCGTGATATCACCATGGATTTTGTTTTAGAGCTGCTTATGACCATCCCTCTCTTCTCCAGCTCTTCCTTCCAGACTTGCAGGTTGGATTGGAGATGTGCCTCTGATTTAGCAATCAGGGCAACATCATCAGCAAATGCCAGCTCTGAAATATAGACCTGTCTCATCTTCCAGTACCCCACTGAATACTTTCTTGTTCTCTCCTTACATGCCTTGATGACATCGTCCATAAGGAGTATGAAGAGGTAAGGTGGTAGGATATCACCTTGTCTTACACCAGTGGTGGTCCTGAACTCTTCTGACTTATGGTTTGCTGTCCTCACATAATTTCTGCAAGACTTGTAGAAGCTCTGTATAGCATGAATCAGAGGTGCTGGAATACTCTTCCTTGCCAAACAGTCCCAAAGTTTGCTTTAGGGGACCCTGTCAAACGCCTTTTCCAGATCTATGAAACAAATATGGATCTTACTCTTATACTCAAGGGCCTTTTCACTCAGCTGTCTGAGTGTGAAGATTAGGTCTTGAGTACTTCGGTTTGCTCGGAATCCGCACTGGACCTCATCCAATTGTGGCTCAGCTAGGCGTCGGAGTCTCTGCTCTAGGATTCTAGAGTAGATTTTACCAGGGACACTGAGAAGGGATATGCCTCTATGGTTTCCACACTGTCGATTGTCACCCTTTCTGAAAATTGGTGTTATGATGGCAATCTCCCAATCCTTTGGCATGGTCTTGTTGTACCACGCTGCCTGTAAAACCCTTAAGAGTAATAGGTCGGCTGATGCTCCCATGAACTTAACCATTTCTGGTGTTATACCATCATGCCCTGCTGCTTTGCCCATCTTGATTTTCTCCAGTGCTGCCTTCAGTTCTTCCATCTTTATGTCATCTTCACCATCATTGGTTTTCTCTTCTGTGTTAGTGGTTATCATTTCTGATGCTTCACCATGCTCACCATCCAGGAGTTCTGAGAAATATTCTTTCCATCTTTCCATTACTTCCTTCGGGGCAGTAAGCAATTTGCCTTGCTTGTCCTATATAAATTTGAGAGGGCATTGTTTTTCTTTCCTCATGTTCTATAGGGTCTTATAGAACAATTTCTGGTTTTCTTGTGCATCTTTTTCTAGCTTTTCTCCAAATTCTTCCCAGGACTTCTGTTTTGCTGCTAGCACTTTGTTCTTTGCTTCTGTTCTGAGTGTCACATATTCTCTATATTTTTCCATTTGTCCGGTTGTGTTTTTAGCTCCTAAGTATTGTTTCCATGCCATTTTCTTCTCTCTTATTTTCTCTTTGACTTCCTCTGTCCACCAAGGTGTCCTCTTTCTCTTGTTCCCAAGTCGGACTTCACCGCATGCTTCTGCAGCAGCTGTCTTTATGATATCCTTGAATTTAATCCAGAGGGTTTCCAAGTCATTAGGTCGTTCTTCTGTGTTGCTCACCGCTGCAGCAATAAGCCCCTGATATCTGGTCTTAATTTCTGGCTCTCTCAGCTTGTAGGTCCTAATGCTCATTTCTCCCGCTCGTTTACTTGGTTTCTTGCGTGATGTTGGGCAGTTCCTAGGCTGAGCAACTCTTTCAGTTGTTCTTTTGCTTGTTAGCAGGTAGTGATCACTTCAGTTTCTCTTCCTTATGTGTTATAAATGTTTATAGAAAAGTGTGCCTGATCTGAGATTTTAAACAAAAATATGCCAGTTTGGTGTGCCTCGTGAATTTTGTACTACAGTAACTCTGGGAAGGTTAAGGCGGCCGGCGTGGAGCTGACCACATCACCCCTAGTGTGCCGATGGTCAAGAAAAAATATGGGGCAAACACCACATTCCCATTATGCCTCATTGGGCGTGTAACAGGATCCTTTACCTTTACCTTTTTTTTCCCCTATGGTATAAGAACATGTGGAGGCCAAAATAAGACGGTAGTAAACGGTGTGCTTTGAAAAATAAACAAAACGGAGAAAAATAATACGTCTTACTAGGACAGAGACAAAAGTAGTTCGTCTTACTAGGACAGAGAAAAAAGTAGTTCGTCTTACTAGGACAGAGAAAAAAGTAGTATGTCTTACTAGGACAGAGAAAAAAGTAGTACGTCTTACTAGGACAGAGAAAAAAGTAGTGCGTCTTACTAGGTTAGAGAAAAAAGTAGTGCGTCTTACTAGGACAGAGAAAAAAATAGTACGTCTTACTAGGACAGAGAAAAAAAGTAGTACATCTTACTAGGACAGAGAAAAAAGTAGTACGTCTTACTAGGACAGAGAAAAAAGTAGTGCGTCTTACTAGGACAGAGAAAAAAGTAATACGTCTTACAAGGACAGAGAAAAAAGTAGTACATCTTACTACGACAGAGAAAAAAGTAGTACGTCTTACTAGGACAGAGAAAAAAGTAGTACATCTTACTGGGACAGAGAAAAAAGAAGTGCGTCTTACTAGGACAGAGAAAAAAATAGTACGTCTTACTAGGACAGAGAAAAAAATAGTGCGTCTTACTAGGACAGAGAAAAAAGTAATGTCTTACTACGACAAAGAAAACGGCCTACGTTGCAGCCACAAGGTCTTCGTCAGGGGCAGACAAACACAAACAGAAAGAAAGTAAGCGAGAGATAAGTGAGAAACATGAACAATAATTAAAAATAATAAATCCGTTCATTAGCCGGAATCGTGTGGTGAATGGATGATAGTAGTAATATAATGTTAAAGAAATCCCGCGGAAACAAGAACGAAAACTGCGTATCCGATGCCGCTTAACGGCACACGTTGATTAAACAGTTAAAAAAAATTACAATAACTTTAAGTTAATTTATTGCTGCTCTAACTACAGGCAGCCTAATTTTTAAATAGCTCTAATTTAATGTTTGTGTAGAGTTTGTAGTCAGAAAGTAGCAATCCACTTTTTTTGGCATGTTATGAGAAGAGGAAAGCCGGAATATATCATAACAACAGGTAAGAGAATATATCGTAACAACAGGTAAGAGTGAAGGAAAAAGATATAGGGGAAGACAAAGAGAGCAAATACTGGACAGTGTGACGTCGTGGCAAGGAAAGAAATCAGCAGCAGAATTGATAAATTGTACTGGAGACAGGAAGTTGTGGAGAGACATGATCTCCTACGCCACTAGGCATGGTATTTGAAGAAGAACAAGTACAGTATGTTCATTGAACTGCAACTAGCGCACTATAGCCTGCTTACAGTTTAGCGTCGAGCTTATCTTTTGAGTTTGACACAAACAACTGTATTGTGATTCAATAAATTCATACTCAATGCTAATTTTACTTCAACCAAACATATTTCGAAATTACTGTTGCAATGCACTGTTCAGTGCAAATTTAATTTTAGTTAGGCCTAGTAGTAGATTAGCGAGAGTTCACATAAGTCTGTTCATCCCTAATCGAATATTTGCATAATTATGAATGAAATTAAGTTTGGCTTTTTGTAGGCTGCTGCACATTTACATATCACAATTTTATGCCACTAGGCTCATTTTTAATTTAATTAAAAAATAGAGTGATGTAAGGTTTAAAAGTCATATTTCCTAGTAGAGTATCGTCATGTGCCTCAAATTTTACTTTAGTTAAAAATAGAGTTATAACAGTTCTAAAAGTCATCATTTCTAGAATATATCATCATTTGCCTCATATTTTGCGCTAGTTAAAAAAAAAAAATAGTGTGATGTAAGTTTTAAAAGTCATATTTCCCAGCAGAGTATCGTCATTTATATCATATTTTGATTTAGTTAAAAAACAGCTTGATAACAGTTCTAAAAGTCGTTTTTCCTAGCAGTGCATCGTATAACAACTGTAATGCATATTGTGTAGTATGGACAGTAAGACAAACCTAAAGGTTTTTTTACATTTGGACATGCGCCCCATTATAACCGACTAGGTTGAAGGGAACGCGCCTAGCCAAACCGAGGCAAAATTTTATTTAAAAAAAAAATACAAATCTACTCACTGTACTGAGGATCTATCAAACAAAGTGGTGAATCAAGTTCCGTGAACTTTTTCCTAGTCATTGACTGGTTGATTGATTGATTGATTCATTCATTACCCTTCCGCGCTCCAAGGAGCATATGCCTTCAACAAACTCATGCCAAGTACTCTTGTCACATGTCATCAGTTCAAGGTCTTTTTATGTCTCCCTTATCATTTTAATTTCTGTCTCTAGCGCTCTTCTCCGTGTAATTTTACTGTCTGCCTCCGCCTCTTTTACCCTGGGGAATTCCAGAAAAAATCTGCCTGGTAAAGCAATCAACAGGTTTCGTCAGTGTGTGTTGCCGCAGTCCCAAAGAATAGAAACCGATTAATCTACGAAGCATGCGGTAAAGGGCAATTAAGGTGGATTGGCATAGGGCCGGCTACCCCACGCTGTAAAAATCTTAAAGTTATAAAAACTTTAATAACAATATGTTTAAGTCAATCAGCTATTAGACCTAAATAAAACTGAATTTACAATGTACCGTACTTTACAACCGAATATACTATCTAAACGGCATAAATAAAACTGAGTTTACAATGTTCTTTACAACCAAATATACTATCTAAACGGCATAAATAAAACTGAGTTTACAATGTACTTTACAACCGAATATACTCTGCTACTTTATTACTCACGAGCGCCTGAAAACATACCTTTATGTGTGTAATATTTATTTATTTGCTGTTTACAGGCCTCGGATTTCCCCTCTTTATTTGTTTAAATGTTTATACAATACCAAACCTACCCTCTGTCCTATACTGTTCTGATTGTTCTATCATTTACTAGACACAGTATTAAGGTCTTTGTCCTGTGTAATCTGACCTATACTGTATAATATGAAGACAACAGAAGTGATTGCGTTATTAATAAGGCTTGATTACCCCAGGTACATATCCGGTGTTACAAGCTGCGAATCGCGCTAATAACCACTGTCTTCGAAGCACTATTTTTGTGGTGCCTAGCTGGCAGGGAGGATAGTGTGATTCGCTTCTGTAGCTAGGCGGGGGTGCCAGGGTTCGATTTCCCGCGTGTCGCCGGGGCTCGTAATAACTCTGCAACCTACCATGAATGTCTTAAGATGCGACTAGGGACGGTTACGCATGGGGCTGATTACCTCAACCTGAAGAAAATTCTTAAAACAACGAACATTTCAACACAGATTAAGTCAATTCAGCCATCCAAGACAGATAAAGCTCCTCAGATAAAGAGGCGAATGCTGCAACACAGAGAAAGCCGAAAGAAGTCTGCGTTGCTGATTAACCTTATTTATGTTAGGAAAATCTCCAAGACTGGCAAATTCTTCTTCTTCGTTCACCTCAGATTTTTTTTTTAAATAAAGTTTTGCCTCGTTTAGGCGAGGCGCGTCCCGTTCAACCTAGTCGGTTATATTAGGGCGCATATCCAAACACAAAAGACCCTTAGGTCTGAGATTTTTTTCACCCTCAGACGCCAACTTGAATAAGTTCAAAGAAAGCAGTGGTCAGCCTGAGGCTGTTGATATCTCCGTAGATTTTCTCCAGGAATGGTACTGGTGATGGCCATATGCGTTTTATCTGTTCCTCATATGTTGGGCACCTTTGAAGCAGATTGGCAACTGAAATGTTCCTACTTTAAACGAATTTTTTCGAGGAGTTATCGCCCTTTACTTACAATTCAACAAGTCACAGTCTTACCTCCCCTTCAGTTAAACCCAAAAGTCTGAGTCGCAACGTTAGCTATTTTCTTTGTCTTTTGTCCTCGTAAGACGAATCACCTTTTTCGATTTTCTTGTTCATACCCATCCACTCTACTTAAAACGAAGAGAGATAGACGGAGACACCAAGGAACACATGTTGAAGAGAGCTGGGAGACAGCCAAGACGGGGCATGAAGAAGACATTAAGCTGATGGCACGGAACAGGGAAACATGGCTTAAGTTTCTTGAAGGCCTTATGCTCCTTGGGGATCTGAAGGGTGATGATAATGATATGATATTATCTCAAATAATAAAACATTACCAATCGTATTTATAACCCATCACAAGTTGAACAGTACATTTTTCTCAATTTATTAATTTACGTGACAAGGGAAAATACTCACTATTAATAATTCTTTAATACTTTCTCCTGTAATTAAAAGCAAAACTGCGAAAACAATACCAGTGATAGGCAACCCAGTAGTTGTGGGGATCTACTTTACAAACTTTGAGCTCTCTAATGATCTCCCTTTATAAAATAAAATCATGTATTTTTTAATCAGATTTCAAAGTATTTGGATATATTTTGTGACGAAGCATGACGATAGAGGGAGGGTGGGGGAGTTCGAAAAAAAAAATTGACGTCACACAAATAAATACGAGTGGGGGCTTAGGTCTTTCATAAATGATGTCGAAACAGGGAAATCTTCAATGTCTACTGTTATATACGCATCAGTTAACACTTTCCTCGTGGACGACTTATATAATTACACTCTCAGCTGAAATATCGAATAATTATTATATGTTTGTGTTATTAATTGTTTTTTTTTTTTAAATATAGGGCCCCTTTCTTAACATATTTTCTTTCTTGATCCAAACCTCAGAAATGAGGTATCTGAGGAAGGTGGTTGAAGTAACAAGAAGAGACATGGTACGCAAACAGACGATACGTCAAGGCCTTAAATCCTACCCCCTGCAGACCCAAGTAGAACAGTCCCAATTAAGATGGTTTGGCCATGTCTGCAGAATGGGAGAAGATCGGATACCACGACAAGCATGGGAAACAAAGAGCCAAGGATCCAGACCCCGAGGACGACCCAGAGTCCGCTGGTAGGACAGCATTAGACAATCTTTGAAGGACCGAGGACTAGAATGGAACCAGGCCAGGAGGAAGACAGCCGATAGGATAGTCTGGCTCTCTTCCAAACCTCTACACCTCACGGTAGAAGGGGAACGACTAAGTAAGTAAGTAAGAATATTTTCCCCTGTAATTAAAAGCAAAACTGCAAAAACAAACATAAGTAAGTGCGAAGCATAGAGTGGGGGATTAGAGTCGAAAAACAGCGAAATCTTCAATGTCATTATGTTTATATATGGATGTGTTGAGGATCTACTTTTACAAACTTTGAGCTCTCTAATGACTTTAAAATCATGTAATTTACTTTTTATATATTTTTTGAAATTAAATTACGCCAAAATGAGCTATATTTTAGGTCTTTCATAAAAATGTCGAAGCAGCATTTAACTACATGCAAAGCAGTTCCTTGACTTATATAATTAATCCTGAAATATGATATAATTATTACCAACCATCACCCGTTTGAGTCACTTTGATTACGGAAACAACAGCAAATGGATTGATTTTTGCCCTAAAGACGATAGGCGTGATGGGATCAAAGAAAAACTATCTGCTGTTGCCCTAAGACATAGGCGTATTGGCCACTGACTGCTTTGACGGTTGGCTAAGCAATTGGTAGAAGATTATATTAATGCACCTTTCTTTTTCCATACGGCCTAATACCGCCTCTCCATTAAACGTGATTGATCTGGAAAGTAATGGATTTCTAAATCTTTCAATGGAGGATCTTACTTTGCCGGGGGATAATGATAACGAAGGAGAATAATTCACTGGCAACAACGATAGTTTAACATTATTTTTTATGAAGCTATAACATAAGTAAGTGCTGAAGTTATTGATGTGTTGACTTTAAATGTAATTTACTTTTTATTATTTGAAATTAAATTAAGCCAAAATGAGCGATATTTTAAATAAATTTAGCAGCATTTAACCAGCAAAGCAGTTATTGTAAAATCCTGATTAATAAAACCATATTGAGTTGACTTTTTTTTGGATGCCGAGATCAAACATATTTTCAACATGGGATTGACGGCTGTTTGAAGCAATTGGTAGACGATATCATGCATCCATGCGAAAAATCTTCACGCGGCAAATCTCTCTCACAGTTCGCCAAGATCGTTAAAAATGTCGTCTTGGCTACTAGCACGATAACTGGTGCGCTATCTCTTTCACTACGGCAATGTACTTGTGCGCTCTCTCTTTCTCTACGGCAATGTACTTGTGCGCTCTCTCTTTCTCTACGGCAATGTACTTGTGAGCTGTCTCTTTCTCTACGGCAATGTACTTGTGCGTTCTCTCTTTCTCTACGTCAATGTACTTGTGCGCTCTCTATTTCTCTACGGCAATGTACTCGTGCGCTCTCTCTTTCTCTACGGCAATGTACTTGTGCGCTCTCTTTCTCTACGGCAATGCACTTGTGCACTCTCTCTTCCTCTACGGCAATGTACTTGTGCGCTCTCTCTTTCTCCACGGCAATGTACTTGTGCGCTCTCACTTTCACTACGGCAATTTATTCATCCGGTTGTGTGGCAGGACATCAAAGGGATTATTCGTCTGGTTGGGTGATGGTGGTAGTAAGAGTCTCTCTTCTGTGGATTGAAGTGACATCGATTTGTAGCAATGTAATTTATATTGTCCTGTGTAGGGAATGAAACAGCTCGATCGTTCTGTGATCTACATCGATTCGAAGTGTATGGGATTTTGCGAAGGTTGCTTACTCTACATCTTTGCAGCCTGGGTTGATCTTGTATAACTAGGTTTACAGTGTTCCTCGTGGCGCTACGTTTTTCCTTAGGAGACTGTGTATTCCGATAGGCTTCTATAATGATCTCTTGATCAACCATATCTGGATATTTAAACTGATAATCGATTTCTGGTTGTCTTAGTGTTCGATATTTGCGGGTGTTCTGATAATATTCAGTGCCATTCGTGTATACCATTACTCTTTTCGGTGCTTCCATGTATCCTCCGGGCAATTGTTTGAACTGTCCGTCTTTCTCCATGGGGGTATTATGGTGTGTCGAAGCACTTGCACTGAACCTTGGGGGCGGCGGGGAGTGTATTGTGTTGTCTGACGCGGGGACTGATGGGTATGGTTCTGCGAAGTGATGTTTTGTTTATGAAACCTCCTATCTCGATAAGTCTTACCTCTAGACCTAACGTGCCATGCAGCAGAGTCAATGAGGTGGCGGGGGGTATATTGTGTGGTCTGATGCGGGGGCGGGGATTGATGGGTATGACTCTTGCCTGCATTATGTCAGTCAGTGTTACCTTGTTTAGTTTTGTAGGCGTCTCGTATGGAGGATGATTGTACTTGAACTATGATAGCACCTCTAGCAATGGTTGTCGTTTTACCAGATGTGTTGACTATCATAACCGGGAAGTCTCTGTTTGTTGTGACCTGCTATTCCTTCCGTAATAAACAGCATTGGGTCTTTATTTGTATCTTCTCCCGTTATGGGTTCCACGTGAATAATTTGTCCAGGTTTTATATATTGTGACGCTTTGATCCTACCCTTGACTATGACTAATGAATTTGGTAAGAGGGTAACCGGGGCTGTTAAACGAATCAATGATGCAATATGGATGTCATCTTGGAGTCTACATATTCTTCATTTATTCTTATTGTCCGTAGATCAAAATATATCCGAGCTTGGTGTTTTGACAGAAAATCTCTTCCTAGGATAAAATTTCTACTCATGCCTCTAGTGATAACGAATGCACGTGTAATCTTAAATGTGACATGGGCAATGCCTAAGGATTTTAATTCTTCCCCAGTTACAGAGGCCATATATGTTCTGCAATGCTGGAACTGTGCGTATTTCTTTATTTGCTTATAAAGTTGTTCCATTATGAGGCTTACAGATGCTCTTGTATGTATGAGCGTCCTGTAATTCCTGTTCTCAATGGTGATTAGACAGGAACTTGGGTCGGGATGTATGGTGACTTCATTTTGAGTGCTATTATTGTGAACGAATGGTGGTTCTTTTGTTATTGTGTGGAGTTCATTCAGTTTTCCTCGCTTTTCATGTTGTATATGGGACCTATGTTTGGAGCTTTTGTTGTTGTTACCCCTGCTTTGGACATGACTAAAGATCCCTCCTAACGCGTGCCAAATCCGTTTCCCTGCATTGGACGACCTCTGGAGAAACTGTGCTGGGTATTGTGTCTTTGTTGGGCCCAGAAAACTCACAAAACTGCACCATGGTCCTGTTTAGGGTCCACAAAACTGCACCCACCACGGTCGTTTTTAGGGCCCACAAAACTACACCACGGTCCTGTTTAGGGCCCACAAAACTGCACCACGGTCCTGTTTAGGGCTCACAAAACCAACAAAACTGTACCCTGGTAGAAATCCTTTATTTGTTTTCGCCGCTGGGTGGAGAGGGCTGGTTGGGGAGGGGGGCCCTCGCTACGCACTGATCCTTGTCAAATATTGACACAATCAGAGCCGGATTAACGTTGTAGCAAAAGTAGCATATGCTACGAGTCCCGCGCTTTTTGGGGCCCCGCGCCAATAAATATGTACAACATTTTTGGTCATCTAATACGAGCGTTAAACCAATGATCTTGTGATTTATGCCATTTTTAGCGCCTTTTCATTTGGTGTCCCGAAATTGTGATAGAAAGAGCATAAGAGCATGACTTCATTACTTTTATCTTAACTGTTTGCGGACGGAAGCAGTCATTTTCTTTGGATTTGTTGAAAGCCTGTACATCTTCTTTTCTGCTTCTACCTACCGGTGGGGGTCTCCTTCCTGTATCATACAGCTGGTATTACTGTAGTGAAGTCTGTAACACTTCACTCCCCTGCATTATAAAGCTGGTCTTACTGTAGTGAAGTCTCTAACACTTCCCTCCAATGCATCATAAAGCTGGTCTTACTGTAGTGAAGT
Organism: Oreohelix idahoensis; assembly: GCA_024509875.1. Taxonomy (NCBI): domain Eukaryota; kingdom Metazoa; phylum Mollusca; class Gastropoda; order Stylommatophora; family Oreohelicidae; genus Oreohelix; species Oreohelix idahoensis. Next base: position 440,043 of record JAMPIV010001045.1, read on the forward strand.
CTGTAACACTTCACTCCCCTGCATCATAAAGCTGGTCTTACTGTAGTGAAGTCTGTAACACTTCAGTCCCCTGCATCATAAAGCTGGTCTTACCGTAGTGAAGTCTCTAACTCTTCACTCCAATGTATAATACAGCTATGCTTAATACATTCATGTGCCATGCTGCCACCCCTACCTGCGGAAAGCATAATAAACTAACCTCGCGCTCTTCCTGCCACCCCTACCTGCGAATTGCAATTAGACTAACCCCGCACAGGCAAATGTACGGAATACGGTGTGGTCATTTAATTTCAGAATGGGTGAACAAAGACACAAGAACCCTATTAGCTGTTGTCTGGTCCATGTCAACAATTTCCAGATACTTGATTAGCCAAGTGTTTTGTACAAGTTGACCATCAGCCCCTTAATTCTATGAAGCCAAAACTTTATATCAACCCTCGTATACATCGCTGGTTCTTGTTGCTGCAACAGTTCTCATTTGACACCAATGATACAAGAGGTCAGGAGCAACTGACTAGAATATATTAATAGCCTTGAGCATAAATGCGGACATTGAAGTGGAATATATCGTATCTAATAGGATTGAATAAATGGGAGCTTGGAACGAATGACTATCTATTCAGTGTTGATTCTATATAGAGTACAGTCTCAGAAATGGTCGTCAATAAGACATTGTCAAAGAAGTAAGATATCTGTAAGATATCACATATGAGGGCAGGGAGTCTGGGTTTTTGTGACCAAGTGTGATAAATAGGTGGGGGTTAAAAATGGAGAAAATTTTGTGATGCGTGTCGATTATTGTAAAACATTATAAGTAAATACGAAAGGGGGAAAAAAATGGAGAAAAAAAAAAGTAATGTTGATGTTTAAAAAAAAAAAAAATGGAGCTGCCGGGTATCGATCCCGGTACCTCTCACATGCTAAGCGAGCGCTCTACCATTTGAGCTACAGCCCCTCCACACCATTTGTTCGAAAACAAGGAAAATATATACAAGTTACCAATATTTCTCTCCCTTTTTTTTTAACTTATGGCAATTTTTTTTTTAATTATACAAATAACATTGATTTAAAGGAGAAATAGTCACATCTTTTGGACATGCAGCCAAAGTGAAAAGAGCAAATCTAGTGTGATCATTGAGTATCATTCACAAAACACAAAATACTGGAATTTAAATTTATGAAGTACTGCAAAATGACATGTTTAATGAGGTCGTTTTCGTCTCGTACGGTACTCTGCACCTTCTCCTCTCCGACTGAAGCTGGGCTATCTGCTTTTAAGAAAGCTTTAATAATTTAAGTCCCCATACAAAAATTAACAGATAACTTTGTATCTACATTAGATACTAGTGCTGAGTGCAGCGCCTGATCATTCATTAGACCCACTAAACACGGGCCTAGGGCCCCAGGCGCCCTCGCAAAAAAAGCAACGGAGTCATAACCCAGAGGTTTAAAGCAACGGCATGTGCACGTTCGTATGCTCGTGCGTGCAGGATAATAGTGTCTGTACAATAGTTAGTTTATTAGTTACTTCCACTATTAGTTTTTTTTAATTATATTTTCTTTGCCGGGGCCACACTACCTTTTCACATAATCTAGGGACTGTAACGAACACTTTTTAAAAAAAACATTATTATATATATTAATCAAATTATTTATCTGAAATCCATTAGTTTTTTTTCCCCTAGTTTTACCTTTTAGAAGATTGGAGAGGGGTCCCAAAATATCTTAAATAGCTTAGGGGCTCAGGAGTTCTTAAACAGGCAATGGTTGAGTCTTAACACCTTATACTAGTTATACCCCCTTTTTTTCTCAACGCTCAAGCAAGCCAAAGTCAATATTTCACCACCACATCTTTATCACGAGGACAACAACGTCATCACCATCAATGTTCTTCAGCTCTCCAAGGAGCATAGGACCTCAACAGTCTTCCTGCCCTGTACCATCAGCTGAAGGTCTTTCCATGTATGTCTCCAGTTCTCTTCTTCATGTGTTCTTTGATCTCCCTCTGCCTAACAACCTCCTCAGCACGGCCGAATTAAGCCATGAATAATGGTGTTGCAGTCTTATCCAGGAAGCATCTGTCGGCACAAGCCATACATTTTTTTTTACTACTGCTGCTTCGCTTCACAAAACTGAGTCCTAGTTTAAATGATTTGTACAAGTATTCGTTAATTGTAATTTACGTCTATGTTTTTGTTCTGTTATCTGAGGAAGGTGGTTGAAGTAACATGAAGAGACATGGTACGCAACCAGACGATACGTTAAGGCCTAAAATCCCACCCCCTGCAGACCCAAGTAGAACAGTCCCAACTAAGATGGTTTGGCCATGTCTGCAGAATGGGAGAAGATAAACTACCACGACAAGCATGGGAAACTAAGAGCCAGGGATCCAGACCTTCAGGACGACCCAGAGTCCGCTAGGAAGACAACATTAGACAATCTTTGAAGGACCGAGGACTAGAATGGAACCAGGCCAGGAGGAAGACAGCCGATAGGATAGTCTGGCGCTCTCTCTTCCAAACCTCTACACCTCACGGTAGAAGGGGAACGACTAAGTAAGTAAGTTGTTGTTCTGTGTTTTTCTATTAGTTCAATGATGTTCAGATTATATGTGTATTTTTATTTTGTGCCGCTTGCATAAAGTGTGTATAAACTTCATCATCATCACTCTTGAGTTTCCTAAGGAGCATAGGTCACCAACAAACTTGCTCTAAGTCTGTGACTGACAGAGCGCTTACAGCACTGGTCTCCCGCAGCAAAGGTGTCAGGTTCGAATCACAGTACCAACACGCTCCAGTTTACCGAGCTGTAAATGGGTACCTGACCCTGCTCTTTAAGTTAGGTAATGAAAAGGCAGCGACGAAGGGAACTGGTCACCCCCACCTCTCGATGCTGGACCTAATATGGTGAAGTCTCTAACACTTCACTCCCCCCCCCTATGGCAGTATCTACCATGGGACCACCTTTAAACTAAGTCTTCCTGACCGGTGCCATCAGCTTAAGGTTTTTCTATGTCTTCTTCATGCCTGTCTCCAGCTCTCTTCTCCATTATGTTCTTCAGTTTCCCTCTACCTATCTTACTATGTTGATTCCAGAAAAAGGACTACCCTGTAATGCTACAAACTGCGTATAAACATAACACGTCAAATTTTTGTTATCAGTGATAGCCTACAAAAAAATAAGCTCTGCTAAATGGCATGCCTATAGCCAGTATGGTTTAATGTCTGTGTACGTGCGAGCAGAATGGACCGGGAGAAGCATGAAGTTCTCCATTTATTCATTGGCTTTTATCTCCACAAGGAGGAGGTACATTAACGAAACTCATGCTAACTCCTCTCGTCCCATGCCATCCGTTTTAAGTTAATTTTTTTCCTATATCTTCTTTATTTCTTTCATTTGTCTCCAGCTCTCTTCTTCATGTGTTTTTCAGCCTCCCTTAACTTGGAGATTACAGAACAAATGTTTCCTCAGTATTCTCCCTTTAAGTTGTCTAAGACTTTCTGTTCAGCCACGCGCTCATCAACAGACAGCGATTTTGATAGAATTTCGGTTCTTGCCTTCAGGGAAGTACCCAGTTTTTATTTTATTTAGTTTTTATGTGTCCTATCTAGCCTTCACTTTCTTTCCTTTCCTGACGAAGGCCTTGTGGCCGTAACGTAGACCATTTTCTTTGTCTTTTGTCCTGGTAAGACGAATCACCTTTTTTCGATTTTTTTTCAAACCCATCCATTGTATTCCACGTCTTACCGCAGTTCCCCTCCACTTCCTCGATTAAGTTGTCTAAAGAAGGTTCTGAGTGATTTTTGCTTGCTAAAGCTTCTATCAAAAATAAATTTTATCCTCTTCAACTTCATCAAATTAATTTTTTATTTTTCTTGTCTTCTTCTTCTTTTGTGTTCAGTTTGTAGTCATGCTAAATCTGCAGGCCTGTCCCAAGAACAAAGCCCAGTCTTTTCCAGGTCAGCGTGACAGTCTCATCGCTTCTGCTTTAGCTCAGCACCCCTTGGCCAGGTCAGGCATCGTGGGTCATCATGGGTTGGGCACTTTTGGAGAATGTGTTCGGGGGTCTGAATTCCAAGATCTTACTTTTAACTTTAATCTTTCTCCTCGCTACCAGTCCCTAACATCTTTAAATTCGGTGATACTGGAGCTAGTGTGTGCCCCTTGTACGGTAAATGCTACATTCTCTCTCGCATATACCGATCCTCTAGTCCAGTGATTCTCAACGTAAGCTTTGCCATATTTCTATGGGGACACAGTAAGATGGTCAAGTACTTTCTTTCCTAGCCAACAGCGACTGGGGGGAAGCCACACAGGTAAATGAGGCCCCGAAGGGAGCCGTTGAGCAAAACAAACAGGTTGAGAACCACTGGTCTAGTCTACATCACCAAGTTTTATCAGCAACTTCTTGCATAGATCTTTCTTCCCTACGCTACCCACAACCACATCTTTAACATGAGGATAACAACGTCATCACCATCATTGTTCTCCAGCTGCCCAAGTAGTTTAGGCCTTCAATAAACATATGCCAAGTCTACCTGCCCTGTGCCATCAGCTCAAGGTCTTTCTATATCTTCTTCATGTCCGTCTCCAGCTCTCTTCTCCGTGTGTTCTGTAATCTCCCTCTGCCTAATAACCTCCTCAGCCAGGCCGGATTAAGCCAAGAAGGGCCCCTTCACCCAATAGGCAATAATTTTAATATTTTTTATCAAGCCCCCTTTGCATGGTGATGGCATATACTATTATTATTAACAGATTGGTATGTTAGTTTGTGAAGCCTTTTTGCGCATTTGCTACAAGGAGTACAAAACAAATGTCTATGTTAGAGAGAAAATAAACACATATGCAGGCCACCAAGAAGCACCTGTGTCAATAGTGAACCCTCGAAAGCTTGCCTGCATTGGGCATGTAACTCGTCACGACTCCCTTTCGAAAATGATGCTCCAGGGAATAGTTAAAGGTAAATGGAGAAGAGGAAGGCAAAGAAAATCCTGGGCTGATAACATCAAATAATGGACAGGGCACGATTTTTCCACACCTGTACGCATTGCTGAGGATAGAGAGCAGTGGAGGACACTGTCTGCTGATGCTTCCACCGTGGTACCCCTACGGCCCATGACGGGTTACAGGTTGAGATGACGATGTTAGTACTGCTTACCTCTTTTATTTGTAACTATTTTTTTATTAACGTTTATTAATATTATTTTTATATTTATTAAGGTAAACACAAGAAACACATTTTACTGACAAATCTATGTATTTCTTTATTTTATTTTAACTTATGCACTGGCCCCAAGAGCTCCGGGACCCTAGGCTTCCTTCAGCCTTAGCCTAATGGATAATCCGGCCCTGCTCCTCAGATAAAATAAATTGCTGCAGACGTCATCATTGCAAGATCACTAAGAGATGTGGTGCAGGCTTCTTGTATGGGGGACAACTCTAGTAGTGTTTATAATTATAGTGGTGAATGAAAAAGGGCTGCTCACGCATTTATTCATTACATCTTCTAAATAAATTGTGTGGATAGGAATATTGCTGACTAATACACAGAACACCATAATAACTTCAAGTGGGCATAGATAACAAATTCCTTACTGATAAAATTTGAGTTTTCTAAGTGGTATTGTTATTGTTGCTTAACTGGGACAGCTGAGCTTCTCGCTCTGTTGCAGCCAATACCACATTGAAGACATCCTTGACATTATCTACACACTGTAGATCTAGGCTTTTCCTGTGGCTTATATTCTTCTTCTTCTTCCGTCCTTAGCCAACGACCGACCAAGCAGTCTGTGGCCATTACGCCTTGCGGCGTCTTAGGGCAACAAGAAATTATCCGTTGTTCCGTTACGCCTAAAGGCGTTTATTGGTACAACAGAACATTAATTGTTGTTTCCGTAATCAATGTGACTAGCAAGCGGGTGATCAGCCCGCTGTGTGTGACTTATATGCCATTCCAAAATGTGCTGAGTTGAAGCCATAAGCTCCAGTTTCTCCAGCTTGGCTTGCATTTAAAGGATCGTCACATCTGGTCCCAAGCATGGAGTAAGTAGTGCGTGGCATTCTGTGCATTCCCCGCCATCTAAGGGAGCTCTCCAACCATGTAGAAATAAATTTTGTGCTTTGGTTCTGGGCTCTCCCAAGGAATTGTCACGTCCTGCACAGAGCCATTTCTCAGCTCCCCCTGCCTAACAGGGTCCACAGTGAGATTCTCATGCATGCAGTCAACCAGGTCAATGCCAAAGAATCACGTCTCGGGCTCAAGTGACTTCTCCAAGCTTAGTGTGTAATGCTGGGTTTTCAACATGTGGGTTTTCAACATGTTTCACCACAGGGGGAATCCCTGGAAGTGTGTGGATGATTTCAGAAGTCAATGAGGGTGTAATAAGCCTAAAAGACAGAGGTTCACTTCCATATATGTATATTGTAGCAAGTGCACAGCTGGTCACATAAAGATGACTCCAGATATGCCTCCTTGCATTTCTAAGTGATATATAAAACATAATTGCCCATAAACACAAGAAAACTGTTTGAGCATCTGTCATTTCGTACTATACCTTGCTTCAACATTTCCTACTATACCTTGCTTCAACATTTCATGTTTACTTTATATTTGCTCAGTTAAGGTTCACTATCATGACTAAAAAAGGTCAAGGTATTCCCATAGCAGATACTGACGTAGAGGGGTGAATGTGTTAGAGACTTCACCATACTAGGTCCAGCATCAAGAGGTGGGGTGACCAGTTCCCTTCCTCCCTGCCTTTTACAGCCGGGTAAACTGCAGCGTGTTGGTACCATGATTCGAGCCCAGCATCGTTGCCGCGAGAGACCAGCACTCTAACAACTCTGTCAATCGGACACTCACTATCATCACTACAACCCACAACAGCCAACTGCAAACCTTAAAAATTAGGTATATGAGGGAGGTGCCATAACCAGACAATATATCGTGGCTTTGAAACCCAGCCCCTGCAGACATGAGTGGAAGAGTCCCAGTTATGATAGTTTGACCATGTCTGCAGAATAGTAGAATATCGGCTACAATGACAATCTTGGGAAGCAAAGAGCCAGGGATCCAGACCTTCAGGATGACTGAGAGTTCGCTGGGAGTACATCAGACAATCCCTCAAGAACTGGACTGTGACCAGATCAAAAGGAAGCCAGCTGATAGGATAGCTTGGCACTCTCTCTGGCTAACCTCTACACCCCAAGGTAGAATAGGAATGTCTAAGTAAGTAATTTTCACTTCCGAAGGAAAAATAAACATTCTTTTCTAAACTAGATGTTGGTGACTTCTAGCTGATTTCATTATCTCTTTACACTTTACATGCCACTGTTTTGGGTAATATTGTTCTCAGTGCTGCCAGTTTTTAGGATTACAGGCTTGCTACAGATAAACATCCCCAAACAGCTCACATAACATACAACAAAGGCACTAGAATATTTTGCAACACCTTGGTAAAAAAAATTTATGAATACTTAACCCATCAAAATGACAGGAACATAGAGTTGTTACTGTTGCTCACAACTGACGTCACTGGACTCTGGGAAAATCCATAGGTGCTCAGTCTCCCTCAGCAAATGTCGAATGATATGAATGTTAATTGTTCCTGTTGTGTGCTGGTTGTATATATGCTGGATGCATCCTCTCATACCTCCCTCCCTGCTTGCCTTACACTTGATGCCAAATTCGAGCAATCTTAGCCTTGACGATTCATCGATTGCTGTGTCATTCTCTAATAGGTGATAATTAACTGTCCTCAGTATCTCTCCCTTATCCATATCCAATGCATCCTCTTTGGGTGAACAATAGTACGTTAACTAAAAGAATAAATACAGCATTCTAAATAGAATAAAGGGCCATTAATACTTGCATCAATGGACCCCTGAAGGAAAGCAAAAGAGCAAAAACAACTTGGCGGAGAACTGTGGTGGCCGAGATGTAAAGAATGAACCAGAGCTGGGGCACTGTATGAAGGATGGCCGCCGACTGAGTGTGGCCATGTATACCGCTATTTTGTCTAAAACAGACTATAGATTTCTAACCAAAGCCCAACATATTAAATAATGTAAGATATAGATGATAGATTGTTAACTAAAAGAAAATTCATTAGCGTGAGACACTTGAGGTCAGCGTTGTTGAAAAAAATGCGGTTCAGGATATCACGCTTGTAGTGAAATTGACAGAGATACAACGGTAAAATACCTCCAAGGATAACATATAAGGATAAAAAACATAATGCGTAGGCTGCTGATGTACATGATCGCCCAGACCGCGGGTCATCACCCTCCATAAGAATTGACTTGCTAGACAGGAGGGGAACAGCGGATGAAAGGAAAAAAATATGACTGGAAAGATTGCGTGAGACTAGAAAGGCTAAGGAGACGCAATTGGGGGGGAAACGGAGAAAAGTCACGTTTCCCAAGTTGACATAAAAAGTAAGCAACTCGACAGAAGGGACCATAGATATGTTACGCCACAGTCATTTATTGGACGCTTTTGCGCGATACCAAGCCCTTGATTTGAATTCAGCGGCTAAACGCAGATGTTCGAAATATTACAAAAATTAAAAAGTAATTTTTTCTTAATATTAATGTTAGGAATATAAAAATTAGCTGGCCGGATGGCCCATTCAGAGCAGTGAACTAATATGTTCTTACTTTTACAGACGGATAGATAATATTGAAGATAATGACAAAAGACAGTGTTGTTCACATCATCGACAGACTGTATTGAATCTAAAAGTGTCGCTAATTGCACAAAAAAAAACACGACCTCGAGACGCAGGTGTTCAAATCTACGTAGTATGGAAGAGAGGGGTTTTGGGTGGTAGCTGTGTCTAAAAATAACTTTTAACGACAAAATTTTGGAGGGGAGAGAAAGGTTGGTTCAAAAATCGAGTACATTTTTGTAGAAACACAAGTAGAGACGGACAGACTAACAGATAACCATCCATACTTGACTGAAGCATGACTGAAATGACTTTAGGGTAGGAAATTTGAATTTAAAATAAACCTAGGCAGTGATTGGCCACAGACAATCATATCATTAGCGCTCAGACGCGAAAGTGGGGCCATTCTTCAATAGTTGTTCAGTGATAGACACAGATTTTAAAGTGTGGTGATTTCCATATGAAAGAACGTGAAAGAAGTTTAGGGACGCCATACTATAGCCAGCAGCTCAGCTGAGTTTTGCTAGCAATTCTGTGTTATTTATTCATAATCTGGTAAGATTGAAATTATTTCCTTATATATTTTGAATATTGTTTCATGTTTGAGTGATTTGATACTGCCATATCGAAATCTAGCCTTACAAACAAGTAGGGATTTGCTCTAGACCCCCCGCCCTAGTCAGGGTCTAGGGACCAACAATGTACATAAACTCCAGCAAGGATTATGCAAGACAGATCAAGTGTTGAGAATAATGAAACATATTACCTATCCTCTTTTAGGGCAGAAAACTAATAAATATTTTTCAGAATCTATAGTCTGGGAGGATCTATCTGATGTAAAACCACCATGGTAAATGTGCTGTTTGGTCAGAGAGATCTGACCTGTCTGTATGATGTGGTTGTTGTGTCAGTGTTGTGTCCAGACGTGGGTAGAGAATAGATTTTGACACATGGCCCATACTTTGATTGCAGAGCTGTGAGTTTCTGTTGTCAACAAAGCAGTGTCTATTCAGTTGGTGACTTTACTCGAGTGTATCTGTGCAGTACTTGTGACAGAGACCACCATTATTGCCCGCCAGCACGGAGAGGTGGGACCACCTGATTTCAGCACCAGAGCTACAACTACAAGATGAGTGAGCCTCTGGTCTGCTGGACATTCACCAACGCTGTGTAGTTACTAATACCCCCATAAAAATTCCCACCATTTTCTGGACACTGTGTAGTCAATATAGACAGGTGTGATGAGGCCACCCCAACAGCACAAACATTAACTATCCTCCCAAGTAGATGACTACTAGAACATTTTAATAAAACTAACTAGTATAGTACATATATATGTACACTATTGCATTTATGATATAATATTCCATGCATTTCTTTCATAATCTCTAAATCCTTTTAAGTTCTGGTCAACCTAAAAAATTGATCCAGAACAAAATAAATGTAATATAATTCTATCAAAAAATTTTACACACGTGAGTTAGTTCAGTGTATTTTAACATTTATTAATATTATTAGTCTTGTTAAATATCTGTGGGTATATCTATAACCTATTACACCACACTACATATCATAACCCTAGACACTTTACGTAGCCACATTCATTAAAAAAAAAAAATTAAGTGTGAGGTCGTAGTGGTAGCAAGAAAGGCCTTCTGACAATTCACAACTACATTTTATCTCAGGAGCCTTCACAGCTGGCCTCATACAATTACATTTAGTAATATCACCATCATACAATACCATCAAACACCACTACATATATTGGGGTCTTGTCCAGGGATAATTAGCCCAACAGTAATATTAGGATCTCCTGGTGGGAGAAATAAAAGTAGGGAAATAAATTGTAAAATTCCCTTTAAAATTAAAAGTGTCCCTGCAGATAAAAGTTGGTGAATCTTCACAGCCAGTAATAATTAATTAGTTAACTGGTTAGTTAGAATTGGTTAGACTATAGTCATAAGAAGTACTTAGTGTATTTACTGGTTAGAGATTTATCTTGTATATTATTATATTGTCTAAAAAGTATGGCGGAGCTGGCAAAATTTAGATCAGCTGCTGTGCTCACCGCGAAGGAGATGGGAATGGATGGTCAAATTTTAATTCAATACGTAACGGCTGAATGTGATAAATATATTGAACGGGAAGAAAGGAGATTAGAAAAAGAGGCTGAAAGAAAATTGGAGTCTGACAGGTTGGTTGAAGAGAAGAAGTTAGAGGCTGAGACTAAGAGGTTGCAGATTGAGGCTGACAAAGAGGCAAAGGCATTGGAGGCCGAAGAAAAACGACAGCAAAGGGAGGCAGAAGATAAAAAGGCCGAAAGGGAGGCAGAAGATAGAAGGTTGCAAAGGGAGCACGAATTACGACTAAGGGAGCTGGAATTACAAGGCCAGGCTCCTGAAAATGGTGCCAGCCCTTTTGCCTCAGATGCTACGCCCAGTCTGGGAGCCTCAAACTCAGCTATGGGGTTTCATTTAGACCATTTTGTTGAAAAAGACGATGACATAGAGGGGTACCTAGGACGTTTTGAGTTATTAGCTACTACATATGGGTTAGAGAGAGAGAGGTGGAGCTTAAAGCTATCACAGGGATTGAGAGGTACTTCTTATGAAGTATTTGCCAAAATGAACAGGGAAGACCAAGACAATTATGACATGTTAAAGCAGGCTTTGTTATTAAGGTACGAGAAGAATGGTGAATTTTATCGTAAGAAATTTAGAAATGCCAAACTGTTGTCTGGGGAGACATACCACCAATTCTCTGCTAGACTAGAAACCTATTTGGAGAAATGGACGGCTCTGGGGAAGACCCAAGATCTTAAAGAAATGATCATGATTGAGCAATTGAGAGAGTCCATGGCTCCAGACATGAGAAAATTTCTCATGGAACAAGGTGCAGAGAAGTTGGGGGAAGTTTTAAATGTTGCTGAGAGGTATCAGGCAGCCCAGGCAGAGGTAAGTGGTGCTAAGAAGAAGCACATAGACAATTTTAAAGCTCCACAGCAATTTAATAAATTTGATACTAGAGAGCAGGGAAATAAAGGTAGGACAAACTTTGAGCGGCCAAGAAATGACTATCGCGACAGAAACTCACAGTTCAATGACCAAAAGTTCAATGAAAGAAAACCGTTGAACCAAGGAAAAAGATGGTGTAAATGGTGCAAGAAGGATAACCATAACACCGAATTTTGTAGAAGGAAACCTTCAAACATTGCTGCAATGAAGTCGGGGACGCAAAGATTAAAGGTTAATCCTAAGGAGCAACAGGAACCTTATCACCCCCCAGTTTGTGAGGATGTTATTTGTAATGGGGTCACCATAAGGTGCCTTTATGATACAGGTTTGGATTATGATTCAGTTGTGAAGTCTAGCCTAGTGGACCCAAGTCAGTATACCACAGAAACAGTGGAAATACAAGGGGCGACTAAGGACATACCACTCATGACACTTCCCATCGCAAGGATAACGGTGAAAACTCGCTATGTGGAAGGAGAAATCAGAGCAGCAGTGATAGATGAACCAATCTACCCTCTGATATTGGGGTGTAGATACGTCTTCTTGGGGAATCCCGAGAAACCTGTGATCATGGCGACAGTGCAGACCAGGTCACAGAAGAAGGAGGAAGAAGGTGAACCTATAAATGCTCATCCAGAGGAGATGAGGAAGGCGCAGGCTGAGGATAGGACACTCAAGCCATGTTTTAAAAAATTGCCCAAATGCCACACACCTCCGAGCAAGGGGGAATATTTCATGAAGAACAAACTCTTATACAGGAAGGCCGGAACTGGAACAAATGGTCATAACCAGCTGGTTCTTCCCACTTCATATAGAGATAAAGTGATGGAACTCGGGCATGCGATTCCCTTCAGTGGTCACATGGGGATCAGCGCCACAGGACAGCGTATAGCTTGTCATTACTTCTGGCCAGGGATAACGGAGGATATAAAAAGATATGTCAAATCCTGCCCAGAATGTCAAAGGGTAGCTCCAAAGCACTGGACTGCTCCTGCAACTCTAGGGGAAATGCCCATAGTGGGAACACCTTTTGAGAGGGTTGCAGTGGATATTGTAGGACCTCTCACTCGGACCAAGAGGAGGAACAGTTACATCCTTACTCTGGTGGACACTTGTTCTATGTGGGGAGAGGCGGTAGCCCTGCCATCAATTGATTCAAAACATGTAGCAGAGGCACTACTTACAATATTTACCCGATTAGGATTCCCGCATCAAATCTTGACGGATAATGGTTCTCAGTTCAAGGGGAAACTAACGGAAGAAGTTTTTAAGCTATTTCAAGCCAGGCACTTTCATTGTAGTCCGTACCATCCACAAGGGAACGGCCAGGTAGAGAGGTTCAACGGGACTCTCATTTCTATCCTGAGAAAGCTGGCACACGAAAAAACCGGATCTGTGGGATCAATTCCTGCCCGCCGCATTGTTTGCGTACCGGGAGGTACCACATAGTTCAACCGGGATGGCTCCCGCAACTCTGCTATTTGGGAGACCAATAAAAGGTCCTTTAGAAGCTTTATTAAGGACCTGGACAGATGAGAAGGCGGAAGAGACTGTTACCTCATCGTATCAATATGTGAACGAACTGACCACTCGTTTGAAAGCTGGATGGAAACTGGCAAATGATAATTTGAAACAAGCCAGGAAGAAACATGCAGCATATTTTAATAGGAAGGCAAAGGACAGGGAACTGGCAGTCGGAGAGAAGGTGCTGCTTCTACTACCCGGAAGCCAGAATAAATTACAAATTGGTTGGCAAGGTCCATATACGGTTCTAGAGAAGGTGTCTAGAACAAACTATAAAATTGACAAAAAGGGGAAGGAGAAAGTTTATCATGTAAACCTGTTAAAGAAGTATCTGGACAGACCACTCCAGGAAAGCACCCCCTTATTGACCTTGGCTATTGCAACCCAGATGCAAAAAGAACCACTCACCTCACATGAATACCCATTACATCCTTGTGAAACCGCAGCACAGGTAAAAGTCAGTAAGCACCTGACTAAAAACCAGAGAGAGAGAGTTCAACAGGTTCTGGAGGAACATACAGATGTATTAACAGATAAACCAGGCCATACAAATTTGCTACAGTATGACATGAAACTGGTAGACTCAAACCCAATCTGTATGAGAGCCTATTCTATTCCGTTCGCGAAGGAGAAGGCATTGAAGGAAGAAATAGAGTATTTGTTGAAGGAGGGGATTATTTCGCACAGTGAATCATCTTTTAGTTCTAGTGTCGTTTTGTTGAGAAAACCGTCTGGGGAACACAGACTGTGCATAGATTACAGGAAACTGAATGCTGTCACAGAAGGACAAGTGGATCCATTACCAGACACAAAACAGTTATTTGCCAGACTGAACAAGGCAAAATACTTTTCAAAGGTGGATCTTAGTAAAGGCTATTACCAGATCCCAGTGAAGCCTGAAGTGAGACCTTATTTGGCTTTTAGCACTTCGGATGGACATTATGAATTCAATATGCTACCATTCGGACTGAAAAATGCTCCGAGTGTGTTTTCAAGGATGATGCGCAAATTGTTGGATCCCCTGAATAACCCATGTATCACAAATTTCATGGATGATATTCTCGTCGCCACCGAGACATTTGAAGAACACATTGAAGCTCTGGAGATGTTGTTTGATAGACTTCGGGAGGCGAACTTAACGGCTAGGCCAACAAAATGTTGTATTGGATGCAAAGAGTTGGAATTCTTGGGGCACACTGTATATCAGGGTAATATGACCCCTGATCCTAAGAACTTGGAAAAACTGCAGAGAGCACCTAGGCCACAAACAAAAAAAGACGTGCGATCATTCGTGTCGTTATGCGGATTTTATCAGAAATACATCAAGAATTTTAACGCTATTTGTGCTCCTCTGACTGATCTGACTCGCAAGGGACTTCCAGATAAAATTATTTGGACTGCACAATGTGAACTAGCGTTCCAAGAGTTAAAGGAAAAAAACTCACTAGCAAGCCTATTCTCAAACTGCCTGATTTGACACAGGACTTTGTCTTAAGAACCGATGCAAGTAATGTAGGACTCGGAGGGGCTTTGTTGCAAAGATCATCTTCACCTGATGGGGAACTGAAACCAGTCGCTTATGCAAGCCGCAAATTGAATAAGGCGGAACAAGGATACTCCACAAGCGAAAAAGAATGTTTAGCGTTAATCTGGGCAATAAAGAAGTTTCAAATCTATCTGTATGGTAGGACTTTTGTGGTGGAGACGGACCATCAGCCTCTCGTGTTCTTGTCTCAGGCTAAGCATGAAAACGCAAGATTGCTGAGGTGGTCTTTGTTGCTTCAACCTTATCAGTTTAGTATCCAATATATCCCAGGCAAATTAAATGTCGGTGCAGATTTCCTCAGTCGGCACCCCTGTGATCAAAATTAGAGTAGCGGCAGATGTGAGGAGTAATTTTACCTATGTGTATCGCTGGTTTTGGAACTTGCCATAGGCATGTTTTCAAGTGGGGAGATGTGTAGTGAAATTGACAGAGATACAACGGTAAAATACCTCCAAGGATAACATATAAGGATAAAAAACATAATGCGTAGGCTGCTGATGTACATGATCGCCCAGACCGCGGGTCATCACCCTCCATAAGAATTGACTTGCTAGACAGGAGGGGAACGGCGGATGAAAGGAAAAAAATATGACTGGAAAGATTGCGTGAGACTAGAAAGGCTAAGGAGACGCAATTGGGGGGGAAACGGAGAAAAGTCACGTTTCCCAAGTTGACATAAAAAGTAAGCAACTCGACAGAAGGGACCATAGATATGTTACGCCACAGTCATTTATTGGACGCTTTTGCGCGATACCAAGCCCTTGATTTGAATTCAGCGGCTAAACGCAGATGTTCGAAATATTACAAAAATTAAAAAGTAATTTTTTCTTAATATTAATGTTAGGAATATAAAAATTAGCTGGCCGGATGGCCCATTCAGAGCAGTGAACTAATAAGTTCTTACTTTTACAGACGGATAGATAATATTGAAGATAATGACAAAAGACAGTGTTGTTCACATCATCGACAGACTGTATTGAATCTAAAAGTGTCGCTAATTGCACAAAAAAACACGACCTCGAGACGCAGGTGTTCAAATCTACGTAGTATGGAAGAGAGGGGTTTTGGGTGGTAGCTGTGTCTAAAAATAACTTTTAACGACAAAATTTTGGAGGGGAGAGAAAGGTTGGTTCAAAAATCGAGTACATTTTTGTAGAAACACAAGTAGAGACGGACAGACTAACAGATAACCATCCATACTTGACTGAAGCATGACTGAAATGACTTTAGGGTAGGAAATTTGAATTTAAAATAAACCTAGGCAGTGATTGGCCACAGACAATCATATCATTAGCGCTCAGACGCGAAAGTGGGGCCATTCTTCAATAGTTGTTCAGTGATAGACACAGATTTTAAAGTGTGGTGATTTCCATATGAAAGAACGTGAAAGAAGTTTAGGGACGCCATACTATAGCCAGCAGCTCAGCTGAGTTTTGCTAGCAATTCTGTGTTATTTATTCATAATCTGGTAAGATTGAAATTATTTCCTTATATATTTTGAATATTGTTTCATGTTTGAGTGATTTGATACTGCCATATCGAAATCTAGCCTTACAAACAAGTAGGGATTTGCTCTAGACCCCCCGCCCTAGTCAGGGTCTAGGGACCAACAATGTACATAAACTCCAGCAAGGATTATGCAAGACAGATCAAGTGTTGAGAATAATGAAACATATTACCTATCCTCTTTTAGGGCAGAAAACTAATAAATATTTTTCAGAATCTATAGTCTGGGAGGATCTATCTGATGTAAAACCACCATGGTAAATGTGCTGTTTGGTCAGAGAGATCTGACCTGTCTGTATGATGTGGTTGTTGTGTCAGTGTTGTGTCCAGACGTGGGTAGAGAATAGATTTTGACACATGGCCCATACTTTGATTGCAGAGCTGTGAGTTTCTGTTGTCAACAAAGCAGTGTCTATTCAGTTGGTGACTTTACTCGAGTGTATCTGTGCAGTACTTGTGACAGAGACCACCATTATTGCCCGCCAGCACGGAGAGGTGGGACCACCTGATTTCAGCACCAGAGCTACAACTACAAGATGAGTGAGCCTCTGGTCTGCTGGACATTCACCAACGCTGTGTAGTTACTAATACCCCCATAAAAATTCCCACCATTTTCTGGACACTGTGTAGTCAATATAGACAGGTGTGATGAGGCCACCCCAACAGCACAAACATTAACTATCCTCCCAAGTAGATGACTACTAGAACATTTTAATAAAACTAACTAGTATAGTACATATATATGTACACTATTGCATTTATGATATAATATTCCATGCATTTCTTTCATAATCTCTAAATCCTTTTAAGTTCTGGTCAACCTAAAAAAATTGATCCAGAACAAAATAAATGTAATATAATTCTATCAAAAAATTTTACACACGTGAGTTAGTTCAGTGTATTTTAACATTTATTAATATTATTAGTCTTGTTAAATATCTGTGGGTATATCTATAACCTATTACACCACACTACATATCATAACCCTAGACACTTTACGTAGCCACATTCATTAAAAAAAAAAATTAAGTGTGAGGTCGTAGTGGTAGCAAGAAAGGCCTTCTGACAATTCACAACTACATTTTATCTCAGGAGCCTTCACAGCTGGCCTCATACAATTACATTTAGTAATATCACCATCATACAATACCATCAAACACCACTACAACGCTTTGACACGTGATATCCTTTGACCGATAATTGAGCTCAAAGTCGACCCACGCTGAGCAAGCTTTCCCCGGGCAAAATAAAGTTAGTTTTTACCAGAAGAGTGATGTGGCAAGACGTACATTTTGCCAGCTCATTTTTCCCTATTTGAGGTCTCAAAGTTTTCTACATAGTGTGATTCTATAATGGAGAGGTTCAGTGATAAATGTGTATTCAAAACTGTACGGACTCTGTGAGTATTTTGCACCATGTCAATTTTTCCCAGGTTTCAATTTAACCAACCAGTGTTCTGAAATATATCGCTTATGCTAAGAGAAGAATACGACAGTAATAATGGCAACCAAAAGAGTTGGCAAGGACCTGAATAAAATAAAATCCAACGAGAGAACCAGAAGCATAAATTTTGGAGATGGATCAGAAGAAAGAAAAGGAGGAAATAGAAGATATATATATGAACTTTGAAAACCATGGTGCCTAGGTTTGAGGCTATGGCAAAACCTGTAAATGAAAAATCCTGTACATACTATAAATAATATGTGATGGAATTGGTTTAAAATTGAATTTGAACTCTGTTAATTTTGAGTATTAAATTGGACTTTGAAAATGAAATACCAGCTGTTTCAGATGTTGATTGACTTAGTTGATCTATAAGGAAATAAAGTCCATTGTTCCACATCATGTATCAAGCTCTCATCACCTTACCTTACTGTTGCGTGAGAAATTCTCGCAACATCGTTTTATTACAATATATATTTTATAACGCAAGGGCAACAACTGCTTGAAATTTATAGTCACTTTTCTCGGTAAGCAGTTGTCTCCTCGCGTTGGTATTGAATGCAGTTAAGTTTGCTATGCTAGGCCGTTTTCTCAGAAAACGGTTGGCAACCTGTTGGGTTATCCTTTTAAGGTAATCATTCTTACGCTGGTTCGTAGTAAAGGTCCTTGCGTCTTAAGTTCTGAGCGGTGGTCATTTTGCGCTGGACTGCGCATGACTGGTCTTGCTTCTTGGTCGATCGATTTCCGCCCACCAGTCAGTGAGCGATTTTGAATAGCTAGAAAGATGCCTCGCTGAGAGGGGATCTCCGCTATTTTTTTTGTTCTGTCAGGAATGTGAAGTCCTCTTAATGGATATTTCGTTTATTCGAGATAATACCTCTAGTGTATTTCCACATGCCGGGAGGCGTAATATTTCTGTGTATTTCCTGAAGGCAAGGTAAATTAACTTTTCATTAACTCTATCGATTTTTGGTCGTGAGCGATTTTTGATTCATAGCCTGTCTTCGAAAGGCGTCGTCACGAGATGTTTTCCCAGCTCACATGTCGCTGTATTGTACTGCATCGGTTGATGCATGTCCCAAGGACCATTACTTGCTACTTTGTTACATGAACTAGGTTTGGAAAACCTTTGTTATCTAGAGGATATTTTTGAGGACATTATTTATACTTCGGCAGACGTGCCTGTCTTGCTGAAGTCAGATTAAGGAGAGTGAACTGATCTCATACATCTGGTTATCTTCTGGCTAAGATAGAAAGGGATGGAGAATTTTCCCGACTACATTACAGCCTTATAATGTATTGACATGCCTGTGAATCACCTTTATTATGATGCTGTCTACCGTCCATTGCTATACTGACATTGTTGCTGTGATAATGACTGTCTGATGTACCTACATATTCGCGTATACATTTTGTCACTGTGGCGTCCACAATAAATGATACAGAAAAACGTCACTAGCTGTTACAAGCATCATTGACTTTATACGTCGTGAGTTAACTGACGTCTTTGTATGGATTGCCCTGTTTTTGTATGATCATTGTTTGACTGTACATCATCTACACACTTCACAAAACCAGACCACGGGCACCATCACTCACCTCATGGTGCACGCGTCATTTGGCGGCCAATTACTCAATCATAATATAAATTGGGCGTCATCATTTGGTGGCCATAAGCTGGTTTGATCTGGTACCAGCAAACACGGGGTCCCTTACCCACTTCATTTTCAACAAGAATTCATCAGCATCCTTCAAGAAATTAACATTCTTCAAGACAGTCAACATCTTCAAAATTTTCAAAGTACTCGGCGTTGCCCGGTAAATGTCAAAATTGCAATTTTTTACTGAAACAGAAATTTGACAGTACCCGGCGTTGTTACATGTTGCCGGATAACTCGGACTGCTGTTTTCTTTTACGCAAGTCAAGCAAGTTGCTGCTGTCAAGGTTCCAGTGCTGTCGTTTTTTGTGAAGGTCAAGTGCCGGTTGAAACGGGTTGTTTTCTGAAGAAGGCCAAGTACCGATTTCCATCAACTTACTTTTGGATAAGAGGGTCAAGTGCCGAAACAACTCAACATACAGTATTTCAGAAGCTCTAGTACCATCGTGTTAGCAGTGGAAGCAGTTCAGATGTGCCATCATCGTTGGAGCTTCGCTCTTTAGGACGTTGATTGACATCCGTTTTTTCTGCTGTTCTACGATTGGAAGCCTATAAGTTAAGTGGCCTGTTTGTATGTAAACTGTGCCCTTATACTTCTGCTGAGTCTTCTGTGTATCATCTCATTCTATTGTTATATGTTATTCGTATATTTATATGTTTATATTTCAGCGGGTTCTCGGTTGGGTGGTGTCTCCCTTAGATCATGCCACGTCATAGAGGTCGTCTATTGTGAGCGTTTTCTGTAGGGTGAGCAAATTTCCGATACTGGAATTTGCTAAGCGACTTCTGTTGCTATTTATGTTAGTTGTGATGACATGTATTAATATTGTTTTCGTTATTATTTCGCATTCTTTAGTTTTGTTTTGATTTGTTTGTATTTGTTAGTCTACTCTTGACTATAGTTTAGTTTCATACAACATTTTTGTTTATACACTGTGGTGTCATGTATTTTGTTTAATTCTATCGCAGATATCGTCACATTTTTTGTGATATTTCATTAATTTCTGCTTTATTTTTAGTTGATTTCTGCGAACGTTTTTGTATTGTTGCTGATCTTTGTTATTGTTTACATTGTTATTGTTTACATTGTTTGCATTGTTTACATTTTCAATGTTTACATTCTGCATGTGTTTACATAGTCATTGTTTACAGTTATAGTAATTAGTTAATGGGCTATGCTAATGCACTGTTACTACTACACTGATGATAAATGAATGATGAATAGTGTCGTGCACTATTGAATGAGAAGTGCACTTATGATCAAGAATTGAGTGTTGATATTTCATATACAAGTTCTTTGATTGGAGACTTGTTTCCCACAGAGACTGGGATAATATAATGTGATGTGAATATACAAGTGCTTAATTAAGACTTGTTACACTTAGGTTTGAAATAAATTAGTTAATTATTTCAGGTTTTTGAACTCATATTATTACTCATCATGTCTACATTTGAGCACTTTATTGAGCAGGGTAAATTGCTTGGGAAGACTGGTGATAAGTTAGAAGAATTTGCAACTGCTCGATATGATAAAGCAATGGAAGCTGAACAAAAGAAACTGCAGATGCAGGTGGATGAAAAAAGATTCCAAATGGAAATGGAAAAAACAAAAAAGGGAATCAGAAGCTGAGGAAAGAAAAACTCCAGCTAGAGGCTGAAAATAAAAGACTTGAAAAAGAAGCTGAGAATAAAAGACTTGAAAAAGAAGCTGAGAATAAAAGACTTGAAAAAGAGGCTGAGAATAAAAGACTTGAGAAAGAAGCTGAAAGACTTCAAATAGAGGCTCAGGCTGAGGAAAGAAGATTACAGAGAGAGTCTGATGAGAGGAAAGAGAAAGCAAAAATGGAACATGAAGAAAAGGTCTTAGCTTTAGAGTTGGAAAAATTGAAATTGATGAACATGAGTAATGGTAATGATTCAAACAAGGGTTCATCTTCTGGTAAGGCTAATAATGATACTTTTAAGATTAAGTTACCAACATTTAGTCCTTCCAGTGATGACATAATGTTCTATCTGGACAGATTTGAACAAGCATGTACAGCTCATAACATAGACAAAGCAAAATATGTTTATCAGTTATCAGGGATACTGACAGGTAAAGCTCTAAGTATATTAAATATGGTGGATGAACCTGACAAGAACAATTATGAGGTTGTCAGGGCCGCTTTGTTAAAGAAATATCAGCTTAATGAAGACGGCTATCGTCTACAATTTAAAAACATGTTACCTGAAAATGGAGTTGAATTCTCCGAGTTTATTGCAAGAATACGCATTACTTTCTCACGATGGGTTGAACTATCTAAGACGGAAAAAAACTTATGAAGGACTTATGGACTTAATACTTAGAGACAAAGTCATGTCGTCTGTCAATGAGTCTTTCCTTGCTTTCCTTCATGAACGTAAACCTAAAACAATAAAAGAAATGGAAGATTTCTGTTGCCAATATGTAACTGCGCACCCACACATAACCATGGGTAACTCTAAGGTGAAAGAAGGTTTACCAGTTGCTTTGGCAGCACCGTATGGTCAAAACTTTGCTCGTAGATCCCAACAAAATTTTGATAGAAAGGGCAGCGGTAATTTCTGTCAAAATCATGGAAATCAATTTCATGGTGATTCTTCTTCGAAGAATTGGAGACAACCTGATAGTACTCGTTACTATCACCCTAATAATTATAGGCATTTCAAAAGAGGATATGGTAATAGAGGTTATTCCTGCCGAAGACCTCAAAACCAAACAAATAGATGTTTGCATCAATGTGGACATGATAGTAATCGTGGAAACTGGAATTCGAATCATGATAACAATTACAATAGAGACAATAATAACTGCAGAGATAATAATAACTCTGATAACTTCAGAGGTAATAATAGTCACGGTAGGTCTCAACACAAAAAAAAAGAGATATCAGCAGGCTAATTCTGTACAACAGGAAACTGAGGGAGCCTGTAATCATGTTGTTGATAATAAAAACTTTGACGCTGTCACTGGTTCTGCTTTTGACTTTGAGATAGCAAACAAATGCCCCCAATGCAGTACTTTATTCGAACCGGGTACCATAACTACTTTAAGTTGTGGTCACCCTCTTCCCGCTCTTCCTGCTGCTGTTGCGCATGACGGGAGGGGTTCTTTAATCCTACATAAGGGTCTTGTTAATGATACTCCGGTCTCACTACTTTTCGATTCCGGATGCACCACTATTGGTGTTAGACAATCGCTTGTAGATCCATCTTGTGCTACAGGAAAGGTTATTAAATGTGTCACATTTGGCGGCACTCTAGAAAAATATCCTACTGCTGTAATTCGCATTGCCACTCCTTTCTTTACTGGAGATGTGCATGCTTGTCTCTTACCTAATCCTATTGCGGACCTTATTATTGGTCGTATTCACGGAGTTAGGGAGTGTACCCCACAGCAGATTGCTGCTTGGGAAGATAATAACATGCAAGCTACAAATGCAGTGGTTACAAGAGCACAAGCTCTACAAACACCCGAAACTTCACTGAATAGTGATAATGAAGTTGATAGCCAAGATAGTCACTTAGTAATCACTCGTGACTCTTTCATAAAATTGCAAGAAGAAGATCCTTCTTTAGAAAAATTCTTCATTCTTGCGAAGAAAGGTGATCCGAATCAGGATACAAATAGAAAATCTTGGATTGCAATGAGAAACGGCGTACTTGTACGTATGGTACAAGATTCGACTACGTCGGCACATTCGCAAATTCTTTTTCCCAAGAGCATGAGAGTGCAAATATTGCAACATGCTCATGACTCGCAATGTGCTGGACATATGGGTTTTGCCCGTACGAAGTCGAGAGTCCTTGCGGCTTTCTTTTGGCCTTTTGTCAACAAGGACATTCGTATTTACTGCCGATCATGCAAGGTATGTCAGGAGGTCAAATCTAGAGGACCACGACATGCTGCGCCTATCCAGGCTGCTGACATTCCTATTCGGCCGTTTCAGAAAATGGCCATAGATATTATTGGCCCTTTTAAGGTCAAGTCGGCCAGAGGACATCAGTTCATCCTTACATGTGTCGATATGTGCACACGTTGGCCAGAGGCTATCCCTCTTAAGAGCATATCTACTACAGATATCGCAGATGCTCTTTGGTTGATATTTTCTCGCTTGGGGTTCCCCAGAGAAATATTGTCAGACCATGGCACTCAACTCATATCGGACACTATGTCACAGGTAATGTCTACCTTACATATTGAACGATCTCTCAGTAGTATCTACCATCCTATGTCTAATGGGTTAGTTGAGCGTCTGAATAGAACGCTCAAGACTTTGCTTGGTAAGATAACTGAAGATCATCCTCAAGATTGGGACAGGGTTTTACCCGCGGCTCTCTTTGCCTATAGAGAAGTCCCTAATGAACACACAGGATTTTCTCCCTTCGAACTTGTCTTTGGCGCGCGCGGCCCTATGTCTTTATTACACGATCTCATCACTGCCGATGATATTAGCGATGAAACTCAATCCTCATATGAGTATGTCATTGCTCTTAGACAAAAGATCATTGAGGCATGTAAGCTAGCAACTGCTTCATCAGAAATTGCTAAAGAGAAGGCAAGGCAGTTTGCTAACAAGAATAGATGTCTACAACAACTTTGTCCAGGTGACAAAGCATTCATCCTACTCCCCAGTAGGGAAAATAGACTTCTTATTGCATGGAAAGGTCCGTATGCAATAGTCTCTCGGATTTCCGATGTTGACTATGTGGTCGATATTGATGGAAAGCATAAAACTTTCCACATAAACATGCTTTCGGAATTTCACGAACGTCCGGACTATTTGCTGCCTATTTTCCAGGCAACGGATGATACTCCTGCACCTCACGGTCATTATTCATCCCTGTCTGTCATACAGGATGAGGAATCTACCTTCTCTGATGTCAATCTTCCCCTTCCAGTGGTTCCATTACATTCCACGGAATCTTGGAAAAACGTTTCTGTTTCTCCTAATCTTTCTGGTGACGAACATCGACAAGTCTCGTCGATGTTACAAACATTTCAGGATGTTCTCACTGACATTCCTGGACACACAGATGTCATAGAACATGACATAATTCTTACCGACAATAATCCAATTAGGGTTAGGCCTTATCCTATCCCTATACACTTCAGTCGCAAGTGGAAAAGGAATTGGATGAAATGATTCAATTAAATATAATTGAACCATCGACTTCACCATATTCTTCTTCCATGGTTATTGTCCGGAAGAAGGATAAGAACATACGAATTTGCGTTGATTATCACAAATTGAATCAGGTCACAAAGTTCGATGCTGAACCGATGCCTTTGTTAGAAGATCTACTGATTAGACTTTCTAATTCTAGATTCTTCACTAAACTTGACTTGTCTAAAGGTTATTGGCAAGTGCCTTTAGCAGAGCATGCCAAACCTCTTACTGCTTTTTCTACACCTAGGGGTCTATTTCAATGGAATGTTATGCCTTTTGGTCTCATGAACGCCCCTGCCACTTTCTTTCGCATGATGCGTCGAATTCTGTCACATCGTTCGGATGTCATCGCATACTTAGATGACATCTGTCTCTTCAGTGATACCTGGGAAGATCACTATTTAGGGTTATATGACTTACTGTCCACTCTACGTGAGAATAATTTGACAGCAAAACCTTCTAAAGCTTTTGTTGGTTTTGGTGAAATCTCTTTCCTGGGTCATCGTGTTGGTCATGGTCTCTTGAAGACAGAAGACCACAATACTTCCAAAATACTGAACATCTCTGTTCCTAAAACGAAGAAACAAGTTAGGAATCTCTTAGGTTTAATTCAATTTTATGGGAGATTTATTCCAAATTTATCTTCGATCATGGCACCTCTCTCAACATTGTTGAAGAAAGGTTCGCCTAATCTGGTCCGTTGGTCTGAAGAATGCCAATCTTCACTAGACCAAATCAAGAATATATTTTCTTCTCCTCCCATCTTAAGATTACCTACTCTTGATAGGACTTTTGTTCTTCGGAGTGATGCTTCATCCACTGGGATTGNAGCAGCACTGATGCAAGAATATGCAAATACTCTGCATCCTGTTATGTACATTTCTAGAAAACTAAATGCGGCAGAGAGGAACTACTCGGTTTTAGACCGTGAGTTGTTAGCGATGGTTTGGTCAATTCTAAAACTACAAAGATTCCTCCTGGGCGCACATTTCATTCTAGAGGCTGATCAGAAAGCTCTTACAGCTATTCAGACTAAGAATTTGAAGAGTTCGAGATCCACTCGATATGCTATAGCTCTTCAACCTTTTCACTTCACGGTACGAGCTATCCGTGGTGCGGATAATGTGATGGCTGACATTTTGTCTAGATGCCCACATGACTCCAACTAATACTTCTGTCCTATATTTCCATATATTACAGAGTCATAACACACCTATATTACTACAATAGATTAGCACATCTGTACTCACTTTATATGTACACACTATCATGCTTTGTTATCATCTTCTTCTGTTCATTTTTTAAGATGATAGAGGAAGACTGAGTGGTTAATATAAGGGCCGTTAGTTTACTAAACAGCCACAATTATTAATAATGTATTGTACCTTATGAAGCATATTAGTTATTAATTAGCATTATATTGCTTGTACTTTCTCAGAATGTCATTGATGAGCTGAGGACTTACCTTACTATTATCAAGCATGACGAGTTCTAGATTGTGTACTTACCCTCGGAATGCCAGAGGATATGTCCTGGATCGTCATGTAGTTTAACTTTACTATGTACTTATGTCATTACATGTCAAATAATGTACTATTTAAATTTTCCTATCAGATTTGTACATCCATTTTTTAAAGACAATATTAGATTATGCTATTTATTGATGTCTATGGTAACTTGCATACGTATATTGTGTTTACATGCTAACGTGATGTGTGTTGGTGACACCTCCCCGATGTGAATATTTTTTGAGACATATTTATTTTTCTGTTGAGGTATATCCTCACCAGACACTCTATATTTAGCCTCATGTTAGGCAATTTAATTAATTATCAGCGCATAATTCGTGCGTTTTGAGCCGCTTATCGCATGCTCTTTGATATTTAAAAAAAAAAAAAATATGTTCCACATTTTTTTTTTATCGGGAGGAGGTGGTGATATGTTGCGTGAGAAATTCTCGCAACATCGTTTTATTACAATATATTTTTTATAACGCAAGGGCAACAACTGCTTGAAATTTATAGTCACTTTTCTCGGTAAGCAGTTGTCTCCTCGCGTTGGTATTGAATGCAGTTAAGTTTGCTATTCTAGGCCGTTTTCTCAGAAAACGGTTGGCAACCTGTTGGGTTATCCTTTTAAGGTAATCATTCTTACGCTGGTTCGTAGTAAAGGTCCTTGCGTCTTAAGTTCTGAGCGGTGGTCATTTTGCGCTGGACTGCGCATGACTGGTCTTGCTTCTTGGTCGATCGATTTCCGCCCACCAGTCAGTGAGCGATTTTGAATAGCTAGAAAGATGCCTCGCTGAGAGGGGATCTCCGCTATTTTTTTGTTCTGTCAGGAATGTGAAGTCCTCTTAATGGATATTTCGTTTATTCGAGATAATACCTCTAGTGTATTTCCACATGCCGGGAGGCGTAATATTTCTGTGTATTTCCTGAAGGCAAGGTAAATTAACTTTTCATTAACTCTATCGATTTTTGGTCGTGAGCGATTTTTGATTCATAGCCTGTCTTCGAAAGGCGTCGTCACGAGATGTTTTCCCAGCTCACATGTCGCTGTATTGTACTGCATCGGTTGATGCATGTCCCAAGGACCATTACTTGCTACTTTGTTACATGAACTAGGTTTGGAAAACCTTTGTTATCTAGAGGATATTTTTGAGGACATTATTTATACTTCGGCAGACGTGCCTGTCTTGCTGAAGTCAGATTAAGGAGAGTGAACTGATCTCATACATCTGGTTATCTTCTGGCTAAGATAGAAAGGGATGGAGAATTTTCCCGACTACATTACAGCCTTATAATGTATTGACATGCCTGTGAATCACCTTTATTATGATGCTGTCTACCGTCCATTGCTATACTGACATTGTTGCTCTGATAATGACTGTCTGATGTACCTACATATTCGCGTATACATTTTGTCACTGTGGCGTCCACAATAAATGATACAGAAAAACGTCACTAGCTGTTACAAGCATCATTGACTTTATATGTCGTGAGTTAACTGACGTCTTTGTATGGATTGCCCTGTTTTTGTATGATCATTGTTTGACTGTACATCATCTACACACTTCACAAAACCAGACCACGGGCACCATCACTCACCTCATGGTGCACGTGTCATTTGGCGGCCAATTACTCAATCATAATATAAATTGGGCGTCATCACTTACCTAAAATAAATACAACATCTGCAAATTGAAGGACTCTAAACTAAATAAGAACCTGGATCCCCAAAGAAAGTGGGAAAATCACCACCTCTGGCGGACTTCAAGCCAGTTACATACTACCTAAAATCTCACGTCCCTCAAAAGCAAGTAAGGACCCGGCCACACATAAGTGAGTAAATTAGTGCCATGCCCAGTTCTGATAAGGAACCACTGAAAAGAAACACTGGGACGGTCACATATACAAAGTGGAAGCAGTTTGTTGCTGCCCTACCAAGACGCCACCAGCATGATGGCCCCTGACTGCTTTGACAGTCAGTGGCTAAGAATCAAAGAAGAAGAATAAAATATATAATATTAAGTATATTAAATACTAATGCACAAAATGGATCTCAACTGCAAATGAAC
Organism: Oreohelix idahoensis; assembly: GCA_024509875.1. Taxonomy (NCBI): domain Eukaryota; kingdom Metazoa; phylum Mollusca; class Gastropoda; order Stylommatophora; family Oreohelicidae; genus Oreohelix; species Oreohelix idahoensis. The sequence continues at coordinate 468,169 of JAMPIV010001045.1, forward strand.
TTAATCAGGGTTTTCTTAACCTGTGGTCTATGGATGCCTTGGAAGGATTCTAGGGAGTCAATGTACATGTAGTCAGTGTACATAATCTAAACGGCTGGCGTGATGCTGACCACATCACCCCTAGTGTGCCGATGGTCGAGAAAATATGGGCCTAACACCATATTCCCAATATGCCTCAATGGGCGTGTAACGGGATCCTTTACCTTACATAATCTAAAAATGTTGAATTTTATTTTCATTAAAATTATAAATCTGTGAATTATCATAGTTTTTTTGCAGTTAAAAAAATACACTGATGTATTGTTAATATATTTCAGTATGACTATATGTTAGCTTTACGATTTTTCTTTGTAATAAAATGTATTATTTGTATGCAAAATTTTAAATTATGCATTTGCATACATTTACTTTAAGAAGGGGCCCATAGGCTTCACCGGAGAATCAAAGGTGTCCAGGGCATTAAAAAAAGTTCAGAAGCCCTGATCTAAATCATCTTCAATATAAGTGCAGCCATTTTAGATGCTGACTTGTATATTTACAAATGTCACAGATGTAGAATTCCAGCGCTGATTGCAGCAAAACCTCAGTTTAAAAAGACCACATTAAAACAAGACAATCATTGAAAATGGAATGCACTGGACTTCTCAGGTCTTCAACATTCTCAAAAATTGCATGCAAAGCAGAGGTTTTCAAACTTTTTTGGTCCACGGCTCCCTTGACCTGTGCATAAATCACCGCGGCTCCTCTCTATACTATATATTATATATAAGCAATTGTCATAATATAGAGAAAAACACTTTTCCCAAGCCACCGCGATGCCCTTAGGCAAGGGCCATGACGCCCCTGGGAGCCGCGACGCACAGTTTGAAAACCTCTGATGTAAAGTATTACATCAGTATCAATCATTTAGAAATATACACATCTAGATGCCTCAGAGAATTTACATCGTGACTTGTTCTGATTTTAATATTTGCCATCATAGCATGACAACTAATAGGTGGTCATGATATCTGGGTTATCTGCTGTGGGGGATACTTAAGTTAACATAAAGACCGGTGATACTTAAGTTAACATAAAGACCATGGTGATACTTAAGATAACATAAAGAACATTATCTGTGCATAGCTCCCAAGGCAGAGAATGCATGATAAAACCACAGTAGCAAACTGACAATGATCCAAGGCAAACGTTAGTTTGCCAGGTCAGGTTTACTGCATAACTAGACCTGTGTCTGAGCTGTTGCAAGATTACTTGTGTTGTGAACGCTGCTCACTAATTTTTTTTTTTTTTTTAACAGAGTGGATTTGTTGCTTTGGGCCAAATTTGTTCATAAATTATTAGTAAACATCGGTAACAACATTTTTAAGCCAAGCATTTGCTCTCTGTAAAAGATACTGCACATCCAATTTTTTTTTTAAAAATGGCAATCCAAGCTGAGTGCCAAATACTCTTCTGCTTTGCAATCTAAACACAAAAAAAAAAAAAAAAAATTGCAATTAGGTTTAATTTACTTTTACAGCTGAACAATACAATCAAAACACAGGACATTTTGGGTAATAACCTTCACCGGCAACAGTCACTAAAAGTAGATACGGATGAGAAGTATAGAAAGGCTATGAGAAAATGAACAAGGACATAGTGAATGAGAGGACAATACTTGGGTAAAGATAAGTGACATGGAAAGTTACAGATAAAGTGAGAAAGAACACTGCAATCTAGAAATATGCTGTATGCTGTACATGCCGTACATGTATTTATAGTATTTATATGTATTGTGATGGTCTACTTCTGGGAATACAAATTTTCTTCTTTATCATTCTTCTTCTTCTTCGTACACTCTCAGACGTCTACTGGAATATATTCAAAGAAAGCAGTGGTCAGCTTGAGGCTATCTGCATCTCCATAGAGTTTTTCCTGAACATGGTACTGGTTACGGCCAGATGTTTCTTTATCCTTTAGAATCTTAAAAACTATGAACGCCAGATTGACAGAGTGGTTGAAGCGCTGGTCTCTCGTGGCAAAGGTGCTGGGTTCGAATCATAGTACCGACATGTTCAAGTCTACCCAGCTGTAAATGGTACTTTGAGTTAGGGAAGGAAAAGGCAGCAAGGAAAGGAACCGGTCACACCGCCTCTCGATGCTGGACCTAGTATGGTGAAGTCTCTAACAGTTCACTCCCCTATGGCAGTATATGCTATGAGACTGCCTTTTTTTTACCTTTGACTTTAAATTTGCCCCGCCTAGTTTCCAGGATCTTAGAAGAGACAAAGAAAGACTGGGCCAACCAGACCCTCAGGTATGTCATACAAGGCCACTAATATGAGGTTGTGCAAGGGGCTGGTAACTTGTCATGTAAACTACATTGCTGCACAAAACCACTGCTGTAAGAACATCTGAATGTTTGGTGCAGGCTTTCTGCAAGGGGACCAGCTACAGTGGTGGCTCTATGGTCCATAGGGAGCGCAATGGAAAATGATGAAGATATTAAATTAATGTCTGTCACAAACTTCATTGTACCCGGACAACTCCATCAGTACTCCGATCTCCTCCCTTAGATCGCACAAGGAGGATCTTAGCACAGTACACGACCTCTGTAGCTCCGGCGGGAATCCCAATGTGTGTATATAAGAATCACACATTCTGTAAGTATTTTTGTGGTGGGTAGGCTTCTAATTTTTAAATTTCCCCATCTGTCACTTCCGGTGATGACGTGGATTACTCTTAGGAGATGAAGAATGAAAAAGGGGGCTCACGTAATCCTGATATATGCGTTCCATTGCAGAACTCTGAAATAGTTCTTGTAAGGATTCAGTTGTTGGTAGCTCCAGCACGCTGAAGTCAGACAGCCTGTTGAAACAGTCAGTGGCTTAACTCTAGTAGTACAATATACTGGGGGACATTAATTACCTGTCAGGAATTATGAATGTAAATTTAAGCAAGACATACTGCTGAGACTTATTTTCTATTTGCTTCAAATCTGCAACAAAAATAACAATTCATAAAACAGAATTTATAAAACTTGCTTTAGGTACATGATAAATTTGTCTGCATGGGAAAAATCGCAACTGACAGCAACAAACACAATTTACATATTATGTACTGATCACAGGACAAACATCTATCAATGTTAGTAAACTATATTTTCTAACAATTTGTCAGATATCCATTCTCATATTTACATAAATTTTGTCTTTTCGCACATTTTGCTTTACGTTTTCTTCTTCTTCATATTTTGTTTGCATTTGTGACATTTTATGTTGCTCTTCTATGTATGAAGTCCATAAAATAATCACTGCATTATTTTGAAGCTATCTACTCTCCTTCAATTTTTGTTTCTGCTTTCAAAAACATACATTCTGGTGCTAGTTTGTTTGCATTTTTATTGTCACTAACAACAATAAATGGGAAAAAGTATGTGAACTTTACATGAAAAAACAGATGTTTTGGAAAGCTGAACGTATAAAGTAAGGTTGTTTGATTGTTTTCAGAACTGACGTCACTGCACTCTGGGCTCAGTCTCCCTCAGCAAATGTCGAAGGGTTTGAATGCTGGTTGTAAACACGTCGGATGCATCCTCTCAAACGTTCATCTCTGCTGGTCTTACATTTAATGCCGAATTCCAGCAATCTGAGCTTTGATGATTCATCAATTGCAGTGTCATTCTCTAGTAGGCGATAATTAATTGCCCTCAGTATCTCGCCTTTATCATATCCAATGCACCTTCTATGATGCTCTTGAAGCTAGTCTGTAAGCTCTTTCATTGCCGTGTACCCCTGCATGACCAGGACAGTAGACCCACACCTGTTCCTGAAGATGTGAGGCTTCCATGGAGGTTTTCCATTCATGCCGGAGCTTTCCGAGGCATGGATTGTGAGTCTGATATAATAACTGCCCATGTTAATGAAGTTTCAGACAGTCACCTAAAGGCTAAAGTAGCTGCCTCTAACTCCATTTTCATGCTTGAGGTTGTTATCATGTAAGCCCCTCTGTGCTCAGCGATGATTCTGCCCTTTACTTTAGCAGAGAAGTCCCACCCAGATTTCTCACCATGGATTACAGACCCAGTCAGGTAGTCGGGTGAGAACTGGACGGACTACCAGCAAGTCATCATCAGCATTGGTAGACAGTGCAGAACTTGGGCCAATGGGAGGGAAATTGATCAGCTGATAAATGATCATGCAGGGGATGCCTTTAGTCTGTCGTTACTCACATACGAGGGCTATTCCAAAATCAACTGCCGATTGGCTGGTAAAAATTTTAAAAAATTGACAATAACATCTAAATACATAAAAAAGTTACATACATCACTGCTTTACTTTTCCACATAGTCACCACCCAAATTCAGGCACTTGTCGTACCATGGCACGAGTTTTTGTAACCCCTGGTCAAGGAACGGTGCCGCCAGGGTACTTAGCCAGTTGTTGACTCCATCCATGAGCTCCTCGGCGGTGTCGAAGCGCCGGGTAGCCAGCCAGACCTTCATCTTGCCGAAGAGATGATAATCGCTTGGTGCCAAGTCCGGGCTGTAAGGGGGATGGTTGAAAATTTCCCACTTAAACTGCTCAAGTAAAGCCTTTGTGCGAGCAGCAGTGTGGGGCCGCGCGTTGTCGTGCAGGATAATGACGCCACTGATGAGCATTCCGCGCCTTTTGTTTTGGATCGACCGACGAAGCTTCTTCAGTGTTCCACAATAAACTTCTGACGTTATTGTGGTCCCTGGTGTCATGAATTCCGTCAACAAAAGTCGATCCAAAACAAAAGGCGTGGAATGCTCACCAGTGGCATCATTATCCTGCACGACAACGCATATAGTGGATCTGACAGCAATCCAAGCATGTGCTGCACTGGCATAATAGGGGTATCTCATGTACAGCCCAAGACTTTCAGCATCCCTTATTTTGAATGCGTTCAAGTCGTTCACATTGTATTACTGACAGCATGAGTATTCCCAGCCCATACTTGATTACCGATAGACAAGGCAAACAGCAGACAAGGAAAAAGAGTCCCTACACATGAAAGCGAAGCAATAAAAAACTGCTTTATGTTGAAAAAATGTCAATACCTCATATGAGTCTCTGCAGGCACTTCACACAGCACAGTCAGCAGTCTTTCCTTACAGGCTCTGCCTTTTGAATCCACGTCTACATTTGTTGTTCTGTTTCTCACAATGTATTCCTAGAATGAAAACAATGTCAGTCACTACCTTACTATTGTAGCAAGTCAGAAAAGAAAAATCAATATTATCTCAAATGATAAAAACAATATAAGGGGGTCGGATTGGCTAAGAGGTATGTCATCCACCTCGATTCCCAGTTGAGGGAATATAATTTATGGACATTTTTTTTCAGAACCAGTGGTCCTAATGATGTCATACTTCCCCCTGGTCTCCTGGGTAGTGAGATCGGATGTCTAGCTTTCTCGAATATGGGTGAAAAATTAGGAGGTCCCGTGTGCAAGTTGCACACGTTTAAAATTGTAAAGAGTAGGCCATATGGCCGCTGCCCTGGCAAAATTTAAAAACCTACCCATCACAAAAATATTTATAGAACATGTGATTCTTATATACACACATTGGGATTCTCACCGGTGCACTGATGGAGTTGTCCGTGTGCAATGAAGATAGTCCTTAAAAACCAAACTGAAAACAATACAAAATATTATTACAAATAATATTAATAAAATGATGAAACAATCTCTCTTCTTTTGGTCCCTAGTTGCTGACTGACAAAACAGTCAATGACCATCACACCTAGTGGCGTCTTGTAGGGCAGCAGCAAACTGTCTCCACTTTGCTCGGTTGATAGCCATCCTTTGTGTGGTGCCCCAGCTCTGGTTCATGCTTAGCATCTCCACCTCCACTGTTCTCCACCAGGTGGCTTTTAGCCATCCTTGCTTTCGCTTTCCTTCTGGAGCCCATAGCATGGCAGTTCTGGTGATGGTGTCAGGGTCTTTTCTGAGGATGTGGCCAACCCAATTCCAGCATCTACCCACTATGATGGTGCACATAACAATCACAAGAGCAATATTATGCTCTTTCTCCATTCTGTTTACTTTCCTCCTTTGGTCTTCTTCGTTTCCCTCTTTGCTCCTTTTGAAGTATGGGGGGTCAGGAATGCAGCTGGTCCCACTGCAGGAAGCCTGCCTCCAAGCAATTATTTTCTCTTACAGCTTTGCTTTCTGAAGAAGTTTTGTTTTACGTGCCAGCCCCATATTAGTCTTCTCTTAGGAAGCAGAAGTGCTATTGTTTCGTTATCTCCTCTGAGACCCCAGAAACTAAATATCCTTCAAGACAATCTTCTTCTTCTTTGGTCCCTGGTCGCTGACTGACAAAGCAATCAGTGATCATCATGCCTTGTGACGTTTTGCAAGGCACCAACAAACTTGTCTCCACTTTGCTCGGTCGATAGCCATGCTTAGTGTGGCGCCCCCAGCTCTGGTTCATGCTTAGCATCTCCACCTTCCACTGTTCTTCACCATGTGGCTTTTGGCCATACGTGCTTTTGCTTTCCTTCTGGAGTTCATAGCATAGCAGTTCTAGTGATGGTGTCAGGGTCTCTTCTGTGGATGTGGCCAATCCAATACCAGCGCTTCAAGTCAATAACCGTATGTTATCTCTAACATATCCTTTTATAGTTCTGGGGGTTGGGGGGGGGGGGGGGTCTGTGATGAGACACAGAAAGAATAGGACTACTGCACCCTTAGACATGTTGTACAAGGTGACTAATATGAGGTTGTGCGTAATGTAATCCCATAATGTAATCCCATAATGTAATACAAAATGCTACAGAAAACATCACTGCAATAGAATGTGAATGTTTGGTGTAGGCTTCCTATAGAGAACCAGCAGCAGCAGTGGTTTCATGCTCTATAAGAATAACAAGAAAATGATGATTTCTAGGATATCATCTGGACCACATAATCCTATATATATAAAATCCCAGCTTTTTCTGTCAGTGCCTAACGCTAAGGGATGCAACTTTGGTTAAAAGTTAGACATTAAATCTATTGTTTCCCTTATATGTACTCTCCCGAAAATAGTAACACTTACCAAAGATGAATGCGCAAATGACGGTGTGCAAAAAAATATATTTATAGAATGTGTGATCCCGTATACACACATTGGGATCCTTGCTGCTGCTACGTAGTTCGTGTACTGTGGTGATGCACAGTGGTTTTTAAAAATACTTTTGAATAAGTAAAATTGCGTTAGGTATTGGAACTTTTGAATTTAATTCCCATCATATGACGGGCTTTTACTCTAAAATGATAATAAAATTGCCCCTTCAGTCATAATTGACAACTGGAATGCGAAAGTGAGGTGACAGCCCACAGCTGTTTTTTTTTTCCCTGGTGTTCCTTTTGATGTTTTCTCCTCTCTTCTACTTGACGTGAGAGCTTCTGTTCGCCCAATCTGTTGTGGTGCAGTTGGCAGGTTCATCCTGCCAGGTTGCTGGATTTATGTCCAGTGCCCTCATGTCTCTCTTGCACACATCTTTGAAACTCAGCTACGGTCACCCAACTGTTCTTTTGGCTTCTGCCAGTTGTACATAGAAGATATCTTTCGGGATGCGACCATCTTTCACGTGGCCAGAACAGCGTGGTCTGTGCTTTCTAAGCAGTGTATAAAAGGTAAAGGTAAAGGAACCCGTTACACGCCCATTGAGGCATATTGGGAATATGGTGTTAGGCCCATATTATCTTGACCGTCGGCACACTAGGGGTGATGTAAGCAGTGTATACATGTTTTGAAAAGCCTGCACATGACAACACCTCGACAAACAAAGATAAAATAGTTCACCATATTAAACATTTTAACACGTGAAAATGCCAGCCAGATTCATTTATTCTATGGTCTGCAGAAACAGATGTTATCAAATTAATTGTTTGAAATGTACCAGAAGTAACGGAAGAGGTAGTGATGTTTGTAGTCATTGTGGTAGTTGTGATAATAGGTATTAGTGGCGACTAATATCACGAGGCTGGAAACCCCATCAATCTGCCACAAAAACCACCACTGCAAGAGCATGTGACTGCTTGAGGCTAGCATGTGACTGTAAAAGGGAGGGGGGGGGGGGAAGAGGGGGGCTAGCTGCAGTGGTGGCTCCATGCTCATTAGGGAGCACCAAGGAAAATGATGATGATGAACAGTGAGTTATAATAGTGATGGTAGTCACACCAGTGGTAGTCACGCCGGTGGGAGACACGCCGGTGGTAGTCACACCAGTGGTAGTCATGCCGGTGGGAGACACGCCAGTGGTAGTCACACCAGTGGGAGACATGCTAGTGGTAGTCACACCAGTGGTAGTCACACCAGTGGTAGTCACACTGGTGGTAGTCAAGCCGGTGGGAGACACGCCGGTGGTAGTCACACCAGTGGCAGTCACACCAGTGGTACTCACACCAGTGGTAGTCACACTGGTGGTAGTCAAGCCGGTGGGAGACACGCCGGTGGTAGTCACACCAGTGGTACTTACACCAGTGGTAGTCACACCAGTGGTAGTCACGCCAGTAGTAGTCATGCCGGTGATAGTAACGTCAGTGGTAGTCACGCCAGTGGGAGACACGCTGGTGGTAGTCACACCAGTGGTAGTCACACAAGTGGTAGTCACGCTAGTGGTAGTCACGCTACAAGAAACAAAATGACTGGTTTGATGAGAACTCAGATGATATAAAGCAGATGTTGGCTGAGAAACACCATCTCCATAAAGCATATTTAAATGATCCAAAATCTACATCCAAGAAAGACGCTTTCAACAACATGCGTAGAATCGTCCAACATAAACTACGCCAGATGCGGGATTCATGGCTGAGTAATAAAGCAGATGAGCTCCAAGGCTTTGCTGACAGCCATGACTTGAAAAACTTTTACCTTGCACTCAAAGCGGTCTATGGTCCAACATCATCAGGATCATTTCCTCTCCTTAATGCAGATGGAAAAACACTAATTACAGACAAAGAAAAAATGCTCCAACGCTGGGCTGAACATTTTAATAATATCTTGAACCAGCCATCATCTATTAACGACGAAGCCATCATCCGCCTGCCCCAAATTCCTATAAATGAAGCATTAGATGATGTACCAACTCTGGAGGAAACTAAAAAAGCGATTCGTCAACTGTCTAGTGGAAAGGCCCCTGGCTCCGATTCAATTCCTGTTGAGGTTTATAAAGATGGTGGTGCAGTTCTGATAGAGAAACTTCATATGATCTTCCAGCAAATGTGGCAGAGTGAAACCATCCCACACGATCTCAAAGATGCCTCAATTATACATCTATATAAACGTAAAGGTAATCGCCAAGACTGCAACAATCATCGAGGCATCTCTCTTTTATCAATCGCTGGGAAGATATTCGCCAGAATCCTTTTGAATCGCCTTACGGCTCATCTTGACAAAGGTCTTTTACCTGAAAGTCAGTGTGGATTCCGGAAAGAACGTGGAACCACAGATATGGTGTTCGCTGCAAGACAGCTACAAGAAAAATGCCAAGAACAGCACTGTGACCTGTACACAGCTTTCATCGACTTGAGAAAGGCGTTCGACACGGTCAGTAGAGAGGGTCTATGGAAGATCATGGCAAAATACGGCTGCCCAAAGAAATTTATCACAATAGTGCAGCAACTGCATGATGGAATGCAGGCTAGAGTTCAGGAAAACGGTGAGCTATCACAGCCTTTCCCCGTCTCAAATGGAGTTAAACAAGGGTGCGTACTTGCACCGACTCTGTTCAGTATCATGTTTTCTGCTATGCTGACTGATGCTTTTAGAGATGGGGACACAGGAATCGACATTAGTTATCGTATTGATGGAAAATTGTTTAACCTTAGGAGGCTTCAAGCAAAAACCAAGATCAAATCACACACCATCAGAGATCTTCTGTTTGCTGATGATTGTGCCCTCAATGCTGGCTCAGAGGCTGATCTGCAGCATAGTGTGGATAGATTCTCCGAAGCCTGCGCCAACTTTGGGCTTACCATCAACACGAAGAAAACAGAAATCATGTACCAACCAGCTCCTGGCACAGTTTATACTGAGCCAGTCATCAAGGTTAATGGTGAGAAACTGAATGTTGTGAACAGATTCACATACCTTGGTAGCACACTATCCCAGAACATTGTCATTGATGATGAGGTGAACACCAGGATCTCCAAAGCCAGCAGCACATTTGGCAGACTATACACCAACGTTTGGCATCGAAGTGGCATTAGTCTACAGACAAAGCTGAAGGTGTACAGAGCTGCGGTGCTTCCAGTGCTGCTATATGCATGTGAAACATGGACTGTATACAGGCGCCACGTAAAGAAGCTAAACCACTTCCATACAGTCTGTCTCAGGAAGATAATGAACATCAAATGGCAAGACAAGATCCCGGATACCGCCGTTCTTGACAGAGCTGGTATCCCTAGTATTGATACTATTCTGATGCAGTCACAAATTCGCTGGGCAGGTCATGTAGTCCGCATGCCAGACCATCGACTGCCAAAGATACTCTTTTATGGTGAGATGCAGAAGGGTAAACGCTCCCATGGTGGCCAAAAGAAGCGCTTCAAAGACACGTTAAAGACGTCATTGAAAACCTTTGACATAAACCCAGACACATGGGAAGCTGCTGCGCAAGACCGAACTGCTTGGCGCACATCTCTTCGTAAAGGTGCAGCAGCATGCGAATCATCCAGAAGAGCAGCAGCGGAACAGCGGAGACAAGCTAGAAAGGACCGTGAAATAAAACCTTCACATGAAGCAAACATTCCCTGCCCACACTGTCCAAGATCTTTCCAGGCCCGCATCGGGCTCTTCAGTCACCTTCGTACCCATAGACTAACCTAACATATTCTTAAATAATTGGATGAACAGAGTGGTCTTCATCACCCGTGATGGACGAACAACCAGTCACCCTAGTGGTAGCTAGGCTAGTGTTAGTCACTAGTTGTTGTAGGCTTGTTGCAGTAGTTGTGGCAGGGTTGTTGCAGTACTGTGATAGGCTTGTTGTAGTAGTTGTGGCAGTCTTGTTGTAGTAGTTGTGGCAGGCTTGTTATAGTAGTTGTGGCAGTCTTGTTGTAATAGTTGTGGTAAGCTTGTTGTAGTAGGTTTGTTGTGGTGGCAGTGTAGCAGTTGTGGTAAGGTGGTAGTAGATGTGGTATGCTTGTTGTAGTGGCAGTGTAGCATTAGTGGTAAGGCAGTATCAGTAGTTGTGGTAGGTTGTTGTAGTGGTAGAGTAGCATTAGTGGTTAGGCAGTAGCAGTAGTTGTGGTAGGCTTGTAGTGGCAATGTAGCATTAGTGATAAGGCAGTAGCAGTAGTTGTGGTAGGTTTGTTGTAGTAGTTGTGGTAGGCTTGTTGTAGTAGTTGTGGTAGGCTTGTTGTAGTAGTTGTGGTAGGCTTGTTGTAGTAGTTGTGGTAGGCTTGTTGTAGTAGTTGTGGTAGGCTTGTTGTAGTGGTTGTGGTAGGCTTGTTGAAATGGTTGTGGTAGGCTTGTTGTAGTGGTAGTGTAACATTTATGGTAAAGTTGTCGAGGTAGTAGTTGTGGTATGTTTGTTGTAGTGGCAGTGTAGCATTAATGGTAAAGAAGTATCAGTAGTTGTGGTAGGTTGTTTGTAGTGGCAGTGTAGCATTAGTGGTAAGGTGGTAGTAGTTGTGGTAGGTTATTGTAGTGGCAGTATAGAATTAGTGGTGAGGCAGTATCAGTAGTTGTGGTAGTGCAGCATTAGTGGTTAGGCAGTATCAGTAGTTGTGGTAGGCTTGTTGTAGTGTAGCATTAGTGGTAAGGCAGCAGTAGCTGTGATAGGCTTGTTGTTGTGGCAGTGTAGCATTAGTGGTAAAGCAGTGGCAGCTGTAGCTGCAGTAGGCTTATTGTAGTGTCAGAGCAGTAAGGCGGTAGCAGTAGAATGGTAGCTGTAGCTGCTGTTGTAGGAGTTACAGATGAGCTCTGAGCTTTTAAAAAAACCTGTTGACATTAAAAAAAATAATTTTAAGGTAGTCCATTAGCAGAAGAGGAGCTAATCCCCCAGACATCCTGCCAGCAGAAGAGGAGCTACAAATCAGCTGTGAACGACCAAGTAGTGAAGAAATAAAGAAAGCTATAAAGCTTCTGAAAGATGAAAATGAAGCTGGTCCAGATGGCATTCCAGCACAGGCCATCAAAACAGATATTGATACCTCTACAGAGATATTATACAAACTACTTGGCAAAGTCTGGGAGAGAGAGGAAATACCAGCAGAATGGAAGGAAGGTTATCTGGTCAAGTTGCCTAAGAAGGGAAATTTACAAGAATGCACAAATTATAGAGGAATAATGTTACTATCAGTGCTGGGAAAAGTATTAAACAGAATCATCCTTGAGATATTAAAAGAGTCCATAGACAAGCAACTGAGAGATGAACAAGCAGGTTTTCGACAAAACAGATCCTGTACAGATCATATAGTCATAATGAGAATAATAGTGGAACAAAGCCTGGAATGGAATTCACCGCTATACATCGGATTTGTGGACTTTGAAAAGGCATTTGATAGTGTAGATAGAGATTCACTCTGGAAATTGATGAGGCATTATGGAGTTCCCATGAAGATCACTAACTTAATAAAGACGACATATGAAGGCATGATATGCAGAATTCTTCATAAAGGACAACTTACAGAACCTTTTGGGATTAGAACGGGAGTGTGACAGGGATGCCTCTTGTCTCCATTTCTTTTCTTACTAGCAATAGATTGAGTTATGAAAACATCGACATCACATAATAGAAATGGAATTCAATGGAATCTGACTAAACAGCTAAAAGATGATGGATTTTTCAAATGACTTGGCTCTTCCATCCCATAACCATAATCAGATGCAAGACAAAATAAAAATACTTGATGAGAGGTCACAACAAGTGGAACTGAAAAAACACAGGGAAATGATAAAGATAATGAGAATATTGTAAATGCAAGAAATGATATCAAAGTCGAACTTGAAGAAACACCACTAAAATATGTAGAATCATAAACATATCTTGGCAGCATTGTAGACAAAGTTGGAGGGACAGATAATGATATCAAAGTAAGAATACAAAAAGCAAATGCAACTGATGACTAGAGCCAGATAAGAGCTGGTGTAACAAGAGTTGAGAAGAAGATGCTGGAGATGGATAGAACATACATTAGGAAACCTGCTGATAGCATTACAAGGCAGTCTTTATTCTGGAATCCCTAGGGAAATAGAGGCAGAGGTAGACCAAAAAACACATGGAGAAGAGAACTAGATACAGAAGTGAAAATGATGAGGAAAATATGGAAAGACCTTGAGTGGATGGCACGTGTTTGTTGAAGGCCTATGCTCCTTGGGGAGCTAAAGGGTATTGATTGATTGATGAGCAGAAGATGACGTAGGGGGGTAATGCTTTAGAGACTTCACCAAACTTGGTCCAGCCTTTTTAAGAGGTTGGATGACCAGTTCCCTTCCTCACTGTCTATTGTCTTCCTGAACTCAAGAGCAGTGTCAGGTACCCATTTACAGCTGGATGGACTGGAGCATGACGCTACCAGATTTCAAACTTCGTTGTGAGAAGACAGTGCTCTAACTGTGTAGCCAATCTGACACCACTATTTATAAATAACTATATGTAATAAGTAAGCTCACTCTGACAGCCTGAGACTTGCCCTGAAGCAGGATGAAAATCAGTTTCTTGCAGAAAACTATTCTGCCGGTCAAGCCCAACTCCAATGTCCACTTCTTAATCAACTTAACATAACTGTTCTTAGAACGCATATGATCCAACTGAATTAGTGCTGTCACAACTTTAGCATCATTTTCAAATCTGTCAAGATTCTGATCACAGCTGTTGCGAGCCTTTTTCTTATGTAACACGTTGTTGCCTTTCACTCTGCACGGTGATGACCTAGTTTTCACACATTTATCATTTAGAGTGTGTACATCTGAAGTCATAGAATCTGGCAAGTCATTGGTAAACTGAGAACTATTATTACTTATTGTTTGGTCTTGTGAAGCTCTATCAATGATAGCTGCAGAATCTTCTGACAGCGCAGATGTAACACTGCTATCTACATTCTGCATGGACATCTGGGATGTCTTGATCTCTCTTTCTAGCAGTTCCTGAGTAAGCCAGCACAGATCTAGCAACATGGACTGACCCTGGAGATCAGCTGCTCTCTTCTCAACCTGCTGTTTAATTGCTTCTACAATGCAAGCAGGCAAATACGAGCATTTGATGCTGATTTTTGGTGGATGAGAACATGGGTACTCTGGGTCAAGGAAAAAGTCAATACCATCACCACTTCTGTCAACGCCGTGTCTCTCCGCTCTGCTGTCAACAACAGAACTAAGGTCAAAGTTAACTGTGATGTGTTGACCCTCAGTATCTGGGTGAAACAAAATAAATAAATCAGAATTTATTCACAGCAATAAATATATCAAGCATCTTCAATAATTTTTAATACAGTACAGCAAGGGTTTTTAACCATTCTTGTGCCCTGGACCCCTTTGATTGCCTTGTGAAGGGTATGCATAATTATAATTTTTGTGTCTGTAAAAAGAATTTATTTCGTTAAATACAAAAATCTATGATAATTTTCTGAGTAACACTTTTGGTAAAGATAACATTCAAAGTTTTAGGTTATGTACATGGACCCCCCCCCCCAGAATCCATTCATGGACTACCAAGAGTCCGGTGACCACAGGTTAAAAAACCGTATTAGAGAATGCCACCAGAGCTAGCAAAGATGTCCAAACAACATACTTACAGTTCAAACTCCAACTGACTAATAATTTCACTTGTATCAGTTTTAACTGAAGCTACTAAATAAATCTGACAATAATTGTTTTCTCTTTTGTCCTCAGTTTCCTATGGAGCATAGGCCTTCAACCAGTTGAAGCCATCTTGTCTTTGAGCAATTTGGCAATGTGTTCAGTTTCCCCCCTACTTCTTTATCTTATGTCCACCTGCAGTTAAAGCTGAAAATGCAATTTAAAACATGTCTCAATTTTTTATTTATGAAGGAAAACATCCTGTTCAACCTTCCAATGAGTTATAATTAGGACATATATGTCAAGAGATGTAGCAGAGACGGGTCAAGGTCCAAAAAGGTAACCATGCGGCTTATCTGAAAAATGAAGACTATGCCATGAGAACCTGTGGACATTCATCAGACAGTCATTGACCTTAATCAGTCAATCCAAGCCCTAGGCTCCCTTGAATGCACAAGCTAGCAGCCACTCACTGCAGGTCTGTATCCTTGAAAGCGAACACCTAAAAAATGCGAACACCTAAAAACCAAAATATTCTGAAATTTGAAAGTTTTTTGGGCTGACTTTTGGGCGATTTTCGAATACATTTTTGGATGAATTGGGATAATTCTGGCCGACATCTGGGAACAGAAAATATCCAATTTCCGAAACACAGCAGTCCCCAAGCATTAGATTCTGGAATACGGACCTGTACTATTCATCTATTTCTCCCTCACTTTCCCCATGTCTCTCCTTATGTGTCCTCATAATGTTTCTTCCTTTCATGTGTTCACTGGACTTTCCCTATTTCCTCTTTCCCTAGGGGTAACATGTTACTGCTTGGTGGTTAAAGATCAGCTTTCCTCAGTGTATCCACTCCAACTGATATTTTTTATAGGTTTGTCATTGGGCTATTTTTGACTTTATGGAGCCGCGGTAGCATAGTGGTTAGTGCACTGGCTTCCTAGCGCAGTGGCCTATGATTCGATCCCCAGATGAGGTGGGAATTTTTTAGGTCACAAACGGCTCCTGGGTTGACCCAGCCCCAAATGGGTACCAGAGCAACTCTGGGAAGGTTAAGGCGGCCGGCGTGATGCCGACCACATCACCCCTAGTGTGCCAACGGTCAAGATGATATGGGCTTAACACCATATTCCCAATATGCCTCATTGGGCGTGTAACGGGCTCCTTTACCTTTTACATTTGGCTATTTTTTACTTTAAACTCGATGAAACTGTTGAAAAGTCATACCAAAGGCTGACAAGAAAACCATAGATAAGAAAGAAAATCAAATAATTATGCATCATTCCTGGAGAAAATACCAAATTATTTTCCAAGAAAGCTCTGCGTGGTTCACATGGTCTCTAAGGACACAAAGAAAGAACGGGACTGTTGCTTCCTCAGGTCTAGAATGTGAATAATGTGTGGGGATCAGAGTGGTTAAGAGGTATGGCATCTGTCTCTAATTCTACGGGAACCGGGTTCACTCCCAGAACATGGAATATAATTGATTGAAATTTTTTTCAGAACCAGTGGTTCCTCATGATGTCATGCTCACCCCTAATCTTCTGGGTAGTGAGATCTGATGCCTAGCCTTCTCAGATAAGGGTGAACAAATAGTAGGTCCTGTGTGCAAGTTGCGAAAGTGAAAAATCCCTCGGCAGTTGAAAATCGTAGAGTAGGCGATATGGCCATTGCCCTGGTCAAATTAAAAAAATTAGGAAACCTACTCACCAACAAACATATATGGAATGTGTGATTCCGGTATGCACACACTGGGTTCCTCACCGGTGCTATGGAGTTCATGCACTGTGCTGAGATCCTCCTTCTGTGATCTAAGGGAGGAGATCGGAGCACTTATGGAGTTGCCCTTGTGCAATGAAGATGGTCCTTAAAACCAAACCAAATTTTAATGTGAGGCTGTGAATGAGGCTGTGAATGAGGCTGGCTATTTCATTATGTAAAACACACTGCTAAAGAAACCACTGCTGCAGGAGCATGGGCTTTGAAATGGGCTTCCTGCAAAGAGGCCAGCTGCAGTCAATCAATACTCTTTAGCTCCTCGAGGAGCATAGGTCTTCAACAAACACATGCCAAGTCTTCCTGGCCTTCAACAAACACGTGCCGTCCGCTCAAGTTCTTCCCATGTTTTCCTCATCATTTTCACCTCTGTATCCACTTCTCTTCTCCATGTCTTTTTTGGTGTACCTCTGCCTCTCTTTCACTATGGATTCCAGACCCAGAACTGCCATGTAATGGTATCAACAGGTTTCCTCAATGTGTGTCCTATCCATCGCCAACATCTTCTTCTCAACTCTTGTTCCACTGGCGCTTGTCTGGTTCTGGTCATCAACTCCACATGTCCATACTTGTTGAAGTTTTTTTGGTAAAAAGTTTTTTTACGGGATGGGGTAACCAGCCCCATGCCCAACCCTCCTTAGTCACTTTTTACGACATGCATAGTAGGGTACAGTGTTACTATTCTTTGCTCCCCTTTCGGGCCCCGGTAACACACGGGTGGTGCTGCAGTGCTGGCTCAATATTACACATGGGGGCAGGAAAGGAGATAAACGAAACATTGTAGACATGTTGTTGATGGTTTCATATTTTAAAGATGGTGCTGGCTGAAGATAGGAATGTTATCTCAAGGAACACGTGTGTTCTGTTAATTTCTTTCATCAGCATCTTCATTTTCCTTGGCATTCCTTACGCAGAATGAAGCCACCACTGTTGCTGACCCTACTATTAATTTCTTTGCTTCTTTAAAATTATCTGAGTATCAAGGTGATGGAGACAGCTGCGCTAGTATAGTGGTTACCACACTGCGCTGGCGATCGGGAGATCCCAGGTTCAAGCTTGGGCGAAAACATTTGAAGGAGTGTCGTCCATCGGGACTTGGACTGGAATAATTTGAGCCTTGGCGAAGACATTTGAAGAAGTGCCGTCGACCAGGGACTGGAATAACCTGAACGGCTCCTGAGCTGACCCAGCTCTAATGGGTACCTCAGAAGACGGCAAGTGTCTGCCTGAATGGCGAGAGGACACCTGTCAGCATACAGGAAAAAGGGAAACTCGCGTAAATTCAATCTCAGGTCAGACATACTAACCGGAGATTTTGCCTCGAGTAATAGCGGGCGTACAATTAAAAAAAAAAAAAGGGTGATAATAATATGACTAATGATAACATCTTACCAAAATTATCATTTTATTTTTTTTGCTCCTTATGGAGCACGCAGCCAACCACTGCAGCTAGTTCGCTAACAAAAAGACTGCACCAAGATTATTGTTCACATGCTCTTGTAGTGGTTGTAACTGTAGCAATCTGTTTTACATGATGAGGTTGCCAGCCTCGTGCACAACCTCACAACCTCATGTTAGTCGACTTGTATGACATGCCAGAGGCAGCAGTAATCCTATTCTGTATTTGTCTCATCAGACACCCCCCCCCCTGTGATATCTCACCAAAATATGAAAGGTATATTTTATTTTACCTTTTCTTTGCACTAAATTCATCGTCTCATAGAATATTGCTTTCAAGGACTCTATTTCTTCTTCTTGTGCGCAGTTGACGGTGTCCATTTCTGTGGTTCCTGCATAAAACATATTTTTTAAAGTAAAGGTAGTCATACAGCAGATACTGCCGTAGGAGAGTGATTTCCCTTTAGCAGTGTTTCGTGGACTGTCACACTTTTTGAGGTGCTAATCGCAGAGACAAACAAATTACATGTTTTATTTAAAAAAAAGGGGGGGGGGGGGGGGGGCATCATAACATGAATAGAAACATTCATAGAAGCCTCCAGTGCTATGGAACTTGTGTGGAGCTAGTGTCCTGTTCCTGCAGGAGTACGCTGCAATGTGAGAGCTAACAGACTAGGTTCTAGACACTGACTGTGGACAAGGGAGAGATATTAAACACAATTGATGATTGCATGTTACAATAAATCAGTTCATCAATTAGTCCATCAATCACTCTGTCAGTAAGTTGTTGTTGTTGTTGTTGTTGTTGAACTAGGGCTGCTGAGTATCTCGCTCTTTAGCAGCCAATACCAAGTTGAAGACTCCTTGGTATTATCTATACTGTAGATCTAGGTTTTTCCTGTGGCTTTTCTGTCATTCCGAAACGTGTTGAGTTGAAGTCATGAGCTCCAGTTTCTCCAACTTGGCTTGCATTTAAAGGATCATCACATCTGGTCACAAGCTAGGAGTAAGAAGTGCGTGGCATACTGTGCATTTCCCCTCCATCCAAGGGGGTTCTCCAACTATGCAGAGCTAAAAAACTGTACTCTGCTTCTGGGCTCTCCCAAGGAAATGTCACGTCCTGCACAGAGCCACTTCTCAGCTTCCCCTGCCTATCACTGGGTCCATAGTGAGATCCTTCTGCGTGCAGTCAACCAAGTCAAAGTGACTTTTTGAAGCTTAGTGTGCATTGCTGGGTTCTCAACAAGTTTCATAACAGGGGGAATCCCGGGGTGTGTGTGGATGGTTTCAAGAGTCAATGAGGATGTAATTAGCCTCACAGACATAACTTCACTTCCACGTGCGTATATTGTAGCATTGTGCATAGCTCGTGGTCATATAAGGATGATTCCAGATATGCCTCCATGCATGTCAGTAAGTCATTCAGTCTATCAGCCAGTCTGTCAGTTTATATGTCAGTCAGTCCATCATTCAATCTGTCTGTTCACCAGTCAGTCCATCAGTCACTACATTGCTCAGTTGGGCAGTTAGTCCTTCATTCATTCAGTCCACCAATTATTCAATCTGTCTGTTCATACATCAGTCCATTAGCCAAGCATCAGAAGTACATCAGTCAGTTACTCAGTCCATACATGAATCAGTCCGTTAGTAAGTTAAACATGTAACATTTCATCATTCTGTGAGTCAGTCCGTCAGTGGAGGGTTCTTATAAATAAATTTATTATGACAAATAAAAGCCAGTTAAACAATAAACCAAAAGTCTCTAGTTTAACACCCCGCACCCCTTTGTTTACATTTATTTTGTTTATAATTATCTCAGCGTTTTGCACCTTAAATAGTATGACAGTCCACAAAACACTGCAAAAGAGAAATCACTCCAAGTGAATATTCTGAGCGGAACGATTGGCTGTCTTTATATTGAGTACATTTGGGAGAAGTCAATAGCTAGCTACTAGACAATGTTTACGCTTGGTTCGCTAGCTGGCAGTAAGATAGCACCATGAACCTAAATCTAGTAGTAAATTTGTTTTAAACCCGTAAAACTAGAATATGACGTGTAAATCCAACTGTGGCCACAGTACATATACCAGAAAGTCACAGATTCTTTTACAAATGTTAAGGACTACTTACGTTAAACAGTTTAATTTTTAAAAAAGTCAATGTCCAATGTTTCCAAAATATTGTGTTCTATTCGCACAAAAGGCCGGTTAGTAATGTACACATTTTGGGAATTACTTAAGGAGGCCACTCTGTAGCAGGACAATTAATTTTCGAGAGTAATGGTTCTTAGTTAGATGTATTGGAACATCGCGTGATACACTCATATCTTCGAAAATTAAATTAGTTAGTTGTATTTATAATGAACTATCGAGAACAAAGTTATTCAATAGTTAATAAGCAGAATTGTCTTCAAATATTTCCTAACAAGTCTCTTAGTACAAGTTCCCAACAGCAGCTATTAACATTTATAACACATAAGGAAGGGAAACCCGAGGCCTGTGAACAGTAAATAAATATTAGACAAACATAAAGGTATGTTTTTCAGGCACTTGTAAGAAATAAAGAAGTAGAACATAGACAACAGAAAAACAACAGACATGAGTGGCTTACCCAGGACTCGAACCCCGGACCTTCGGTGCGACAACCCCGCCTAGCTATGCAAACAAATCACACTATCCTCTCGGCCATCTAGGCATCACCAAAAAATGATGCTTCGGTGACCGGTCAATAGTGCGAACCGCAAGACACAACACCGGAAGCAGCTATTAAGTCGAGTCTCATTTTTTATCTTGTTTTAATATATATATATATAAAGTTTTGCCCCGTTTTGGCGAGGCGCGTCCCGTTCAGCCTAGTCGGTTAAATTAGGGCGCATTTCCAAATATAAAAGACCTTCAAGTCTTGTCTATAATTTATCTAAAACTGATTATGGTCCTTGGGAAAGGAACTTGCCCTCCTACCAGGCGCGTCAACCAGGTGGTGGTTGGTTGAATGGCCTCTAGATATAGAGGTTAGCTGTGAATACTGAATAACCAGCCGTGAATCAAAACAGGTGGTTGTCACTGAGGGCGAGGCGGGACAGTTGTGAGTGACAGCAGTCTGTATCAAATCACCCCTGAAGTTTTTATGATGTGACAACCAGCGAGATGGAGTGGTTTTGACTTTTAAGTCAAAGGCTAGCGGAGACAACCGTATATAAACCGACGGAAATCAAAGGGAAACTACCCTCGTATTATCCCTTGCATAACACAGCCCTACACACACACACACACACAAATTTGGTGCCAAACATTTTACCCTTGATGGTTCTTGTGTCTTTATTCACCGGCGATGAAAATTGTTGAAATGTTGAGGGTAAACGGAGCATCGTACTTTTTCTTCAGTTCGGCAAATCAAATCGCAGTGTCAAGGTCATGGAGTTGTCACATTTTACACGCAACAAAAAGACTTTTGCCACCCCCTTACGCGACGTCACAAATCTCTTCCTCCCCCCTTTCCCCTTCATATTTTAAACATTCTGTTTGTATCCGTTATCATGTTTTTTTAATGAGTGTCCGATTGACAGAGTGGTTAGAGCGCTGGTCTCTTGCGGCTAAGGTACCGGGTTCGATTCACGGTATCATCGTGCTCCAGTCGTCCCAGCTGTGAATGGGTACCTGACTTTGCCCTTCAGTTAGGGAAGGAAAAGGCAGCGATGAAAGGAACTGGTCACCCCACCTCTCGATGCTGGACCTAGTATAGTGAAGTCTCTAACACTTCACTCCCTTACGGCAGTATCTGCTATGCGACTACCTTTACCTTTTTTTCATCATCATCATCATCATCATCATCATCATCATCATCATGCTCCTTTGTGATCTGTAGGGCAGTGATGATAAAGATATACCACCTATTTTCATGTCTCTTTTTGAATACTTTCAACGATTTAACGTGTAGTTCTCGAAATTGCCTTGTTAAGATGATTGTCAAGACACCTACAAAACTAAACAAGGTAACACTGACCGACATAATGCAGGCGAGAGTCATACCCATCAATTCCCGCCCCCGCATCAGACAACACAATACACCCCCTTACCCCCGCCGCCCCTAAGGTTCAGTTCCAGTGCTTCTACACACCATAATACCCCCATGGAGAAATACGGAGAGTTCAAAACAAGCTAAACAATTGACCGGAGGATACTTGGAAGCACCGAAAAGAGAAATGGTATACACGGATGGCACAACAAATTTATCAGAACACCCGCAAATATCGAACACGAAGACAACCAAAAATCGATTATCAGTTTAAATACCCAGACATGGTTGATCAAGAGATCATTTTAGAAGCCTATCGGAATACACAGTCTCCTAAGGAAAAACGTAGCCCCACGAGGAACACTGTAAACCTAGTTATACAAGATCAACCCAGGTTGCAAAGATGTAGAGTAAGCAACCTTCGTAAAATCCCATACACTTCGAATCGATGTAGATCACAGAACGATCGAGCTGTTTCATTCCCTACACAGGACCATATAAATTACATTGCTACAAATCGACGTCACTTCAATCCACAGAAGAGAGACTCTTACCACCACCATCACCCAACCAGACGAATAATCCCTTTGATGTCCTGCCACACAACCGGATGGATAAATTGCCGTAGTGAAAGAGAGAGCGCACAAGTACATTGCCATAGTGAAAGAGAGAGCGCACAAGTACATTGCCGTGGAGAAAGAGATAGCGCACAAGCACATTGCCGTAGTGAAAGAGAGAGCGCACAAGTACATTGCCGTAGTGAAAGAGAGAGCGCACAAGTACATTGCCGGGGAGAAAGAGATAGCGCACAAGTACATTGCCGTAGTGAAAGAGAGAGCGCACAATCTTGGCGGACTGAGAGAGAGATTTGCCGCTCAGAGACGGTGTTAGATTTTTCGCTCGAATTTCAGAAAAAAAAATGTAAGAAAAAAATATAAGAAAAAGTACGGGGCTCGGTTTGGGTTCGAAATTTCAACAATTTAAATCTGCCGGTGAAAAAAGACACAAGAACCCTCTTGATTGTACATAAATGAGGCCTGCTCAATCCAAATATCACATTTACTTGTCTGTAGCTGCTCTAGTTTTTGAGATACAGACATTTTTGTATTTCATTAATACAGGGTGACCCCCCCCCCCCCAAAAAAAAAAAAAAAAAACGGGCCCGCGCGCACACTCTTTGTGCGCGCGCGGGCCCTTTCTTTGGGTCACCCTGTATTACTACAATATTTTCTATATAAGGCTATGTAAAAAAAAAACTATTGCTGTCTAGTCCTTTACAAAAGAAAACTGCTTGTTTACTCTCAGTTTCAGTTTTCCAAGAATCTTCCCAGAATTGCCTTTTTTAGATTTTAAGCCACTGCATGCATGTTAGTATGCTACTTATTTTATTACACTTCTAACAGAGAACGGCATCATCTTCAAGAGGAGCATGTTTTCTTTCACCGCATTTATTTTGTTATATTTGTGGAGAGTACACTTTCAAAGAAGAACATGGGAAGCATATTACTTTTTTTTGTGAAAAAGGCATACTTTGCTTACTTATTCGAGATAGGGACAAGAAGACATGAATGCGAATGTTTTCCACTAGACAGTGTTTTCTAATTAATTATGGAAAGAGTTCTGTTTCCCCACGACCTTAGCTTCTGCCCTTAGATCCCGTAAAGAAAAAGCCCCCAACCTCATCTGAGTAGAGAAATGTTCCTATAGGTGAATATATAACACCGACAGCGCGAGTGATACATTAACAAACTAGATAATGATCAAACGATCGTTGGGTTTATTAATGAAATATCCACACATATAGGGTTAGTAATGGTTATAACGTGATGATGGTGAAAGACGATTCACGCAAAACACACAGATGAGATAATAAAATTGCAGTTAATTAAGTAGTAGTTAATTAAGAATGAACTGGTGTAAAGCGAAATGATGATGATGTGGTATGATACGTGTTACCAAAATGGTGAGTACTCTACACAGTCCATGTGTCTCTAAATGCTTTGCATTGATATGACGATTCACATGTATGCATACACTGTCCCAAGTTGTTATACGTTATGTCGAGTGGGGTATCTCTAAGCCGAGGACGTTCTGATGAAAACTGTTGTAGCACTGAGAACGCTTACGAGATATTTATGTATATTCCTTCACTGTTTGAGTATATCTCTGTAGTGTTGATCAACAGTTAATAGCTGTCATATGAACAAAAGGTCTGTTGTCTAATCTCCCGAGGGTACTGGCCAGACTGGATATCTTCACGAAATGTTAGTGATATGTAGACTCATAATCTTGCGTATGTAGTCGCGATTCATAAAATATACTTTAGAGTCTGCTTCATAGAATGCGCTTAAGAGTGTGATGCACTTGGTATAAATATGCGATTCCTCTTTTGAGCTCTTTTGCTTGACTTCAGATAATAATGATCTTTCGAGTGATTTGAATTTATGATGACTCTGTATTGAACTTGTGATAACGATGTATTGAATATGTGAGCCAGCAGTATATGGGTGACAAAAAATGCTGCGTCCACCTTCAGACTTGTGGGTGAGACAATATTCCTCTTTAATTGAGGAATGCAAGATGTCCTATGGCGAATTCTGCTAGCCAAATGTCCGTTTTTGATAACTTATTTCTGGTTAGACGTCAGACACGTTGCGTGTAGACTCAGACTTCTGATGAACTGAAGACACACAAAAGTCTTCGTAAGTTTTTCAAATTTAACATCATTGGTTGACTCTCATTCATACTACTGCTCATTATTGATCTCTTTCTGAGTTCAATTCTAATGATGTTAAATATCTTGTGCATAAGAGTGTGTGCGCATGGGAGACTGTGATGATGATGAAGGTGAAGTATGAACTATTAATTACCTCCTATCATCTTCTAGGAAAATCTTCTGATTTTATTAATCAGTTATGCAAAGAATTATTTGAAACTCTATCTTTCGCACATTTTAGCTGTGAGGTTAAAATAAACAAAATTTAAGAAAATGTATTACTAATCTGTATAAGATCTACTAACCTTCTTTTCCCTTCGCAAAATCCTTTAAGAACACAATTCATCACAGAACTGAATTATATCAACTCTGAATAAACACGTGTATTTAGGCTAGGCGTTTTTGGGATTGTATCTCTGCCTCACAATATAAAAACTGAACAGCTTCCTCTAACAAGCTACGCGGTATTATATTTCTGCCAGTCCGATATGGGTTTCTTGTACAGCTCCGCCCATACCAACCAATCCTTAATAGTCCCTCTGGTCACTCATTCACAGGATCGCTCTTGTCCCCTGTCAGTCCAAACGTGGGTGTGGTTTGACAAACAGGTATGGAGATAATTGGTGGGCTAATGCAAAGATGCTGTCAACTTGCTGTCACCTTACTCTCTGATTGTTTATTGTTCACCTGGCCAAGCTGGGCGTCCAATGTGGTAACCCAACGCTTGTCTGAACAGCGGCCGACCAAAGATAACACCATTACAGCATGAGACGTTTTCACCTGGCCAATCTGGGCGTCCAATGTGGTGCCACAGAAATTACAGCATGCCCAGATGTCTGATTGGGATGACCAGATGTGTTTTCACCAGATTTATCACGATGCAATGTGGGCTTCTGTCACGTGGGTCTTTATATCATTAAATTGTCTACATCTCCTTCCTATTCTCTCACCCAAATCCTTTCATGTTATTATCTTTCCTTACTTGTTTTTCCTGTATTTTTCGCATCACTCGGGTGCGAAAAATATTTTCTCCAGTATTTTCAAACTTTACCTTGTGTTTTTCTCATACTGGGATACGTAATTCTATTACATAGATGTCAGTCTCTGCCGGTCGAACCATAGCTGTGAATATACAGTTCTCGCCAGACATACGTCTGCAGTTTCCCCGGTCAGAGCGCGGCCCGACCAGATTCTGGGCCTGGGGTGTGAGAAATTCGTTTCGCTGGACATGAGCAGACTTTTGGTCTACCATTTTTTCACCTGACACTCGCGTGAGGTGTCAAACCCGGCATCCTCACAGTGCAGGAACGAGACAGCTGTCTACAGTTTGCAGAAACGCATGAGGTTTTCGTTAGAAAAAACTGGCGTGGCGTGAAAAATCGTTCCGCACCGCAGACAGGCTGTCTGGGATTTGAAGCTGACACGCGTACATCTCGGTCAGTTTGTTAACGAAGGTGCGAAATCGCACCGGTGACAGTTACGACATGCTTCTAAGTGTAACGTAGCTGTTATGAGAAGGGGGAGAGATCGGGGCGGGGGAAATAGTTCATCCTTTGTCTGATTTTAAAATATTAAACCTAGTTTGAAACTTTATCTTCATTCTTTCTCTATAATCGCAGTAGACAGGTGGTTCGCGAAGAGTAGAGCTGTATAAGCGAAGTTTCTTAGTTTGTTGCGACAATTTGTCGAACTTCTAGACTTCCATAAATATAAGCGTATAATTCTTAATTGTGCGATACCCTGTAGTGCTGTGTTTTGAGGTAATATATATTATATCTAGTATTTTGTGAAGTGATAAAGTGTTAAGTCGCTTATTTCATTTTTAACTAGTTTCTTTTGAACAGAGTGCTTAATCTATATAGTCTGTATTATTTTCTAGTGACGCGTTTCAGTGGAAAACAGAAATTATATTTCTTGCTTAAATTCAGTCGGCTAATAAAGAAATTTAGTTTAACTTCTAAATAATCAGACGAGAGAATATATTTTAAAAACTAAACTTATAACGCTAGATACATCATTGAGTGTTGACGAACTACGTATGTATTTTCTAATTCATGATGTTTGATTTATTTAATATAACTTATTTTACGGGAAGTTTTAAATATAAGTCAAGCTGTAGGCTTGCTATTAAAATGTAAGTTATAT
The DNA here is from genome assembly GCA_024509875.1 of Oreohelix idahoensis. Taxonomy (NCBI): domain Eukaryota; kingdom Metazoa; phylum Mollusca; class Gastropoda; order Stylommatophora; family Oreohelicidae; genus Oreohelix; species Oreohelix idahoensis. Next base: position 494,961 of record JAMPIV010001045.1, read on the forward strand.
TGAGTACATATATGTAAATTATTTGATATGTGTTCTTTCTTTTATATAGTGAAACGGTGGTACCCAACTTGCCAGCGTTTAGTAGCCTGAGAGACATATTTGTGAGAAGCATAGATATTTCCTATCTTTAACCACGTGGGGTTTTTTTGTTTCAAGTAACACTGGATCTGACAGTGCATATGCCATCAGAGAGAGACAGTAATAGCAATCCCACTAACGGTTTCTAAAGACTAGAAATATATATTGGGCTTTTGAGCCAGTTCATATTGCTCCACAAATTTAAATGTACATGCAGCCTGGCGGCGAAAATATTACAAGAAAAAACATTTAACATTCCGACAGAGATTGTGACTAGTATTGTGGTAACCAAATATAGTACCTGCCTGAAAGAAGACACCGATCTGACATTCCTTAAATCCTAGAATTCAAAGCTAATGACATTGTGCTCTGCTAACTTTCGTGCCTGGACAATATTTTATGTGACTTAATCAGACATTCGAAAAATTAGAACACCCAAGGAATCGTTCCCTGAGAGTTTAGTACGTCTTTTGGAACTGGGGATTTCTTGGTCAAGGACTGCATTTTCGGGTCTGTGTGAAGGTCCTAGAATTATTATGTTCCCAGAGGCAGCGAGCAAAGTTGTGAGTATAACTGTGTACCCATGGCCATGGCTGAATGAATGAGTGTACTCAGATCAGAGTGGTATTTTACAGTTGTATATTGTCACCCATTTACTGTCTTAATTCTTTTTGTTTAACCTGCAGAATTTGTTACTATTTGCTAGAGTTTCTTTACTTCTTAGGCTAAATCAGATTATTCAACTCTGTGCATACATTTACGAGAAAAGAAGAAAAACTCTTAGCCTCAACCCTACGTATATATAACTCTTTGGGCCATCATCTGTTCTCTTAACGGGGCTGTGGGCTAAACCTAGAGTAAGATTCTAACGGGTTATCATCCTTGTAGCATTTTCTTAAATTTTATGACTATTTGTATATGTTTTTCCTTGATGTAATTTTTGGTGTTGTGAGAAGATTTTTTTTAGATGATAATAATAAAAAAAACTCTCTTGAACTAAATCAGTGCGTTGGTCAGCTCGTTCAAATACATATAAATTCATTGTTATAGATTCCCACGTCTGTGTGTTTAACTGTCGTCACGTGTATGTGCGTGCCCGTGAGTAGATAGAGATATATTAATATATATATATATATATATATATATATATATATATATATATATATATATATATATATATATATATATATATATATATATATCTGTGTTTAGACTGTCTGACGCCCTTTAAAAGCGGTCGTAGAAGATAGGTGAGAGAGAGAAGATTATCTCGATTCTCAAAGACAGCCTCTATATCACATTCTATCATCTCACGTGTGGGAAATTCTATTGTTTTTTTTTCACCAGCTCTCACTGTATCGATCACTCATTCCAACCTATTCAGAAGGGACCCACCCCTAGTCTTAATACTCCTATCTAAAATCTACGACAAATGGTCGCTCGTTACCGGGAATTGAACCCAAAATCCTAAGACGATACGACAAATGTGGTCTCGCCCGACGGATTTTTGAACTTAGAATAGGAAGACGAGTACGACAAATGTGGTCTCGTCTATCTGGATTTTGAACTTAAGATTCTTTATTCTGATATAGAGTAAGAGTGTGATGTCTTGTGAGTGTTGTATCTTTAAATAATTTATCCCCTAGACTAACGATCTGTTTACGGGCGTGCTGACCACACAAACTGATAAGTTTTTTTTTCACAGCATTTTGAATAATATACATTTGAGTGATAAGTTTTTTTCCACAGCATTTTGAATAATATACATTTGAGTTACAGGTTGATTCTGTCGGAATACATGTTAATTAATGATTTTGTAATACTAAACGCTGGTAAAGTTTTGTGAGTGTATAACATTCACAAGGGTTCTGAAGCAGGAAGGTGTTTGAACTAAAGTTAAGGAGTGCGTTTCGGACTATTTGTCCAGATTAATTGCCTCCCTCACACTAACTGTCTTCAGGGGTAAACTTATAGTGGATTTTATAATTAAGGGAGTATTTTTCTCTTTAATTTTCGCAATAATTATTTTGCTTTTCCACTGTAGCAACCTATTTTTCAGAAGTAATCTTAACTACCATTTAGTTGGCGTAGTCGTGTTTTGCATTAAGTGCTTTATTGCCGATAATAGCAGCGATAGTTAGATTTTACTTTGGAGGAGGTATCCCAGGGTTAAGGATATCATCTTTCGGATTTTTGGAAATTTTTTCTCCTAAGTGGTAGGAACCAGGTTATTCTTTTTCCTATTTGCTATCTCAACGTGTCTCAGTCACTGACATAATATGGCCGAGAGGGCAAAGCTTAGACAACTCCTCAGGGACGAAGCGAGAGAGGAGGGACTGGAAGGAGAGGAAGCGAAAGCATTTGTCAGAGACGAACTCGAGAGATATGACGCGGAGAGAAAAGCAGCCGAAGCTTTACAGCAGAAGAAGATGGACGAGGAAATGGAAATTCGCAGGATGCAGCATGAGGAAAGAGAGAAGGAGAAGCAGAGACAGCACGAGAAGGAGAGGGAGGAAAGACAGCAGGAGAAGGAGAGGGAACAGAGACAGCACGAGTTGGCGCTTAAAACTCTAGAGTTCCAAAGTCGTGGTGCTGCCTCTGCCTCCAGCAATGGAGAGTCTTCTCCTCATTTTTCCTTAACTGATCCTTCTAACACTCAATCTACTCATCTCTCTGCTATGTCTTTTCCGCTAGAATCTTTCCCTTGTCATAATGAGAAGATTGACACATGGTTAGAGAAATTTGAGAAAATTGCAACTCTGTACGGTTTAGAGAGGTCGCGTTGGAACATGAAGCTTTCCCAGGCTTTGAAAAGTTCTGCGTATGATGTTTACGCCAAACTGGAAAGTAGCCAACAAGACAACTACGATGTGTTGAAGAAAGCGTTACTGGAGCGCTTTGAAATGAACGCTCGCAAGTTTTTGCAACTGTTTCGCAACAGCCGGAAAGAGAATTCTGAAACTTTTCACCAGTTCTCATCTCGTCTAAAGGGATATTTGACAAAGTGCCTTGAGCTCTCGCAGCTCCCCTCTACCTATGAAGGTCTGGAGGAATTTGTTTTAACAGAACAAATAAAGAACACTTTGTCTGCTGATACCCGGAGATTTCTCGCTGAGCAGGGGGCAGAAAAACTTGAAGACATTTTGGAGAAGTCTGAGCGTTATCAAAATGCGCTGGCTGAACTACCGGCCACAAAACGGAAACCGACAGAGGAGCATTTTCGAAAACATAACCTAGAGCAATCTTCTCAGGCTTCTAACCAATATAACCACAGAGAAACTGGACCTCAAAACCCCCCTCCTGAAAAATCCAAGTTCTACAAGAACAAGTACCCCAACCACCCCAAACAGTCTGATAAACCCGACCGTCCTTCATGGCAGCGTGGCCAGAAAGGTCAAGGTGAAAAAGGGTAAACCCCTGCGCACGGGACATATGATCAGACCGAGCACACCGAGCCGAAACGCATCGGATGCTTATTAACAGTCTCGCAAGGTGGAATTATTGACAGTGATTCCCAACCTGTTGGGGATGGACCCTCAACGCGAGGTACTGTTACTTTGAACGGTTCTCAAACTTCTTGCTTATTTGACTCGGGGCTTTCTTATGATTGCATTGTTGCCAGAAACCTGGTTAAACCCGGTCAAGAGACAGGAGAGACCGTCAAACTTTGTGGAGTTCGTAAGAGTGATGCACCTACAGCGCTTCCCATCGCATTGGTGGAGATACACTCTGACTTTGTCAGAGGCGTGATCAAAGCGGCTGTTATGGATGATCCCATCTACCCAGTCATACTTGGCGGTAGATACGTGTGTATTGGGAAACCGGAAGAGCCGATTGTGGCAGCAGTAACTACAAGAGGGCAAACCAACAAGGAACGGGAGCCTGCGCCTAATTTGTTACCTATGGAACTTAAAGAAGCGCAATACAAGGACCCTACTTTGGCACCCTGCTTTAGGAAACTGCCTATGGCTAAGGAACCCAAACAGCACGGGGACATTTTTTCTGAGGATGGCGTACTTTATCGGAGAACGGGCAAGCCTGACCAAGGTATCAACCAGCTCCTAATACCGAAACAGTACAGAAGCCAAATCCTAGAAATGGGGCACTCTCTTCCCTTCAGCGGACATATGGGACAGAACGCCACAAACCAACGTATAACCACTCATTATTGGTGGCCAGGAGTAAATACTGATATTATCAGATATGTCAAATCCTGTGCCCAGTGCCAACGTGTGCCACCCAAGCAACGGGCACCCCCAGTCTCTTTGGGTGAAATGCCAATAATGGGAACACCATTCGAACGGGTTGTGATCGACATTTTAGGGCCTTTCGAAAGGACTAAAAGAAGGAACAGGTTCATCCTGACCTTAGTCGATACATGCACTTATGGGCAGAAGCTATCCCGCTAACATGCGCAGATGCCAAGCATGTCGCAGAAGCCCTCGTGCAGATTTTCACTCGGTTGGGATTCCCTCAGCAAGTGTTGACGGATAACGGATCCCCATACCGAAACCTGTTGATGGATGAGATCGTTAAGATCTTGAGGACCCAACACATCCACACTAAGCCATATACTCCGGCCGGAAATGGGCTCGTGGAACGTGTTAATGGAAACCTCAACATGATACTAAGTAAACTGGCACAAGTGAAACCTGAAGATTGGGATCTTTGTATTCCTGCAGCATTATTTGGCTACAGAGAATCTCCTCATACTTCCACAGGATTTCCGCCAGCTACGCTCTTATTCGGCAGACCCATTAAGGGCCCGCTTGAAGCCTTACTTCAGTCTCTGACAGACGAGAAGGCTGATGAGACAGTTGTCTCAGCCAGTAAATATGTGTCGGTTTTAAAGGAAAGGTTGAAACTAGGGTGGGACCTAGCAACGACTAACTTTAAGCGAGCTCGCATAAAGCACGCTAACCGATACAGGAAAGTCGCGAAAGAGAGAGAACTGGAAGCAGGAGAGAAAGTTTTGGTGTTACTCCCTACCGGGAACAACCAACTGAGGATCGGATGGCAAGGGCCGTTTACCGTCCTGAAAAAGATTTCTAAGGCTAACTACCAGATCTCTATTGAAGGAAAGGAGAAGGTTTTCCATTTAAATCTCTTAAAGAGATACTTGGAAAAACCAGTGCCGACCTCCGACCATCTCCTGACGATCGCCAGAGCTGACGAAGATGATGATAGTGGCAGGGATATTCCACCGCTATCACAGGAAATCTTTCAAAAATGTCAGAAGCGGCGACGCTCTTTCAAGCGCGCATGGGAGACATTCCAGAGGAAGGAAACTTTGGGGAGTTGACTTCAGTAGGAATTGGAGAGAGATGGAGGGGGAAGATGAGAGGGAAGAAGACAGACACCCTGAAGCTACGGTTATAGGAAATTTAATTCCATAACGTAGACATGGAGTGCTTCCATATCTTAAGGGGGGACGTCCTGTCACGTGGGTCTTTATATCATTAAATTGCCTACATCTCCTTCCTATTCTCTCACCCAAATCCTTTCATGTTATTATCTTTCCTTACTTGTTTTTCCTGTATTTTTCGCATCACTCGGGTGCGAAAAATATTTTCTCCAGTATTTTCAAACTTTACCTTGTGTTTTTCTCATACTGGGATACGTAATTCTATTACATAGATGTCAGTCTCTGCCGGTCGAACCATAGCTGTGAATATACAGTTCTCGCCAGACATACGTCTGCAGTTTCCCCGGTCAGAGCGCGGTCCGACCAGATTCTGGGCCTGGGGTGTGAGAAATTCGTTTCGCTGGACATGAGCAGACTTTTGGTCTACCATTTTTTCACCTGACACTCGCGTGAGGTGTCAAACCCGGCATCCTCACAGTGCAGGAACGAGACAGCTGTCTACAGTTTGCAGAAACGCATGAGGTTTTCGTTAGAAAAAACTGGCGTGGCGTGAAAAATCGTTCCGCACCGCAGACAGGCTGTCTGGGATTTGAAGCTGACACGCGTACATCTCGGTCAGTTTGTTAACGAAGGTGCGAAATCGCACCGGTGACAGTTACGACATGCTTCTAAGTGTAACGTAGCTGTTATGAGAAGGGGGAGAGATCGGGGCGGGGGAAATAGTTCATCCTTTGTCTGATTTTAAAATATTAAACCTAGTTTGAAACTTTATCTTCATTCTTTCTCTATAATCGCAGTAGACAGGTGGTTCGCGAAGAGTAGAGCTGTATAAGCGAAGTTTCTTAGTTTGTTGCGACAATTTGTCGAACTTCTAGACTTCCATAAATATATGCGTATAATTCTTAATTGTGCGATACCCTGTAGTGCTGTGTTTTGAGGTAATATATATTATATCTAGTATTTTGTGAAGTGATAAAGTGTTAAGTCGCTTATTTCATTTTTAACTAGTTTCTTTTGAACAGAGTGCTTAATCTATATAGTCTGTATTATTTTCTAGTGACGCGTTTCAGTGGAAAACAGAAATTATATTTCTTGCTTAAATTCAGTCGGCTAATAAAGAAATTTAGTTTAACTTCTAAATAATCAGACGAGAGAATATATTTTAAAAACTAAACTTATAACGCTAGATACATCATTGAGTGTTGACGAACTACGTATGTATTTTCTAATTCATGATGTTTGATTTATTTAATATAACTTATTTTACGGGAAGTTTTAAATATAAGTCAAGCTGTAGGCTTGCTATTAAAATGTAAGTTATATTGAGTACATATATGTAAATTATTTGATATGTGTTCTTTCTTTTATATAGTGAAACGGTGGTACCCAACTTGCCAGCGTTTAGTAGCCTGAGAGACATATTTGTGAGAAGCATAGACATTTCCTATCTTTAACCACGTGGGGTTTTTTTTGTTTCAAGTAACACTGGATCTGACAGTGCATATGCCATCAGAGAGAGACAGTAATAGCAATCCCACTAACGGTTTCTAAAGACTAGAAATATATATTGGGCTTTTGAGCCAGTTCATATTGCTCCACAAATTTAAATGTACATGCTGCCTGGCGGAGAAAATATTACAAGAAAAAACATTTAACATTCCGACAGAGATTGTGACTAGTATTGTGGTAACCAAATATAGTACCTGCCTGAAAGAAGACACCGATCTGACATTCCTTAAATCCTAGAATTCAAAGCTAATGACATTGTGCTCTGCTAACTTTCGTGCCTGGACAATATTTTATGTGACTTAATCAGACATTCGAAAAATTAGAACACCCAAGGAATCGTTCCCTGAGAGTTTAGTACGTCTTTTGGAACTGGGGATTTCTTGGTCAAGGACTGCATTTTCGGGTCTGTGTGAAGGTCCTAGAATTATTATGTTCCCAGAGGCAGCGAGCAAAGTTGTGAGTATAACTGTGTACCCATGGCCATGGCTGAATGAATGAGTGTACTCAGATCAGAGTGGTATTTTACAGTTGTATATTGTCACCCATTTACTGTCTTAATTCTTTTTGTTTAACCTGCAGAATTTGTTACTATTTGCTAGAGTTTCTTTACTTCTTAGGCTAAATCAGATTATTCAACTCTGTGCATACATTTACGAGAAAAGAAGAAAAACTCTTAGCCTCAACCCTACGTATCTATAACTCTTTGGGCCATCATCTGTTCTCTTAACGGGGCTGTGGGCTAAACCTAGAGTAAGATTCTAACGGGTTATCATCCTTGTAGCATTTTCTTAAATTTTATGACTATTTGTATATGTTTTTCCTTGATGTAATTTTTGGTGTTGTGAGAAGATTTTTTTTAGATGATAATAATAAAAAAAACTCTTGAACTAAATCAGTGCGTTGGTCAGCTCGTTCAAATACATATAAATTCATTGTTATAGATTCCCACGTCTGTGTGTTTAACTGTCGTCACGTGTATGTGCGTGCCCGTGAGTAGATAGAGATATATTAATATATATATATATATATATATATATCTGTGTTTAGACTGTCTGACGCCCTTTAAAAGCGGTCGTAGAAGATAGGTGAGAGAGAGAAGATTATCTCGATTCTCAAAGACAGCCTCTATATCACATTCTATCATCTCACGTGTGGGAAATTCTATTGTTTTTTTTCACCAGCTCTCACTGTATCGATCACTCATTCCAACCTATTCAGAAGGGACCCACCCCTAGTCTTAATACTCCTATCTAAAATCTACGACAGCTTCTAACGATAATGTCAGGTATGGGGACTCAATCAAAGGACTTTATTTCCCCCGATGAAAGCACAAATGTGGTTCTCTAGATACCGGTCGCGAGTAATCACAACGATGAAATAGCAAATGTGGGATCGCAAATATGGGATGAAAGAGCAAATGTCGGAGAAAATACAATACGAAAGATGTAGGAAAAGATAGAGCAATAAGGCCTTTGCGCTCGTTTATCACAAAGTGGAAATATCCAGATTTAGATTCTGCCAGGCGACCTGTTCCACACGGAGATCACATACCAATTCCAACTTTCAGTCAGATTTCGGATTCCCTGCTAGAAGATGAGACAGCAGTGGCATGTGGAACGACAAGTGACAGTGATAGTGATCTGGAAGATGATGTTTCAGATGCTCAACGCTTCGTCCTGCTTGAACTAAATGATCTAATCCGAGATCTATATCTCTCCAAGGAATTTTCAGAACTTTTGGCTTCAAGATTGAAAGAAAAAAAATTACTGACTGCTGAAACAAAGGTTACATTTTATCGCAGCAGAGAGCAAGGTTTTATTCCATTTTTTGTAAAGAAAACAACCTTGTGTTTTGTACTAATGTAGGAGGTCTTGTTAACAAAATGGGTGTAAGTTATACACCAGATGAGTGGCGACTTTTCATTGACAGCTCTAAAAGAAGTTTAAGGGTGTTCTCTTACACAATGGTAACAAATATGGCTCAATTCCAATTGCTCATTCTACTACAATGAAGTAGGAGTATGCTCAATAAGCACAGTTCTGGAAAAATTGAAGTATTTAGAACATAACTGGATGGTTTGTGTAGATCTTAAAATGATAAACTTCTTGCTTGGCCAGCAAATGGGATTCACCAAATATCCATGCTTTATATGTTTGTGGGATAGCAGGGCAAAAGATATGCACTGGACAAAAGAAACAGTGGCCGTTGAGGGATGAATTTAAAGTTGGAGAAAAAAATATTGTCAATTAGCCTCTCATTGATCGAAAAAGAGTTCTACTGCCACCATTACATATAAAGCTTGGCTTGATGAAGCAATTTGTTAAGGCACTGAACAAAGATGGTACTGTTTTAATTACTTATGCAGAAAGTTTCCAGAATTGAGCATAGACAAACTTAAAGCTGGAATTTTTGATAGACCTCAAATTAGAAAGTTAATAAACGATCCAAATTTTATTGATTCCATGAACAAAACAGAGTCCACAGCCTGGTCATCATTTGTTTTAGTTGTGCAAAACATTCTGGGTAACTTTAAAGCAGACAATTATTCTGAATTAGTTGGAAACATGCTGTCGAGTTTTTGTGAACTTGGATGCAACATAAGCATAAAATTGCACTACCTCCATAACCATTTACATTTATTTCCGGAGAATCTTGGCGACTTTAGTGAGGAGCAAGGTGAAAGATTTCACTAAGATATAAAAACAATGGAAGAGAGATACCAGGGACTTTGGGATGCCCACATGATGGCAGATTACTGTTGGACCCTTAAGCGTGACTGTCCGGGCACATCACATTCCAGGAAGTCCTCGAAAAGATCCTTTTTGCGTGTTGACTAAACAAGTGCTAGTGATAAAGTTTTATTACATTTTTTGTAATATATGCACAGTAATTACATATAACATGAATGCAGACTAAAGTCAAAATGCCACTTATAGCACCTAACTCTAGGATTGTACATAACAATTGCCCTACTAATATGGTCATTCTTAGTTATCTCAAAAACTAGAGCTGATAGAAAAAATCTGATTACATTTTTGGAATCAGCAACCCAAAATTACGAAAGAACAGCTATAAAATTTAAGGCACCAAAATGTGTGTATACCAGTGTAATCATTAACCAAAAGAACTTCCTCGTAAAAGACAACGACGTTAAGGGGGATTCCAGAGGAATCCCCTCATACAGTAAGGATAAATTAGTAAATAAATAAATGAAGGTAATTAACGGGTACTCGTTGGACATAAAGGATGACACTAGACAACAGAAAAGAAAATATAAATGATAGGCTTACTGGGAATTAACGGCGTCATGACGACTTGCTGTGACAGTACATCGTGAAAGGACGCTCAGCCAGTTTTGCACCCCAATAAAAGTGCATTATTGGCTGAGGTCATTCTCATGACACTCAAACAACTATTGTATATAGGACTCGTGGACGACCCAGACAGTTTAAAGACGCAATTACTAATATAACTTTCCTATCAGCAAGTATAGACCAAATAAAGGCCGAGACACTTGTGTCCAGTAATGTGTAGTGGAAGACGAATAACACAGAATAGACGGGTAGGTTAAAGTCACGGTTGGGTGAACTCTTAAAAAAATAATGGAGGAAACCTTGAGTCCTGTGAAGAGTAAATAAATTAGTAACAGCAAAGCGATGGTGCCGTTTGGTTGGTCCTAGGTTCGATTCCCGGTAAGCCTATCACTTATATTTTCTTTTCTGTTGTCTAGTGTAATCCTTTATGCCCAACGAGTACCTGTTAAGTACCTTTATTTATTTATTTACATTTATTTCTATTTGGCAGTTAATGCTGTAATCTTTGATACTTTGTCTGTGTTGATCGTATTTCTTACATTCCAGCAAGAAGTGTTTAATGGTATTAGGTTCAGAACATTCTTCACAGATGGGTTCCTCGATTCTAAAGTAGCTGGTTCCTAATCTGAGCCGGAGTAGTATTTTTATTTACTGGTATTTTAAGTTCATCTTGTATTTGGCATTTTTTTTATTTATTTATTTTATTTAAAGCTGGCGTTGTCTGTGTGCAATGAAGATAGTCCTTAAAAACCAAACCAAACAAAAGCTGGTATGCATACCTTTCTTTTGTGCTCTGGTTCCATGCTATTCTCCATTCTTTGGTTATTGTCCTTGCTATAAGACTCTTTATTTTGAATCTCCGTAAACCTGTTACGATTTTTGTATTGCTATTTCTTCCCCGCTTCGCTTCCCTGTCAGCGAGTTCGTTTCCTGTTTTACCAACATGAGATGGAATCCATGCTAACGTCACTTTACATCCAGCAGTATTTAGGTATGAATTTATCTGTAGTATTTCTTCTACTATATCGGGCCTGCTGCTCTCATTTCTGTTATTGATTGCTTGTATTGATGAACGAGAGTCCATGAGAATTGTTACGGTCTGAGGTGGGTTTTCTGTAACTACTTCTAAAGACTTGAGTATTGCTACTAATTCTGCCGTGAAGATAGATGCGTTTCTTATTACTTTGTATCTTTTTTCTAATTCTCCATTTCGGTATCACTATTCCTGCTCCTAGTTGTTCATCGTCATCTTTAGACCCATCTGTAAATATAGTTACGCTGCTTTCTATATACTGTTTGATGTGCCCGAGAGCTTTCTGGTTTTTTAAGATGGGGTCTTTAGATTTGTTTAATATCTCTCTGAGGTGGGAGTCAGTTTTTGATCCTTTTAATTCCCATGATAGAATTGTTCCTTTTTATTGACTACAACTGTGTATTATATTGTATGTGTGTTTGTAATGATCTAATTCTTCAATAGTTTTCCAGCCACCAGGATATTTATTGTGGTCAAGTGGTATGTGCCCTATGTTTTGATTATTTTTGTCATAGGTTTTGTACGCTGGGCGTGTCGTGTCTTTTACCGCTTTTGCTCAGTACTTTAGTCTCACCTCCTTTCTTCGTAGTTCCAGTGGCATGATACCCAGCGTTACTTCTAATGCCTCCATAGATGTTCCTTTTGACGCTCCTGCTATGATTGACAGTGCTTGATTTTGGATTAAGTCTAATTTCTTTTTATTGCTGGGGGCCGTTGATTCATAGACTATGCTGGCATTATCCAGCTTATCTCTGATGAATGATTTGTAAAAGGTGATTATTGCATTGGGTGCTGGCTCCCCATCCGTTACCTTTTATGTATTTTATAATATTTATTAGTCCTCTGCTGCTTTCAACTAGTTTTTCTATGTGCTTATTCGAGTTAAGTTGTTGGTTTAATATCATTCATGGGAACCTACTCGTTCTGGCCATGCATACTGTTGTTCATTTATTTGTATATAAATTATACCATTTTTAACTATCCGCTTCTCTGCTAAAGATCATTCCTATTATGTTTATTTTTCGCATTGGGGCATCCATAAAAGACGTCCATAAAATTCTGGCATTTTTTTATCCTTCCCTCCCCCATGTCCACCTCTGTCCACTTTTGATTGACAACCCCCCCCCCCCTCTCTTCTCTCCCCCCCCTCCCCCGGACGTCCGCACCACATGGTCTTGATTAAACACATAAGCTTACATTTTAAATCACCTACCTATATTTTAAACTTAATTTAGTTCTATGCATTACATCATTTGTATATAGATAACTCAATTGGGGACCCAAAGATGCATCAATAGTGAATGCAGTCAGCGACCCATAGCTTGACTGCTTGCTACAGGACCCAAAAATGATAGATGCCCCCAGGATTCACCGAAAAGGGGGGGGGGGGAATGATGAATCCACAGGCGCCTCATTGGAATCGACCAGACCCGTTACACGGACTTCGAGCTCTGAACAACGGCTGGAATTCCCATGGGCCTGTGGTAGGGAATTCTCTACTCAGAGAGGAATGAAAATCCACCGAACGAAAAAGGGGTGTGGGAGGTCATCTGGGGGAGATCAACAGCGCTCTGTCTCGACGGATAAGACATTAGAAGAACGCAGCCAGGAGTCAATCCACAGTGCTGAGTACATTCAAGTTGATCTGCCTGATGATGATCTCACACACTTCTTGGACGGGAAGAGAGATGCAATCAAGTTTCCACCTGCCAGTGCAAAAGGGCTTTGGGAACAGCTGGACGAAGCCTTGGCAAAAGAGTTGGATAACAACCTGAAGCAGATAACTTTGGAGAAGAAGCTGGAAATCTTCGGCGACATAATATATCTGCACTGTCGCAAAGTGTTCGGAGTGAGGGAGGCAAGGGAAAGTAACCCACCACGAAAAAGTAGAAGACAAATTAAAATAGAAGAAATCAGGAAACAGAAGAAGCATGCCCGAAAACCTTTCAAGAACGCAGTTGCCACAGAGAAGGAAGGGTTACGACAGGTTTGTGAGCACCTGAAAGGCGAACATAATGCCCTTTGTAGAGCAGAAAGTTTGTGCAGGAAGAGAAGGAAGACTCGAAGGGATAGGGAAAGATTCTTCAGGGAGCCCTTCAAGTTTGCCAAAGAACTGTTTGAGCAGCCACGGTCGGGTACGCTAAACATCAAGAAAGAAGACCTGGAAGAACACCTTAGAATGACATATTCAGATGGTCGCAGAGATGAGCCGCTCAACAGCATGGCAGGCCTTAAATGGCCGAGTAAGCCAGGAGCTGAATTTAACACCAAGCCCCCAATGGTGCAAGAGGTAGAAAGCATTGTCCAGAAAGCTCGGTGCAAGTTAGCTCCAGGTCCTAATGGTGTTCCATATGTGGTGTATAAGAGATGCCCTGAAGTGCTCAAACGACTGCTCCGTTTACTGAAGAATGCGTGGAAAACCCAGCTTGTAAGCAAGGAATGGAGAAAGGCGAACGGAGTCTACATCCCGAAGGAGCAACATTCCACAGACATCAGTCAGTTCAGGCCAATCTCACTACTCAATGTGGAAGGGAAGATATTCTTCTCAGCGATGGCGAAAAGACTCACTACATACCTCCTGGCAAATGGGTACATTGACACTACCATTCAGAAAGGAAGTATCCCAGGTACACCAGGATGTCTAGAGCATGCCACAATGATCTGGGAAGCAATCCAAAAGGCAAAGTCTGACAGAACAAACCTCCATGTCATCTGGTTGGATCTAGCGAATGCTTATGGATCCGTTTCACACCAGATGTTGTGGCAGGCCCTAGAAATGTATCATGTTCCACAAGAGATTGCAGCAATGCTGAAGCAGTATTTCGCAGGGTTTGCTGTCAGATTTTCAACCAGAGAGTACACAACGAAGTGGATTGGCCTTGAAGTTGGAATTGCGATGGGATGTACCATCTCTACGATACTATTCGTGATGGCTATGCAGGTAATCCTCAATGCGGCTGAAGGAATGGCTATAGGTCCAAAGCTCGGTGGAATGTGTCACATGCCACCGCTCAAATCATTCATGGATGACACAACAATTCTGACATCAGATGAACATCAGGCCCGGAGGATGTTAGAACGCCTGGATGAACTAGTCAGCTGGTGCAGAATGAGCTTCAAACCCAAGAAGTCGAGAAGCCTATCAGTCAGGAAAGGGAAGATAGCAGAGGACATATTCACGGTTTCCAACCAAAGAATCTCTACTGTCATTGAAGAACCTGTTAAAAGTCGTGGCAGGGTGTACGATGCCTCATTAAAAGACTCGAAGGCAGTGCAACAGACAATAGAAATGGCAGACAGATGGCTAGATAACATAGACCAAAGCAGACTCCTGGGAAAGTTCAAACTGTGGTGCCTCCAGTTCATGTTGATACCGAAGTTGCTGTGGCCACTGCTTATATATGAAATAAGCACAAGTACAGTGGAGGCTATAGAGCAGAAGGTCAACATGTTCATGAGAAAGTGGCTAGGGGTACCACCAGGCCTGTCAGATGTAGCACTGTACTGCAAAAAGTCCAAACTTCTGCTTCCTTTCAAGTCAGTTGTTGAAGAGTACAAAGATGGAAAGGCAAGGCTTGCAATGATGCTACGCGAGTCAGCTGATGACGTGGTTAAGTCCAATTCAGCCCACACTGAAAACGGGAAGGAAGTGGAGAGTGGAAGAAGCTGTTGATGCTGCCCAAGAGTCACTCAAACTGAGGGAGGTAATCGGATACACACAAACGAATAGACGGGGATTTGGTCATGGAGACATCCGCTGGTGGTCCAAGGCATCAAGCAGGGAGCGCAGAGACATGGTAGTTCAGGAGATACGAGGAGCTGAGAATGATAAGAGGTTGCAAAAAGCAGTGCAGCAGGTCCAACAAGGCCAATGGACTACATGGGAAGGAGCCCTGCAGAGGTCCTTGACATGGAATGATATATGGCATACGGCACCTCTTAGGCTCAGCTTCGTTGTTAGATCAATGTATGACCTGCTGCCGTCGGCCACCAACCTTGTGAAATGGGGAAAGTCGGATGATGAGCAGTGCCCCCTGTGCCAGGGGAGGCAGACATTCGAACACGTGCTCTCAGATTGTAAGGTGTCATTAGGGCAAGGGCGATACACTTGGCGCCATAACAAAGTGCTAAATGAGCTTGCTGCGACAATAGATCTGGCAAGGATGAAGGCGAATAGCAAACCCGGGCCGAGCACCGCAAATACATACTTTCTGAGGGCAGGAAAGTCAGCACACCCCAAACCGAGTAAACCTGGTAGCAGTTTACCATCTCTTCTTGACTGTGCAAACGACTGGGAGATGGCGGTAGATCTACCTGGACGAGGGGCATATCCAGAGAGTATCAGAAAATCGCGGAGACGGCCGGTTATAGTGCTTCATTCTTCAGCAACGCTTCAGGTCATACTGATTGAACTGACCGTGCCATTTGAATCCAGATTAGACAGCAACATTCGTTCAAAGAGGCCAAGTATAATGGTCTGGCCGCGGATCTGAAACACGATGGGTTCACTGCAAGGGTCATGGCAGTTGAAGTGGGCGCAAGAGGGCTTGTGGCTGCATCAGTGTAGGATCTATTGAAACTGTTGGGGCTGAAGGGACAGTCGAGAACAAGGGCACTGAAGAGGCTTAGTGAAACTGCCGAAAAGGCATCAGGCTGGCTGTGGAACAACCGCAATGGGTAATGGAAATCGTGACAATAAACGCTGCGGTGCAGAAAACGCCAGGAATTTTTCTAAGTCCACAATACGCTGAGTTTTTAGGCGTAATAGTGAAAGGGCTGTGGCTGAGAGGCGACAGGCGATGTATACTATAATTGGTGTCAGGAAGAATTTCAGCGGCGAGCCGCAGTGTCAAGTCTCGTCCGCTTCGCGCAGGTGACTCAGTGTGTGTCCGTAGTTGTGATGTGCTACGGAGCGAACGGAATAATTTGTCTTCTCTTTGTTACTTTCACAATTGCCACCACGGCTGGCGGAGTTGTGGATTAAAGTTGCTACCATAAGTGAAATGGGTTCATTTTCGATACAAGACAACAGGAGGCTGAGACGCTTGGGAGTCATGACCTAAGTGGGCCCGCCCCCCTTAGAGTGTAAAGGAGTATGTATGGCCGAAACACTTGTCGGACGGGGGGACAACTTCTGATGATCAGATTGCTTCCTGTTGTATCGCTCTGTAAAGAGTTTCCTATCATAGTTGCATCAGGACCAGCGAACCAGAGCTGGTCAAGACCGTACTCCACCTCCACATGGTGGTCCTGGAAACAGTCTGCAGCAGTGCAGTCTGGCTGAGCGAGTACGGATCGCAATGGGAAGGCAAACCCGGTTCCTAAAAAGTGCCGTGCTGAAGTCGGATGTGTCGACCGAAAGGTGCTGATATCACAGCTACGGCTAAACAGACACAACGCAACCACCGTCCTTTTCAGGGCGAACGAGGGAGAAGAAGATAACTCAATTGAATTATGTGAACCACAAGTTACTAAATATTGCACATTACATAGTAACATACAAGTCTAAATTCAGTGTTGCATACAACTGAAACAGTTTTAATTTAATATCTTACAGTAAGTAACCAAAAAAACAAAACACGATAATTATGTAAATTCGAAAAAAAAATTCTAATTATGAAATCACAATAATTGTGATGTCGGTTCCCAGAGAGTTAATATACTAATGTCGTTTGTTGCAGAGAACAGGAGCATAGAAGTTAAAACCTCTTCGTATTAGAGATTTTGAGTCTAGAAGGATTGGAAGGCCTGGCAAAAGGGACACAATCCGAAAAAAACATTTATTTGAGTTTAGCTGTCCTTTAAGAAGCTATCGAAGATAAGAGGGTTTGTTACTGTAGATAGATTTATATGGGAGTGGGAGTTGCCATATGGTTTGTTAATCGGACGTCCACTTTCAACCATAATACCCCTCCCCCCCCCCCTTTTCATGTCCACTTTTTACATACCCCTCCCTCCCCCCTCTCATGTGGACGTCTTTTATGGATAGCCCCATTTAAATGGAATCCTCAAGTGTTCATCTATTCTGACACCTTGTCTATTTGTTTTTGCATTGTTTTGTACATGAATGGTAGAGTTGTACCACTTTTTCATATTGCAGCATCATCTGCAAACTGGGATAGACTAATTTCTAGGTCTTTAAACTCTTCTACGAGGTCATTCACCATAATTTTAAAAATCGTAGGTGAAATCACAGAGCCTTGGGGAAAGCCATTTTGTTCAAATAAATCTTATCTTTCCTTATTCATTTGCATTGTAAAAAATTTCTCTCGTAAGTAGTTTTCTAAATAATTATATGTCCTGCCTATTATTCCTATTTTCTTAATCTTGTTTGGGGCACTTTCTCTCCAGCATTCATCATAAGCTCGTGCCACATCTATGAAAATTGCTACTGTCTTTTTATTCTTTTGTTTTTAAAATCCTATTTTAACTTCATATTCTAGTTTGAGTAGCCGATATACTGTGCTATGGTGACTTCTAAATCTTGCCCGAGTTGGGCAATATAAGTTGTACTTTTCTAAATGAAATTCTGTTCCGTTGTTTTAATTCTGTCTTTGATTTCTTATACTCTAGTCACCACTATTTCCCATGATCGTGTCCCTTTAACTATCACACACAGAAGTATAAATAGATCGACTACTCAAAAGTAGACATTAAAGAGATGAATTGACAGCACATAAGTAGACCCGAAGAAGCTAAAAATTGTCGATATCAGAAGAACTATAAGGTTACCAGATGTCTCTAATGAAACAAAGAAAGAAAAAAAAAAACTATGGCTCCTTCGTGAATGTCGTACAAGGCGACTAATATGAGGTTGTGCATTGCTTTGGTAACTTCATCTTGTAAAACGAAGTGCTACGGAAACAATCACTGCAAGAGCATGTGAATGCTGTAACGAGTTGTAAACATAATGCCTTGCCATGAGAGAAAGAAGAAGAATAGTGCCAGCCAATCAAAAACCGCGAGCTCGCTTGTAGACGAACCGGTTTTTATAATGGCGTGCTGCAGAGGAAAGGAAAGTATGCTGGTATAAAGCTGGATTCGTGTATCGTACAAGTGGATGCAGTGACAGAAAGTGATGACAGTTATTTAGTTTTTTGGAGGATAAGACCAGCTTTATTCAATTCAAAGGAATAAATTGCAGTGTGCAGTACTTTTGGAGAAAATTGTAAGTAAAGGCACCAGCACGTTGAAAACTGCTGTGTCGATTGTTTTTGAAAATTTGATATAAATCGAAGTCGGAACTAATTACGGAAAACTTTGTATAATAAGAAAGCAGAAGATATGGAAAGTGAAGTGAGATATAGATAAAAGTCATGGATAACCGGGTTGAGAAGAATGAAGAAGAATTCTGGACCCGGCTAACACAAACTCGCTCAAGTCTGCACCAAATACGCAGTCTGCTAACTGTGGCACCGCATTGCTGACTGGTACGCCGGCCCACCTCTCTATAAAAGGGCAAGCAGCGGAAATTTCAAACTTCACACACACACAGCAGAAGTAAGATAGACGGATGGAGGAAGACGCTTGTGAAGGCTAAACTTTTACCATATGTTGCCGTGCCGTTTTTCCATCACCAAACCAAGTCTATTCTGTGCTTTACATTAATTCTAGAGGGTATGTAAATTTAAGAATAATTAATTGTTTTATTACAGCTTGTTTAATTAGAATTGTATCAGGATCAGACCAAAGGACTGAACTGTGAGTTGTGGATAGAAAGGAATTCGATGCTTACCAACGGTTAGCAGAAATGTCAGTAGGAGTGTTCAATTAAAATTATTACCCTGGAATAATGGACGGCACTCCAGAGTGTAAAAGGCGACGGCAACATCATCATCATTTATAAAAATGTATTATATTTATTCATGTATGATATTAGAATAATATATGCAGTTAGATACCTGTCTTAACTCTCTATTCTATTCAGAACTGATCCATGTATCATTCATATACATGCAAACATCTGAACACTATCATTCATGAACACATAGGCTTGTGGGCCCTATAACCAAAGGCTAACCACTTGTCCCATTTTGTCCCCAGGTTGATCTGTGTCATGCATCAGTGGTCTAAAATCATAGGTCGATAGTTTCCTTCCTGAACAACACAGGAGCATCAGATATTGTCATCTAGAATTCAGACCTGGGCCCCATCAGTGCTTTGTGGTCTAGTGCCAGAACTTCAACTGATACTGCCTTGTATACTCATAGAGGACAGTCACAGAACTTAAATATAAGTATTTTATGTGACCAAATTCCTGCAACCATTGTGAGAAGTCAAAAGAATCAAAGCTTATTAACTTTGTGTAGGGATGAGAAAACAGTTCTGAAACATTAGACCAGATAAGATATACTTATGTGATAAAGGAACATTTGGAGGAACATTTTATACTATTCAAAAGATTCCAGAAATGACTTCTTATTTAGTTATTTAGTGTATCTCAACTATAAAGCAATTTTGTAATTAATTTTTATTCATTCAAATTTCATAATTTTTCATTTCACTTTTGCACAAGGAAAAAAGATAGATGTACATAATAAATTGATTCAGTAATTGTAATCACCTGACTTATTAATTTTATATTGTTGAATTGAGTTTTGCTGAATTTGTTTGATTATCATAGGTTAGTTACATAACAAGGTGGCAACTTAGACTCTATCTTTAACCTGAATACTATTTGAAGTAGAGACCTTCACAGCCGTGACTATTCTGCGATACCAATGCTCGTCTCTGACACTGGGACTACATTCTTGTCAGACTGAATTCTTCTTCAGTTCTTTTCAATAACTACTACTGAATGCTGCACTCATAAAAACCGTTCGCTACAAATGCTATGTTTAGCATAATAATGGAGATAGAGGCAGCTACTGCAGCACTATGATGGCTGTCTGAAACTTCATTAAAAAGGTCAGTTATTGTGTTAGACTCACAATCCATGCTTCGGAAGGTCCATAATGGACGCCTGCGGCATGAATGGAAAACCTCAATAGAATCGTCGAATCTTCAGGAACTGGTGTGAATCTACTATTCTGGTCATGCAGGGGTACGCGGCAATGAAAGAGCTGACAGATTAGCTTCAAGCGCACCCATAGAAGGTGCATTGGATATGGACAAGGGGGGATACTGAGGGCAATTAAAGATCGCCTATTAGAGAATGACACTGCAATCGATGACTCATCAAGGCTAAGATAGCTGGAATTTGGCATCAAACGTAAGACCAGCAGAGATTGACATATGAGAACAAGCATCCGGCGTGCACGGAACCAGCGCGCAACAGGAATAATTAGCATTCATAACCTTCGACATGTGCTAAAAAAGTCTGAGCACCTATGGGTTTGCCGGGAGTGCAATGACGTCGATTCTGATCAGCAACAACAATATCGAGACAAACAGGTAATGCTTGAACTAATGTACGAGATAAAGATGTAATGCTTTAGCTTACCTAAGAGATTAAGATGTTTTGTTTTAACTTACCAATAGGACAAATATGTACTGTCTTAACTTATCTACGAGACAAAGATGCACTGTCTTAACCTACCTACGAGACAAAGATGTACTGTCTTAACTTACCTAAGAAACAAAGATATACTGTCTTAACTTACGAGACAAAGATATACTGTCTTAACTTTGCTACGAGACAAAAATAAACTGTGTTAACTTAGGACAGCGGGAAAGGTGCCTGATTAATATCAGGAAAACAAAGACTTAGCAGCGGAATATGTTCTTTTATTCCCTCTAAAGTCTGTGGTACGAGTTTACGAGACCATTTGAGGTACGATACCAGCTGTACTGCTGTTCTGTGGTTCGATGCTAGCGATCAACTCTTGAAACCTACATTCAACAGGTTGTGAAGATACCTGCCTTGACCAGGAGAAGGGCTCTCGCCACAGAGACGAATTGACGGAAACAGCATCATCAAAACTTCAGCAGTTTGGAAGCTAAGTGGCATTTTTAGCAGGTCAACTCAACAGAACTTTTTAATCTATATTCCACAACTAAGCTTTCTAAAGCCGATTTCAGTTTCAATGACGAAACCATATTTATTTACATTTGTTCCAAAGTAATTGGTCATTAAATTTGTTATTTTGTAATGTTGTTATTTTTTATGTTATATTGTTTTTAACAAATTCATATTTGATTTAGTTATTACAGAGAGAAGTGCAGACGGGTGAATCAGCATCTTTAATACATCTATATTTATATCTATAGAGCCAAATAAAAAGAAGCATTATACTGTTAATTCTGTTGGGGGCTTGTACGAGCTAAATTAAATTATATAATACGTCTTACAAAAGGTGTCGGGCAGATAAAAGGTTAACTTTGCTAGGACACATTCAGCATTGTTCTTGACTTCTGAATTATCTTGTGAAGACTCCCTCGAGGTAGAAGCATAATCATCCTTCTATCTGTATCTCTGCCAAGAATAATCTTGTGCAAAGGTAGTGTCGCGAGAGGTTAAGTTGGTATAGATTGTAATAAACAATAAGATGTATCAGGTGATACCAGGATACACTTGCCTGAGATAGAAGAGTTCTGGTCTTAAAAGCAATACCCCATTCTCAGAAATGAGCAATGTTGTATGGTTGTCATAGGTATAGTAGACTATAAAGTTATCTGGCCCAGGTGGTAAAGTGAGGTACCAGATACTTAGACACTATCCTACGATATTACATTATCTAGGGGAATTTATAAAGAAAAGTAACTGCAAAACACAACTGAAATGAGTTACTCAAGGCTCTAGTTATACATTTTCAATGTATTTTATATACATTAATTACCGGTCCCAAATTAAACAATACGGTTTGTGTTAGAAAATATCCCTTACAGGGCCTCATTTTGATATTTAATTTAAAAAAAATATATACGAGTAGTGTTGAAAACATTTTACCGTCTAGAGTTCCATAGCCAGTTACGTATATTTAGTACCTGACTGTACGGGTTAGATGGTAATGTCTGAATCGATAAATAGTCATTTGCTTCAGTGGGAGACTAAAAAGGTAGTCCCATAGCAGATACTACCGTAGGGGAGTGAAGTGTTAGAGACCTCACTATACTAGGTCATGCATAGAGAGGTGGGGTGACCAGTACCTTTCCTCGCTGCCTTTTCCTTCCCTAACTCAAGTGAGAAGTCAGGTACCCATTTATAGCTGGGTAGACTGAATCGTGTCGATACCGTGAATCTTTTTACTTTCCAAATGCTGTATAATACTAAGTATGGGAGTTCTGGAGTGAAATGGCAGATTTTACAATAATATTGTAACATGTCAAATGATGTATAGCTCTAGGGAGGGAAGTCTGGAGTAATGTTATTGCCTTTACTATATTGTTGTAATTTGTCAAATGTTGCTTATCAATAAGGATGGGAATAAGGAGTAAAATTGTTGCCTTTACTATAATATTGTAACTCATGAATTATTGTATGGCACTAGAGAGAGAAGTCTGGAGTAACGTTTCTGCTGTTACTACTGTATATTGTAATTTGTTAAATGTTGTATATCATTGGGGATTTGAATTCTGAAGTGAAATTACTTTCTCTCTTAGAACATTGTTATTTATTAAATTTTGTTTAGCACATAGAAAAAGGAAAGCTCTGGAGTGAAATTGCTGCCTTTCTCAGAATATTGAAACTTGTCAAAATTGGCATTGAAGGGGGGGGGGGGGGGGGGGGGGGGGGGGGGGGGGGGGGGGGGGTTGTGCAATGAAATGAACATTTATCCTAGTAGCGGAGTACATAGTGGTGATGTTGACGAATATAAAACTGATACAATTTTGCTGCCAAACTCCGCCTAGGAGGGCGGTCTGCATGAAGGCCGTAAGGAGGCAGCCCCTCCACCGTGCAAAGGCACAACAGGCGAATCACCTGGTAGCTTTAAACTTTTGATTACGAGAACTACAAGAGAGAAAACCGGACTGATTCTAAAGGCGACAAACTGGAACGGACTACGGACTAAGCCGATAGGATAGTCTGGCGCTCTCTCTCTCCCAAACATCTACACCTCACGGTAGAAGGGGAACGACTAAATAAGTAAGAACTTCTCTCGTTCACGTCGTAAGAGTAATATGACGTTTATGCATGGGACTGGCAACTTTATCATGCACAATAATGTATTACAATAACTATCACCACAGGAGCACATTCATGCTGTAGTGTAAACTTGCTATAAGGTCCTGCTGCAACTTTTGCTCTGTGTTACTAAGTGAGCGAAAATGGAAATTGTGATAATACTGAGAATATAATTTTATGTCAGATTCCTGTCCAATTTAAGCTGGTAAAAACAGATTAGTCAAACTTTCCTCTTATCTTGATAGATTTCCCCAAGATATTTATCATGCTAATGTGTGAACTAGAAACTGTGGCGCAATCTGCAGAATCATCATTTTCATCTTCGATTTAATTCCTTATAGAGCATAGAACCATCACTACAGCTGATCACCTTATGGAGAACAGAACTTTTGAGATTTTTTTTTCCCCCCCATTTCATGTCGCCCCTGAACCGGCATTACCAAATGAGGCCCTGTAAGGGATATTTTCTAAGACAAACCGTATTGTTTAATTTGGGACCGGTATTCGGAAGAGTGCCCATTATGTTGTTATTCATGAAATGGAGTGATGATATAATGTATGAAGGATGATGTTACACAACCATTTACAGAAATTTCACATAAAGATTTATTCTCAAAATTAGTGTCTCTTTTCTGTTTCTTGAAAAGTTCCTTTGTACACACAGTTTAGTTTAATTGAGAAAAGTTAATCACACTTGCTTGTACCTGCACTTGCAATGTTCTGTTATTTATTAACTTTGATAATAGTTCTGGGACTAGAGATTCTGTCTTTCTTAATACTGAGTTACACAATTAGATTTGACATCATTAGTCAATGCTACTAATATTACGCGTGGTGACCAATATATTTTGCATCAGCCTGGTAGGTGTTCACTTATCTTCGATGATCACCCCGTCTGTTTTCTGCTGGAATCCTGGTTAGGAAAATCCCAGGTAATTTGGGTTTCCAACACCGAATTCGAATACTACTCTGGGTGCCTGAACTTTTACTTGCAAGGGTAGTACATCAATCTACTGTCTGGTTGGCAGGGTTGTATAATTTGAGATCATAGGACCTGTAAAACATAATGTCCTATGCTAATATATGGCCATACCTTTCCGTAATACAGATGAAAGGAAAGTTAGACTTCAGAATGGTAATTGGTAACAGGATAGATAGATAGATCTAGTCAGTAACAGATAACAAGTAGCTTTATTCAAAACACATACTTGATCATCATTCTTTAAACTCAATTACATCTCTGTCCATGATAGACTTCACTGAAATAACATAGGCCTTGGTATAATAGTTAACCATATACTCTATTTAAACAGTAAATCATTCCTCCTATTCTTTAAGTGTTCCTTCAAGTCCTGTCCCATCCAGAAATCAGAAAAATCTTACTCAGTCTTCGGAAAAACTGTTCTTCTTTTCCAGCAAATCTTCTGAACAAATTAAAAAAAGAAATGTACATCAAACAGTGGCGATTTCCCTCCAAGAACTGTTCCATTTGAATCTAAGCCTACAGTCACTTCCATATGCACAAATTTAATATTTTATATACATCTTCTTCTTCTTTCTTTGATCCTTAGCCGCCGACCGTCAAAGCAGTCAGTGGCCATTACGCTTGGTGGCATCTTGTAGGGCAACAACAAATTGATTCCACTTTGCTCGGTCGGCGGCCATCCTTCGTACAGTGCCCCAACTCTGGTTCATTCTTTGCATCTCAGCCTCCACAGTCCTCCGCCAAGTTGTTTTTGGTCGGCCTCTCTTTCGTTTTCCTTCAGGGGTCCATAGCATAGCTGTTCTTGTGATGGCATTGGGGTCTCTTCTGAGGACATGGCCAACCCAGCTCCAGCGTCTGCCAGCTATGATGGTGTGCATGTCCTCTTGCTTGCTCATAGATCTACTTAATTACTCTTACCATCATTTCCAATAACACAGAGCATCTAAAGGCAATGACAGGCTGCACACACTAATGAATGGCAAAGGATCTGAGTGGTGAAACAACTGTCGTCTGTGCTTTCAATTCAAATTATATGCGGCGAGTGATATTTTGCACATATTTGTCTCCCCTTTTATTCCTTCAACTCGGACGACGAGAAGACAAATGATCCCATTGGCTGATTTATGCCTTCCTCGTTCACTCAATTTTTCGAAGAAAGTATAGCTTTCTAGACCAAGTTTGCGTTTACTAAGACTTCAATAAATTCGTGCATCGTTAATGTCCAACAAATTTCCTTCATCCTGATCTTGTTTTTATCCTGCAATTGGTCAATATCGTTCTATCTTACTGTCTTTTTCCTCCATCCCCTGTATCTTCTACTATGGCTGTCGAAACAGTGTAAAACTTCTACGATCCTTGTGATTACGGTCTTTCAATACACTTATCTCCTGTTCTACGGCACTTACAACATAGATATAGGTATACAAATACAGCTTATGATATCTGCTATCATAAATTGATATCATAATATGATGAAATCCATTTTCTTTTGCATACTAGTAGCAACCAAGTGTCCAACATCGAACGGTCTTCATGTTGTTTACTAGTGAACTTACGGGTCCTGCTACAAGCATCTCTTTGCATTGATTGGCTGAACTTTGACACCCACATTCCGGTATCAATTAGGCGGTGTCAGCAAACTTTTGATTGCCCAACGATATTGGTTCAGTCACTCCGTGACAGATAACCCCTGATTATTAAGCGAGAGATATATCTCGAGCTCTAAATCTGAGACCAATAACATGGCAATCTGCCTTCCTGAATCTATTTTTCTTTCTCTCTCTCTTGGTGCTGATCAGATGGGTGCCGACTGAGTAAATCTGCCCACACCCAAATTCTGGCTTCCAGGGAAATACTCAATTGAAAAGGAAAAGGGCTAGATTAAGAGGGATCACCTAAACAATTTTGCGTTACAATGACGTTGACACAAGAAAAACGAGTGGCTGGTGATCACACTGGACCACAAAATGTCTACCATAAAGATAAGTCTGGAACTTGTATATGGCATACACCAACGCCAAACGTTCTCTCTCAACAGTTGAGTAGTTCATCTCAGCCTTGTTTAATTTGCGGCTGGCATAAGCAACTGGGAATAACTCTCCTGGCAGTGCCTGAAACCTTTGCAATAATGTTGCACCTGTCCCAGTATTGCTCGCATCAGTCCTAACCACAAATTCCTGATTGATGTCTGGTAGTTTCAGAATAAGCCTACTCGTGAGTTTTTGCTTGAGTTCTGCATATGCTTTCTCACATTCCGCTGTCCTCTCAACTTTATCTGGTTTCCTTTCTTCGTTAAATCTGTCAATGGAGCACTCAACGTGTTAAAACCACGGATATACTTTTGGTAAAATCCGCACAAAGAAACAAAGGATCTCACATCCTTCTTTGTTTGAGGTCTTGGTGCTTTTTGCCTGGGGTCATGTGCCATGTTTCCTTGATAAACTGTGTGACCCAAGAATTCCCATTCCTGGCAACCAATACAACATTTTTTGAGGCGAGCGGTCAATCCTACCTCCCTGAGTCTGTCCAATAACATTTCTAGTGATGATATATGTTCCTCAATTGTCTCTGTCGCTATGAGGATATCATCCATAAAGTTCGTGATAGCTGAGTTTTGTAAAGGATCTAGCAACTTCCTCATCATCCCGGAGAACACAATCGGAGCGTTTTTCAACCCAAAAGGCAATACATTGAATTCATAATGCCCCTCCAAAGTGCTAAAGGTCAGTAATGGTCTGATTTCAGGCTTGACAGGAATCTGAGGATAACCTTTACTCAGATCCACTTTTGAGAAATACTTTCCCTTATTCAACCTGGCAAACAGCTGATTCGTATCATGCAATGGAGCTACTTGTTACTCAGTAACTGCGCTAAGTTTTCTTTAATCAATACAGAGACGATGTTCTCCAGTCGCCTTCCTCAACAAAACAACACTAGCGCTGTATGTCGATTCTGATTTAGCAATTATGTTTTCCTTCAACAAATAGTCTATTTCCTCCTTCACGGCTTGTGCTTTAGCGAATGGGATAGGATATATTTTCACGCAGATCGGTGTTGGGTCTAAAAGTTTCGTCTCATATTTGAGTAAGTTAGTGCGCCATGGTTTGTCCGTTAGCACGTCTGCATGTGTTTCTTGTACATTTTGAACTTGTTCCCGATGCCCTTTCGTCAGATTGTTGCCATGGGTTCGATTCGTGTTCGTTGGGTCTTTCATTCTATTAGTATTATTTAAATATGTATGCTTGGTTATTCATCATTATCTCAGTTAATGTCCAGACATAGGTTTTCAGTGATTACTGAGTGTCCAAGGAAACATTGGTTCCGTACGAACTTCATTATCATTATTATAAACTTCATATGAAAAAGAGTTCATCAGGTCAAACAACAATCAATACTCAAGTTGAAGCAACCAAGCGTAACCGAAGTAATGTGGGTAAGTTCTTGCTTGAGTCCAAAACGTTTATTGACGAAACAACGGATGGAGACATGACATATATTATTCATTAATAGCATACATCCATACTTGAGTACATTGTGAATCCATATCATATTCTCAGTCCGTGTCCAGTAACAATTGAATCAACATCACCAGAACAGCATAGCTGTGTGCACGCGTAGTTGGGGTTTCCAACGACCGACAATGAGCGTATGCGTCTGATAAATCCAATCATATGGACTGAAATAATCTTCCTAGAAGTTGGTTATATACTAACCTATTATATTATTTATTCACATACATTTGGACTGACCCTGAGTCCCTACTTCGAAGTACTTATATAAATATTTGGCAATACAATGCCTAACACTGGACGAATATAGGACGCGTCTTCATAGCTTGACGGTCAACGTAAAAAAGGTCTCGTATCCCAGTCACGATGCGTGACCTAACAACGCTAACACGCCATAAATCGATCGTGTACATAGCGTTCAATAGACCGCGAATTCTTAATCTCAAATTATATTAAACGCTGTGACCCTAGAAATAGCACACTGCAAAACATAGCAGACGGCTTCAATAAAATACCGTAACAATTCCCTGTCCACCGGGGGAAAAAAATCTATTAGATAGATTTTTTGAACTATCTTAATAAAACATATGAAAAATTTAACAAAAACCCGACATATGGTCTACGATGTTCTGGCTAGAACAGTGTCGTGGTCATGTCGATAATATATAATCATGTAACATATTGACAGTCATGCTATACATGTAAATTAAATAACCTACAGGATTGTCAACAGTCATTAACTATTGAAAATCTAATTAACGAAAGTGAAAGAAGATGGCATAAGAAAAAGACAAATGAGGAGTAAGGACAAGTGAAATGTAGAAAACTAATGTATAAAATTAATAAGTTTGAAATTAAATATCTGTCTCACTAAATACTTAAATTAATTAATTAAATAATAATATATTATATCATTATCATATTACTAATTACATCTAAGAATATTATCTAAGCATTGTGTGAGATTCATTTGTTTTCTTTGTTACACCTTTTTTTTCATAGTTCATTTTCATATTTTTTTCCTCACATTTCAATTTAATTTTATTTCTATATTAATTTAATCAATAATTAGAACTAAGTAATATTGGATATGACGATCCAGACGTCGTTATTTTCCATTAGGATTTACATAAAGTTCCATTCGAAAACTGTTTAACTGTTCCGATCCTGAATGAATTGAAGTTTTTACAATGTTCAATTAGTCATGTCACATAAAGAAATTTGTCCAATTTGAATTCAGATATTCTTTCCGACTTTGTTGCAACTAGTTGTAGCATGAATGGACACTAACCAAAGTCCCAGCGTAAATACGAACTCAATGTCTCTTCAAAATTCATTTCGTATGACACATGTCCCTAATAATCATTTATTTGAATTGTAGTCGACGTTTCATTCACAGGTCGAGAGTTTAACGATAGGATTCTGTCTCTTATTATTGGTACTTTCGTTACTTTATTCGAAGAGTTTAAGTGTTCATACGTCGACATCTGAAGGATTTCTAGATAATACATCTGCCACGATATTCTCTGTGCCTGATATATATTCGATGGTAAATTCAAACGGCTGGAGGAGAATGGCGAATCTTGTTAGCTTGGGGCTTGTATGATTGGCACGGCGTAGCGATGACACCGCCTTCTGATCTGTTTGGATCACGAAGGGTGCACCCAAGAGGAATTTTTCTAACTTGGTGATGGCCCATACGACGGCCAGTAATTCTTTGTCCACCGTTGAATATTTAATCTCTGGAGTCTTAAGTTTACGTGAGATGTAAAGAACCGGATGTAGTATGCCTTCGTGACATTGGAGCGGACAAGCACCAATGCCATAATTACTGGCATCTGTACGAAGGATAAACGTTTTAGAAGCATCAGGTAGTTTCAAAATAGGTGGATTTGAAAATATATGCAAAATTTTATTAAAAGTTTTGTCACATTCGTCTGTCCATGTCACTTTCAACGGCATGTCTTTCTTCAACAATGATGACAAGACAGCCGTGATGTATGACAAGTTGGGTACGAATCTGCTGTAGTATTGAACTAACCCTAATAAGCTCCTGACTTGCTTCTTCGTTTGAGGAACTGATAATTTTAAGATTTTTGAAACCGTACAAGGAACCGTTTGAATACGTCCCGCTCCAATAATATGCCCCAGAAAGGTTATCTCCTGAAACGCAATTTGTATTTTTGTAGGTTTCACGGTTAAATGATTATTCCGGAGTGTTTCCAAAACACATTTAAGCCCTGAAAAATGTTCCTCAAATGACGAACTAAATAAGCATATGTCGTCGATGTATGTGATGATGTCTGGTCTACCTGATAAGATATTTCGCATCATGCGAATAAAGGTTGCTGGAGCGTTAACAAGCCCAAAAGGCATCACATTCCACTGGTATAGACCTTGTGGAGTGGAAAACGCTATGTAGTATTTTGCTTTGTCGGTTAGTGGTATTTGCCAATAACCTTTAGTTAAGTCTATCTTAGTGAATATTGTTGCGTTGGATAGACCTGGAAGTAAATCGTCAATAAGTGGATGTGGTTCGCTATCAACTACAGTCTGAGCATTTAGCTTCCTATAGTCCACGCATAGTCTAATGTTGTTGTCCTTCTTTCTGACTATGACTAATGGAGACGAAAATGGAGAGTTACTAGGCTCAATTATCCCTAAAGACAACATCTGCTCAAGTTCTTTAGTAGTTTTAGTAAGAAAGTGTAGTGGAACAGAATAAGGGTGTACACGAATTGGTGTATCATCATTAAGAGTAATGTCGTGACTAATTACTGATGTGTGACCTGGTACGTCGGTCAACACATCTGGGTAAGATTGTAGAAGATCAGCAATCTGATGATGCTGTTGCGGTGTAACCGAAGAAGAGATGGTTACGTCCCGCCAAGATTCAGTAGATTGTACTATAGGTACAGGTAACGCCATCTGTACCTCAGGAAAAGAAGATTCTTCTTCCTGAATAACTGACAGATTAGAATAGTGACATGTAGGTAAGATAACAAAAGTGTTACATAATAGAAGAGTCTACCTTAACTAATAGATGTACGAATAGATTACTAGAAAAAAAAATGATGATGACTGACTAGGCTGAGTCATCAACGATGTGACGAACAGTGTTAATGTAACCTGTTATCTGCGTGACGCAGAATTAGGTACTAATTGCAATCTCAAAGAACGGTGGTGAAAATACACACCATTGTCAAGCTCGATAACCTTTCGAGCATCTCTGTTGTTACGAAATGTAACCAGAGCTTCACCATACCTGTTACTGCAAGGTGGCAACAGACGCACGAACCAAACGTCTGCCGTGTACTTAAAGAACTTACTAAGTGCCTGCCATGTAATATCTTGTGGCAGATTGCTTATTTGTCTTAACTTTCTTATGCAGGTTCCTCCTAACCCCAACATTATTTTTCAACTTATTACTCTTCTTCGTAATGTCCTTTTCACTGTTGACAACGGTAACAGTCTTCTTAGGATCAGTTGTAAGCTGATCCTGTCGCCAACATTTATTTTCAGGATTGGCAGTAGTATCCTGTCGATGAAAGGTATATCTCCCTCGGAATGATCTCCTACCTACCACTGGGTGTTTCAATACTTTAGTATCATTATTATTTTGTCGACGAGTCTCATCTTTCTCCTCATCAACTTCTGGAATAGTACCCAAACTGAAATAAGAAACTGCTGTTCCACATGTATTCATATTCTTGGCACGTGATGTAGCCATTGCAATGACGGCGTTAGCATTGCCATAAAATTGCAAATTTTTCATTTCCCATTCCATGATTTCTTCTAGTGTGCAATCCTTGCTTCCATGTATGCGACCCACCATAAGGTCTGCAATTCGGTTCCTTAACATGCATACTTTAACATTACCTGTGAAAAAAAGGTGTGTTAACATGTATTATGGCAGTGGGATAAAATTCTATTGTCCCACCAAAAGTCATACACGTTACATGTTCCCCTGTTGCACAACTGGGATGAACAAGCGACTGCCAGACTCCGATAGTGGTCGATCCTGAATCTCTCAACACTGAAACGATAGATCCATTTACAATCCCTCTGTTAAAAATCAGAGAGCCTGTTCCATCGTTAGCTGCTAGACCAACTTCTGGGAGGATGTGTCCGCAATTTAATACAGTCTCCTTTGCCTTCTGAAATACAAGATTACATTCTGGGCAACTATTTGCCACGTTATAATTGACAGCATAACATGTAGCAGAAGATTGTATTACCTTATCGTTTTGTGAAACATCTGGTGTTGTATTGTTAGTAATTGCTGCCCCTGTATGGTGATGATAATGAGACGATCTACGAGACTGAGATCTATGATGAGAATGATCATTGGAATTATCCCGTTGTCCTCTGTAGTAACTGTTATCTCGATGTCTCGAGCCATGGGTATTGTTATTCCAACTATTACTAGTATTGTAGTTATGTGATCGATTATGATTGGCGTTATGTCGACCATTGTTGTATCTCGACTGAGGTGAATAATTTCTATTTTGTGGTCTTCCTCTATCAAAGTCACTATTATTGTTAAAATTATGTCCCTTATGCCAATTAACATTATAATTTCCTTTGAAGCGACTTCTATCGACACTGTGTGTTCATGGTTTGTCATTACTGTGGTATGACATATTTGAAGCCACAGGTAAAGGTTCCCTTATTAGCGAGTTAGAAATGCTCGCATTAGGATGAGCAGTGCAATAATTTATTGAAATTTTTTCTAACTCATCGATAGTAGATGGTTTACGTTCTTGCAAATAGGCAAAGAACGGTGGGCTGATCGGGGATAACACTTTATCCCTTAGCAACAGATCAACTAACTTGTCATATGATTTGTTGATACCTGCCAGTTCCACCCATCTGTTAAAGGTATTGCGTATGTTCACAATAAAACCTGTGAAGTCTTTACTATTATCTGGAAAAATACTCTTAAGACGTAATCTGCAACCCTCTTCGTCCAAATGGAAACGACGTAGTAATAAGGCTTTAATGGCATCATAGTCATTAGCTATTGTTGGGTCAACATTCCGAACTGCACTTAATGGTTCCCCGTCCAACAATTCACCAAGCTTTAAAGCCCATGTTTGTCTTGGTAAGTTATGTGTTAAACATACCTGTTCAAAACGTGATAGATACGATCCAAGGTCGTCGAAATTCAATTTGAAAGGTGGTAATTTAAAATTGTAATAAGGTTTATTATGGTTTGATGAAGATCCATTTTGAGCATTATCATTTTGGCTTGAAGCAGCATTTTGTGCCTGCAATTTTGCTGTTTCCAACTTAAGACGTTGTAATTCCATTTCTTGTTGCCTTATAATTTCCTCACGTTTCAATTTATTCTCTTCTTCTTGTCTAAGTTCTTCTTTTTCTCGTCTAGCAATTTCTCTTTGCTTCTGTAATTTAAGTTCACGTTCTTCTTCTTTTGCTTCATATTTTGCAAGTTCAGTTGTCGCAAATTCCAGGAGTGCATCTCCCTTTTTATTACAATCGTTTCCAATTTTAATGAAATGATCCAAGGTAAGCATTCTTGACGTTAATTTTGTAAGTAAATACTAATTATCGTAATCACCAATAAAATCTATGTACTTATTTGCACTTACTCAACGTATGGATACTCAATATAAACAATTATAATATTCTTGTATTATTAGTTGTAAGTTCCACAACTATTTAATATTTTTTAATAATATTATGTGTACCTACTAATATATATCATAAATAGTTAAGCTATTTATTTATTTAAGATGATGAATTTATATCATACACCTAAATTTAATATTTAATAATTATGGGTATTATCCCTCCAAAATTATGTTATTTAATCTATAATAGTTGCTAAGTCCACACTGTAGTACTAAGAAAATGTACTAATTATTATCTTATAAGTTTGTCCTATTCAAGGCAAACCAAAATTAAAGTTATTTATCAATTTGTGTAATATGCTATTGTACCCTTGTCATAATCTACAATATGCTTCAATAGTATATTGGACCACTACTGCAACTTGATGCAATCCCCCAAGTCATAATCAAATTTCATAATAATTAATCATATCAATTTAATATATTATTAAAACCAATTTATAGTGATATCATTAGATTATGAGATTAATGGAAACAATACAAATGATTAACCAAAGCTTTACAATACATTAGTACGATACAAAAATGACATTTTTACAAATAAAATGATTTTACAAAACTAAGCATAAAAATCGGAAGTACAGAAAGGTCAAGGATTGAACCAAATCGAGATTGAACTGAATCTAGGTCAAAAGACAGAAGAAAAAAAAATACGAATGCACAAACTAATGACGTCACAGGACTCGTCTGACAGTTATTACAATACATATAAATGAACATAAATATAGCTAGGTCAGGAGTAACGAGATAGATTACTAACAATAATACAAAACTCAATAAAATTAAACTGAATACGGTAGAATACCCCAATTATTCACGAAACTGGACACCTAACATGCAAGGTCAAATAATGGCAAATACGAACGAACGATTCATCGGCAAAATCATCGATGAGGTCCTTCGCTAAATGCAATTAATTAACGGCCTTATCGAACGATTAAAACCGATTCGGACATCCAGGAGCCATGAAATTGGTTTTAATTCTCCACGCCAACCACCCACGAAAATTAACTACACGATATAAATACATATAGGAACATAAAAACATACAACGGTTATCAGATGCTTTTGAAAGGCCGTGCCGGTGAATAACATGGACAGAACATTGTTCAAAGTACAAACAGGTACTTAGCTTTTAGACACGATAGGTTTTTACAGTGCCCGTTTCACCAATAGGATAAGGAACTCGTATGACCAGTTCATGAAGGTTGAAATTAGTTTCCATCGTTCTTAGATGTATTTTGACAGAATTATTTGACAGTCGATGTATGGAGTTACCATCCAGCTGAATTCGTTACGTTGCTATGGTATGACGTCACCGGTGTACAAATTGAAAAAAAGGTCCATTTCGATTTTGCTTGAAGGGAATTGTTTCTTTACAATTTAGTGTGACTTAAAAGTCCACATCCCCACATTGGCCACCATTGTTGCCATGGGTTCGATTCGTGTTCGTTGGGTTTTTCATTCTATTAGTATTATTTAAATATGTATGCTTGGTTATTCATCATTATCTCAGTTAATGTCCAGACATAGGTTTTCATTGATTACTGAGTGTCCAAGGAAACATTGGTTCCGTACGAACCTCATTATCATTATTATAAACTTCATATGAAAAAGAGTTCATCAGGTCAAACAACAATCAATACTCAAGTTGAAGCAACCAAGCGTAACCGAAGTAATGTGGGTAAGTTCTTGCTTGAGTCCAAAACGTTTATTGACGAAACAACGGATGAAGACATGACATATATTATTCATTAATAGCATACATCCATACTTGAGTACATTGTGAATCCATATCATATTCTCAGTCCGTGTCCAGTAACAATTGAATCAACATCGCCAGAACAGCATAGCTGTGTGCACGCGTAGTTGGGGTTTCCAACGACCGACAATGAGCGTATGCGTCTGATAAATCCAATCATATGGACTGAAATAATCTTCCTAGAAGTTGGTTATATACTAACCTATTATATTATTTATTCACATACATTTGGACTGACCCTGAGTCCCTACTTCGAAGTACTTATATAAATATTTGGCAATACAATGCCTAACACTGGACGAATATAGGACGCGTCTTCATAGCTTGACGGTCAACGTAAAAAGGGTCTCGTATCCCAGTCACGATGCGTGACCTAACAACGCTAACACGTCATAAATCGATCGTGTACATAGCGTTCAATAGACCGCGAATTCTTAATAAATAAAGTGCATAATTACTTCTATACCGTTCTAGTTCATCACATAAAATAACATAACTTTTGGCGACAAGAAGTTTCGTACCTACGACTAATATAGTGTGTGTTTACAACCTGGTAAGTTGGCACTTACAAAACAACACGTTCTCTTTTTTCTTTGATCCATAGCCGCCGATCGTCAAAGCAGTCAGTGGCCGTCACGCCTAGTGGCGTCTTGTAGGGCAACAACAAATTGATTCCACTTTGCTCGGTCGGTGGCCATCCTTCGTACAGTGCCCTAACTCTGGTTCATTCTTTGCATCTCAGCCTCCACAGTCCTCCGCCAAGTTGTTTTTGGTCGGCCTCTCTTTCGTTTTCATTCAGGGGTCCATAGCATAGCTGTTCTTGTGATGGCATTGGGGTCTCTTCTGAGGACATGGCCAACCCAGCTCCAGCGTCTGCCAGCTATGATGGTGTGCATGTCCACTTGCTTGCTCCGAGTAAGCAGATCTTGGTGAAGCGAAAGGTTTTCCTAATATGATAATAGTGGTAGAGCAGAAGTAGAATCTCTCTCCAGAAAGTATGAAGTTCCAGTGCCCGGGAAGTACACTGGTATCACAAGTGAGTTACAGCTGTGAATACTCTGAGCTGGACAATAGATTTAGGCTTCAGGAGTATAAGTTGCTACTTTCGCTATAGTAACCCTATGTGATAATATAATTAAATTTGAAAAGGTAACTCAAAATTTAACAGTTAAAAATTTAACAAGTCAAATGAGTACAATTTCCCAATTTATTATGTACATCTATATATTCTTGT
The DNA here is from genome assembly GCA_024509875.1 of Oreohelix idahoensis. Lineage (NCBI taxonomy): Eukaryota > Metazoa > Mollusca > Gastropoda > Stylommatophora > Oreohelicidae > Oreohelix > Oreohelix idahoensis. Next base: position 531,468 of record JAMPIV010001045.1, read on the forward strand.
AATGAGAAATGGGTGTTGGAAGATGGTAAAATGAATGATTATTTATAGTTACTGTCACAGAGAGTTATGATCATTAAATTCTCTATATACTCTTCTTTTCTTCACCCGTGTCCTCTATTTTATTATCACTCTTTACCTTTTTCCTGTATTTTTCGCATCCATTCGTTTGCGAAAAATATTTTCTTCCCCATTCTCAACTTTACCGTTTTCTTTCTCATACTGGTAAACGCATTTATGACATAACGTGTCAGAGAGAGAGAGAGAGAGAGCGTTAAAATGCATTCTATTGCATTAGGTGTCAGTGGAAGAAACTGTGAATATATTCGTCTGGCCAGACATAGGAGCAGACATATGTCTACAGCATTCCCTGCACCAGACGAAATACACTGTGAATATTCGCTTTCGCCAGACCTATAGGCGACAAAGTTGTCTGCATTTTCACCTGCCACAACGAGTTGCATCGGCTGAGCGCTTAGGTGAGGCGCGATAGCCGACATCTCCTCAACGCAGTTTGAGACATTTGTCTGGAAATCTCAGCTGACAAGGCACTTACTGTTGGCCTGGTCAGCGTGAGGTGTGAAAACGCACGAGTGTCAGTTCATGGTAGTCTTCTAGTTGATGTAAGGTGTTTTAGACGGAAAGGGGAGATTATTTCGTTTGGCGAAATAAAGTGGGACCTTTTGTCTGGAAATAGATATAACCAGAATGTTAAACTTTATTTTCATTCAGTCCTCAAAATTCGCAGTAGTCAGGTTGTTCGTGAATAGAATAAGCTGTATAGCGAAGACCTAGTTTGTTCGGAAATTTACCGAGCTCTAGACTTCAAATAAATATATCAGCGTATAATTCTAAAGTGTGCGATTACCTGTAGTTCTGTGTGTTGAGGTATATATTATAATAATTATCTAATATTTTGTGAAGTGTTTAAAGTGATAATCGCTTATTTCATATTTCACTAGTTAGATTTGGTGCAGAGTGCTTAATTTATATAGTCTGTATTATTTTCTAGGGACGTGTTTCAGTGGAAAGCAGAATAAATTATAATTTCTAGCTTAAACAACAATGTAGCTATAATGAATTTAATTTAACTGCTAAATAATCAGGCGAGAATAATTTTTCTAAACTAACTTATAAATGCCAGATGCCTCATGAGTGTTGAAGGAATACGTATGTATTCCTAATTCATGAGGATTGATGATTTTTATATATAACTTATTGCACGGGAAGTTTTAAATGATAAGTCAAGCTGTACGCTTGCATTTTAAAAACGTAAGTTATATTGAGTACATAATATGTAACATATTTCATATGTGTTTTTTCTTTATTCAGTGAATACTGGGGTAACCCAAACTTTGCCGGCGTTTTGTACAGAGACATACCTAATAAATGCTTATACTGGGCCTTTGAGCCAGTGCATATTTCTACACTAACTCTAATGTACATGCTGCCTTGTGGCGAGAAAAATTACAGAAATCTAAAACATTAACTTTCCGACATTGTTGACAAGTGTGTGGTGAACCTAGATTATCTGTTGAGAGAAGTTGTCCACCGGTCATCTCCCTAATTAAGGGAAACCTCGTGTTCTGACATTGTGTGCCCGCTTAAGCCTAATCCTTACCTCGTGAGTCAAGTGACACTAACTTTAGTCTGAAATAACTATCGCATGAAGCAGACGCTCCCCGGATCCATTTTGATGAAACCAACAAACAAATCTGCAGAGCTGGGATCTGCTTCATTAAACGACAGTAACAGATAAAAAGTGTGTGAGTGTCCCAAAGTTTGCGCCAGATGGCGAACCACAGCACGATTGTAAGTATATCAGGGCCCTGATGAAAGAACCGAGTGAAAGTAGACTGAAGGATGTTCTTTGTCTGAGTCACCCACGTTGTAACTTCCTCTATGCAAGTTATTGCTAACAATATTTACCATTAGAATAAAGCAGAGTATCAAGTCTGTCCATACCTTAAAAGGGGGAAACCATAGACTCAAACATATGTATCTGTAACTCTTTGGGGTTATCCCTTTTCTCTAACGGGACTGTGAGCTATATATATCCAGGGGGAAGGAACATACAAACGGGTCTATCACTATTGTGGCATTCCTTGATTTTTATGACTATGTGTATATGTTTTTGATGTATTTTATATGTTGTGATGTAAGTTTACTATGATAATTAAACTATACCTACATTTATTTCAGTGTGGTGGTCAGTTCGTTCCCATAATATATATATAATCCTTGTTATAGTTTTCCCACGTCTGTGTGTCTAACTGTCGTCAATTGTATGTGCGTGCACGTGAGTGGAATAGAAATATATTAATAAATATATAATTCTTTTTATAGACTGTCTGACTCCTTCGGATCTGTTGTAGAAGATAGGCGGAGAGAGAGAGAGAGAGAGAGATTCTCGATTTCCGGGACAGCTTCTATAAATTTCTACCATCTCACTCGTGGAACTCTATTTCTATTATCACATCTCACTGTGGCTATCACTCATTCTAACCTATTCAGAAGGGACCAACCCAAGTCTTAATTTCCCTATCAAAAATCTACGACAGTTACAAATTAAAATAAGTAATTTCAGCCCGCCCTATAACTACGGGGGACTAAGGTGTTGAAGATTGGTTGACCTCTAGGCTTCAGTTAGCAGGATCAACTTCTTCAAGTCTTTAGTTTCTCGATCAGGAATGATCATAAACATTGATCATAAAACCTGGAACAAAAGGTAATAGGTGGCCATGGTATTCCAACAATCTCACCACCCACTGCTGTTCATGATGCGACCATGTCTTCAGTGTTTGTATATAAATGAATGAATCATGGTCGTATGTTACAGAGATAGCATGATAAGATAATGTATACTGTGCAGAATTAACAAAATACATGAATAATCACATGTTATGATACATGGGTACGATATAACCTTTGCCTTCCTCTTATGGATGTCAAGTCACTTATGTACTTGCTGGTATGTCGTAAGCTTCCAGGCAAGAACTAGTCATGATATATTTGGCTAACCAATTAATGGTTATGCTTCCTGACAATGCCGGTGAAGGTAATCTCTGGTTAGCGTCATTCCCTTTTATCATGTCTGTGGTGAACTTCTAAATACAATATCTAAATTAATATATAACAGTCTAGTGCATAAAGTCAAAGATAGGATAGTACTATACATTTTTGGCGAGAATTATAGTTGTCGGCTACGCCTGCAGCGTATTATTTGATAACGCATTGACCGAACCAAAAAGGGTACCCTATTTTTCAAATTCGTCCTTGATACAAACGTACCACTTTCCAAGTTCAATGAAGTATTTGCCTAAAATACATTGTGGAAGAGAGGGGACGGATAGATAACCAACGCAAATCACGTCTCACATTGTTTCTAAAAATAAAACCAACTTGCTAGCCTTGCCCTTAGGCGGTTTTCAAATTACGATGTAAACGTTAGAAAATGTGGACACTACTCAGGAAAACACGCTTAGCTCTTATTGCGAATGACGTAAATTCTCGTGTATTACGAGAGACTCTCGTATTTAGCTTGAAAGTACATGGGAAAAGAATTGAACAGGAGGTAGTTTAAAAATAAACAACTAACATAGAAAAAAAAAATAGAATTTTGAACCAAGCCACTTAGCCCCATAAAAATCATATATTCGTGTACCTGAAGACTTGACCAAGAATATGTTGTTAATTATCTAAATAGTCCACTAAATAATCAAATATTGGTAATAATACAAAAAGAATCGGAGATACTGTCAGGTCAAGTCATGTCTGTCTAGATTTGATAGCATATTTTTTGGGGAAAAAAATTAGGTGAAAGAAAGGCTAAGATAGTACGATGAAGTGGATTGGATGAAATTTGAAGGAAGCCGAAATATTATTGGCTAACCTAAATATACAAATCTAGTTGGTAATAGTAACACATAGAGGTTTGAGATATTTTTTTAAAAATAAAGTTTCATTCAAAAAGAGATGCTTGGTCTCATTGGCCAAAGCCTTTTACTTTAACGAAATAGTAGGCTGCTCGCTGCCATTTTTTTCAAAATATTCTGAGGAACAAGCAGCGATGAGCAGACTTGTGCTTTGTTTTAAAATAACTAACAACAGAAAGCAGTCTGAACAGAGGCAGTGATGAAAGTGTGCCATATTCTATTGCCTAATTCATCGTTACTTGTTTATATTTCCTTGATATGTGGTAAGATTGATTTTATTGACTTTTTAATTAAAAAAGGGTTGTGTGAAAAAAGAAAAGGCCATGTAAAAGATTGTAATTAAATTTTTCCATGGCGGATTTGGGCATGGCCTAGATGTTGATCCATCATATAAGGGACTATCTAAGAAGTCTAAAACTACAGGACTATATATATGATGGTCATACAGGAACATTACACCTATCTTATTGCATGGAAAAGATTACTGCAGGAATGACAGAGGCGTAGCATCCATTAGGGAAGAGAAAAGAAAACTGGTACCATTTGTTCCATCAAACTAAAGTGAAGAAGCAGGGTTGTCAGAGAGAGCTGACCATGTTCTTTTGTATTGAATGTATGTTTACATGTAAATTAGGAGGAATTAGTTTGATATTAAGACAGAACCATAACTTGCTTTGACAGGGGTTCCTGCTGGCACTTGTCTGGTGCTGGTACTCGATGATAGAGAAATTCAGCACGATTTCTAAGAGTCTCTGGCACCTGATTGTATTAAAGAAGTTCAAGACCAGAGGAGACTGAAGTGTTTGGCCAAACCAACTACAACTGCTGTGATTCCAGGATCCAGATAAGTGAAATATCTGGCCTGGGACAACTTATCACGACTAAAGAAAAATCTCCTGTATAGACAAAAACGTTCCTCCAAAAGACTAACATAAACAATCCTAGTGAAACAAGAGAACATTGGGACGATGATAATCCCCAACCTGCCTTTTAGTACCAGTAGTAAATTGAGTAATTAACATCAACTTGAAAATTTGTAACAATGTACTATGGACATATTGTCTATTGTATGTAAATATCTTTATATATATTTGTAAATATATCTATCCATTTAAATTGATTCTCATTGAACTGTAGTCCTGACCAAAACAACTTTAGGCTCAGGACCAATAAAGTTTAACAAAAGAAATTTTAAATATAAAATTTAACAGCTGGAGTTAGTTGAGTTTCTCATAGTATTTAGTATATGTTTGTATATGTTTTTGTATTGAGATTCTTTAACAACACTCTTACAATACCCTAGACACTTTATGTAGCTTTCAGTCACGCTAGTCAATAAAAATATAACTTAGAGTGAGATCGTAGGGTGGTAACAAGAAATGTACTGTGTAACACAGCTGTCCATTGTTTACCTCAGAGACCTTCACAGTTGATCTCACTCAAGTACAACTATATGCACACTATTCTTCTTAACATCTAAACCCACCACATATATTGGGGTCTCTAAGTCCGCGATTTGAATTTGGCATATATAGATGAATGTTTGAAATAGGAATCTCATACAGCATATATTAACTAACTCCAGGAATAAAAATTAGCAGTATTATAGAAATTCAAGATTGTATTACTAGTGTTAGTAGAGGTTAGGAACACCCCCTAAGAAGATAAAAATAATTAAGAGGAGATTTACAGTGATAAGTTGTCACAGCCAGTAGTAATTAGTTAATTATAGTTGGTATTTATTTTAGTTAAGTTTAAGATTGTCTTAGAACGTTATTAGACCTGCTTGAGTAAGAATGGCTGATGTAGCCAAGTTCAGATCTGCCGCTGTGCAGACTGCTAAGGAGATGGGCATGGATGGACCAGAGTTGGTCCAATATGTAACTACAGAATACGACAAGTATATTGAAAGGGAGGATAGGAAGTTAGCAGAAGAAAGAAAATTACAGTTAAAAATTGAGGCTGACAAAGAAATTAAGAGGCTGCAGATTGAGGCTGACAAGGAGGCTAGGGCATTGGAGGCAGATAGGGAGGCAGAGATTAAAAGGCTCCAATTAGAAGAGAAAAAGGCTGAAAGAGAAGCAGAGAAAAGAAGATTAGCTGCAGAAAGAGAAGAAAAGAGACAGGCTGCTGAAAGGGAAGCAGAGGAAAAGAGACTGGCTGCAGAAAGAGAAGAAAAGAGACAGGCTGCTGAAAGGGAAGCAGAGGAAAAGAGACTGGCCGCAGAAGGGGAAGATAGGAGATTACAAAAGGAGCACGAGCTACGACTAAGAGAGTTGGAATTTCAAGGCCATGCTCCTGAAAATGGTGCCAGCCCCTTTGCCTCAGATGCCACTGCTAGTCAGGGAGCCTCAACCTCAGCTATGGGTTTTCATGTAGACCATTTTGTTGAGAAAGATGATGACATAGAAGGGTATTTAAGTAGATTTGAACTTTTGGCTACTACATATGGGTTAGAGAGAGAGGTGGAGCCTCAAGTTATCCCAGGGTCTTAGAGGAACGGCTTATGAAGTTTTTGCCAAGATGAGCAGAGATGACCAAGACAATTATGACATGTTAAAGCAGGCTCTTTTGTTAAGATACGAAAAGAACGGAGAATTTTATAGAAACAAATTTAGGAATGCCAAACTACTGTCGGGTGAGACCTATCACCAGTTCTCTGCACGGTTAGAGACCTACTTGGAGAAATGGACTGCTCTGGGGAAAACCCAAGATCTTAAGGAAATGATCCTTATTGAGCAGCTAAGAGAGTCCATGGCTCCAGACCTGAGAAAGTTTCTCATGGAACAAGGTGCAGAGAGGCTGGGTGAGTTACTCAATGTCGCTGAGAGGTATCAGGCAGCCCAAGCAGAGGTAGTTGGTAATAAAAAGAAACAGGTAGACAATTTTAAGGCACCACAAAACTTTAATAGGCTTGACCATAGAGAACAGAACAAAGGTAAGCACCAGTTTGATAGGCGACGCAATGAATATAAAAATAAAACCCCACAATTCAATTAAAGGAAATATGATGAAAGAAAATCTTTTAACCAAGGAAAGAGGTGGTGTAAAAATTGTCGGATGGAAAACCATAACACCGAAAATTGTAGAAGGAAAACTCCTAATTTCGCTGCAATGAAAACGAGGAGAAAGGGAGTAAAGGTCAACCCTACTGAACCACAGGAACCTTACCACCCCCCAGTGTGTGAAGATGTAACATGCAATGGAGTCACCATAAGGTGTTTGTATGATACTGGATTAGATTATGATTCAGTTGTGAGTTCTCACCTGGTGCAGGCAGATCAACACACCACAGAAACAGTGGAGATTCAAACTGCAACCAAGGACGTAGCGACCATGACACTTCCCATCGCCAGGATAAATGTGAAAACGCGATATGTGGAAGGAATCATCAAAGCAGCAGTGATAAATGAACCAATCTACCCTCTGATATTAGGGTGTAGATATGTCTTCTTGGGGAATCCCAAGAGACCTGTGATCATGGCAACAGTGCATACCAGATCACAGTCTAAAAAGGAGGAGGATAATCCCATAAATACACATCCAGATGAGATGAGGAAGGCACAGGCGGAGGATAAGACCCTCGAGCCTTGTTTTAAGAAATTGCCCAAATGTCATACACCTCCAGGCAAGGGAGACTTCTATATGAAGAACAAATTGATTTATAGGAAGGCTGGAACTGGATCCAATGGTCACGGACAGCTGGTCCTTCCCATTTCATATAGGACAAAAGCGTTGGAACTAGGGCATGCGATTCCCTTCAGTGGTCATATGTGGGGGGATCAGCGCAACAGGACAGCGTATAGCTTGTCATTATTTCTGGCCAGGGATAACTGAAGACATAAAGAGATATGTAAAATCCTGTCCAGAATGCCAACGGGTAGCTCCAAAACATTGGACTGCTCCAGCAACTTTAGGGGAAATGCCCATAGTGGGAACACCCTTTGAAAGAGTTGCAGTGGACATTGTGGGACGTCTCACTCGGACCAAGAGGAGGAACAGTTACATTCTGACTCTGTTGGACACTTGTTCTATGTGGGGAGAGGCGGTAGCCCTGTCATCAATCGATTCGAAACATGTGACAGAGGCAATACTCACAATCTTCACCAGGTTAGGCTTTCCCAACCAAATCTTGACTGATAATGGCTCTCAGTTCAAGGGGAAACTAACGGAAGAAGTATTCAGGATCTTTCAAGTCAAACACTTTCATTGAAGCCCGTACCATCCCCAAGAAAATGGCCAAGTGGAAAGGTTTAACGGGACACTCATGTCGATCCTGAGAAAGTTGGCACATGAAAAACCAGATACATGGGACCAATACCTTCCCGCAGCCCTGTTTGCCTATCGGGAGGTACCCCATAGTTCAACCGGTATGGCCCCGGCAACCTTGTTTTTTTGGAAGGCCAATAAAAGGTCCATTTGAAGCCTTGTTAAGGACATGGACCGATGAAAAGGCAGAAGAAAATATTACCTCATCATATCAATATGTGAACGAGCTGACCATTCGTCTTAAAACTGGCTGGAAACTTGCCAATGAAAATTTGAGACAAGCCAGGAAAAAGCATGCTGCCTATTATAATAAGAAAGCGAAGGACAGAGAATTACCTCTACACCTCACGGTAGAAGGGGAACGACTAAGTAAGTAAGGACAGAGAATTAGCTGTGGGAGAGAAGGTGCTCCTTCTACTGCCCGGCAGCCATAATAAATTGCAAGTTGGATGGCAAGGTCCATATACAGTTCTAGAGAAGGTGTCTAGAACAAATTATAAGATAGATAAGAAGGGGAAAGAGAAAATCTATCATGTGAATCTCCTGAAAAAATATCTAGATAGAGAAAACCAGGAGGAGACACACCTACTGACCTTGTCTGTTGCAATGGAAATGAAAAAGGAACCACTCACCTCTCATGAATATCCTTTACATCCCTGTGAGACCGCTGCACAGGTAAAAATCGGTACACTTGACGAAAAATCAGAGGGAGAGGGTTCAACAGGTTCTGAATGATCATACAGATGTGTTAACGGACCGACAGGGGCATACAAATTTATTAGAGTATGATATGAAACTCATAGACCCAACACCAATCTGTATGAGAGCCTATTCGATTCCGTTCGCTAAGGAAAAAGCTTTGAAGGAGGATATATATTATCTGTTGAGAGAAGGAGTTATCTCGCACTGCGAATCTCCTTACAGCTCCAGTGTGGTTCTGTTAAGAAAACCCTCTGGAGAACACAGACTGTGTATAGATTACAGGAAACTGAATGCTGTCACAGAAGGTCAGGTGGATCCATTACCTGATACAAATCAGCGGTTTGCCAGGCTGAATAAAGCTAAATATTTCTCTAAAGTGGATCTGAGCAAAGGCTACTATCAGATTCCAGTAAAGCCGGAGGTTAGACCTTATTTAGCCTTTAGCACCTCGGAAGGACATTATGAATTTAACATGTTGCCATTCGGGCTGAAAAATGCACCGAGTGTGTTTTCGAGGATGATGAGAAAATTACTGGATCCCCTGAATAATCCATGTATCACCAACTTCATGGATGATATTCTCATAGCGACTGAAACATTTTAGGAACACATTAACTCTCTGGATATGTTGTTTAATCGACTTAGAGAGACAAAATTGACAGCTATACCGACGAAATGCTGTGTTGGATGTAAAGAGCTGGAATTCTTGGGACACACAGTACATCAGGGAAACATGACCCCTGACCCCAAGAACCTGGAGAAGTTGAAAAGAGCACCAAGACCACAGACAAAGAAAGATGTGCGATCTTTTGTCTCATTATGTGGTTTCTACCAAAAGTATATTAAAAACTTTAACTCCATATGTGCTCCATTGACTGATTTAACGCGCAAAGGAAATCCTGATAGAATTACTTGGTCAGCGCAGTGTGAATTAGCCTACCAAGAGTTGAAGGAAAAGCTCACAAGCAGGCCTATTTTGAAATTACCTGACTTGAGTCAAGAATTCATTGTGAGAACGGATGCTAGTAATATAGGTTTGGGTGCAGCTCTATTACAAAGATCAACTTCATTTGACGGAGAATTAACCCCAGTAGCTTATGCTAGCCGTAAGTTGAACTCGGCAGAACAAAAATATTCAACAAGTGAAAAAGAATGTTTGGCTGTCATATGGGCTATACAAAAGTTCCAGATTTATCTCTATGGTAAATCATTTAAGATCCAAACAGATCATAAACCACTCGTGTGTCTGTCACAAGCAAGGCATGAAAATGCTAGATTATGACGTTGGTCGTTGCTCCTACAGCCATACCAGTTTACCATAGAATATATTCCAGACAAAACCAATGTAGGTGCAGATTTTTTAAGCAGACATCCGTATGACAAACATCAGAGTAGTCACCAGGCATAGGTAGTAAATTTATCTATGTGTATTTAGAAGTAGGAACTGACATATGATAGTCTGTTCTAAGTGGGGAGATATGTGGTGAACTTCTAAATAAATATGTAAATTAATATATAACAGTCTAGTGCATAAAGTCAAAGATAGGATAGTACTACAAATTTTCGGCGAGAATTATAGTTGTCGCCTACGCCTGCAGCGTATTATTTGATAACGCATTGACCGAACCAAAAAGGTTACCCTATTTTTCAAATTCGTCCTTGAGACAAACGTACCACTTTCCAAGTTCAATGAAGTATTTGCCTAAAATACATTGTGGAAGAGAGGGGACGGATAGATAACCAACGCAAATCACGTCTCACATTGTTTCTAAAAATAGAACCAACTTGCTAGCCTTGCCCTTAGGCGGTTTTCAAATTACGATGTAAACGTTAGAAAATGTGGACACTACTCAGAAAAACACGCTTAGCTCTTATTGCGAATGACGTAAATTCTCGTGTATTACGAGAGACTCTCGTATTTAGCTTGAAAGTACATGGGAAAAGAATTGAACAGGAGGTAGTTTAAAAATAAACAACTAACATAGAAAAAAAGATAGAATTTTGAACCAAGCCACTTAGCCCCATAAAAATCATATATTCGTGTACCTGAAGACTTGTTGACCAAGAATATGTTGTTAATTATCTAAATAGTCCATTAAATAATCAAATATTGGTAATAATACATAGAGAATCGGAGATACTGTCAGGTCTAGTCATGTCTGCTTAGATTGGATAGCATATTTTTTGGGGAAAAAATTAGGTGAAAGAAAGGCTAAGATAGTACGATGAAGTGGATTGGATGAAATTTGAAGGAAGCCGAAATATTATTGACTAACCTAAATATACAAATCTAGTTGGTAATAGTAACACATAGAGGTTTGAGATATTTTTTTAAAAATAAAGTTTCATTCAAAAAGAGATGCTTGGTCTCATTGGCCAAAGCCTTTTGCTTTAACGAAATAGTAAGCTGCTCGCTGCCATTTTTTTAAAAATATTCTGAGGAACAAGCAGCGATGAGCAGACTTGTGCTTTGTTTTAAAATAACTAACAACAGAAAGCAGTCTGAACAGAGGCAGTGATGAAAGTGTGCCATATTCTATTGCCTAATTCATCGTTACTTGTTTATATTAAAGTGAAGAAGCAGGGTTGTCAGAGAGAGCTGACCATGTTCTTTTGTATTGAATGCATGTTTACATGTAAATTAGGAGGAATTAGTTTGATATTAAGACAGAACCATAACTTGCTTTAACAGGGGTTCCTGCTGGCACTTGTCTTGTGCTGGTACTCGATGATAGAGAAATTCAGCACGATTTCTAAGAGTCTCTGGCACCTGATTGTATTAAAGAAGTTCAAGACCAGAGGAGACTGAAGTGTTTGGCCAAATCAACTACAACTGCTGTGATTCCAGGATCCAGATAAGTGAAATATCTGGCCTGGGACAACTTATCACGACTAAAGAAAAATCTCCTGTATAGACAAAAACGTTCCTCCAAAAGACTAACATAAACAATCCTAGTGAAACAAGAGAACATTGGGATGATGATAATCCCCAACCTGCTTCTAGTACCAGTAGTAAATAGAGTAATTAACATCAACTTGAAAGTTTTTAACAATGTACTATGGACATATTGTCTATTGTATGTAAATATCTTTATATATATTTGTAAATATATCTATCCATTTAAATTGATTCTCATTGAACTGTAGTCCTGACCAAAACAACTTTAGGATCAGGACCAATAAAGTTTAACAAAAGTCGGTTAATGGCGCGCATAATGAGTTGAAATGGGGTATATATTTCTGATAAAACCCGCACATTGACACAAAGGATCTTACATCCTTCTTAGTTTGTGGTCTTGGTGCTTTTCTCATTTTCTCTACATTCTTTGGGTCAGGAGACATTTGCCCTGTAGAGATAGTGTGACCTAAAAATTCCAATGTCTCACATCCAATATGACACTTAGTTGGACGTGCTGTCAATCCCGTTTCTCTCAGTCTATCTAACAACATGGAGAGTGCTACTACGTGTTCCTCGAATGTAGTGGTAGCAATCAGAATATCATCCATGAAGTTGGTGATATGAGGATTTTGTAATGGTTCCAACAATTTCCTCATCATTCTGGAGAAGATACTTGGAGCATTCTTTAAACCAAATGGGAGTACATTGAACTCGTAATGTCCATCCGGTGTACTAAAGGCTAACAGTTTCCTAACTTCTGGTTTCACTGGTATTTGGTAGTATCCCTTGCTTAGATCTACTTTTGAAAAATACCGAGCCTTGCTCAATGTAGCAAACAACTGATTGGTGTCAGGCAATGGGTCTACCTGAGATTCAGTGATAGCATTTAGTTTCCTATAGTCAATGCATAACCTGTGTTCACCACTAGGCTTCCTTAATAGCACCACACTTGAGCTGTAGGGAGATTCAGACTTTGAATTAATATTCTCTCTAAAGAGATAGTCAATCTCATCCTTGAGTGCCTGTCCTTTAGCATAAGGTATAGGGTATGTCCGCATACAAACTGGTGTAGGGTCAGTAATCGTCATGTCATACTCTAACAGATTAGCACACCCCGGCTTATCTGTGAGTACCTCAGCATGGATTTCTAACACCTCCTGAACCTTTTTCCTCTGCTCAAGAGTTAAATGTTCACTCACATTAACCTGAGCATAGCTTTCCGTAGTTGTTAGGGGGTATTCCATGGAGGAAATTGGTTCATCCTGCATTTCTGTTGCAATGGCCAGGGTCATGATATGTGCAACTTCTGATGCTTCCCTGTCATAATACTTTTTAAGAAGGTTGACATGATACACCTTCTCCTTTCCTTTCTTGTCAATTTTATAGTTGGTCCGAGAAAGTTTTTCCAATATGACGTAGGGACCCTGCCATCCAATTTGCAATTTATTATTGCTGCTGGGCAACAGTAACAAAACCTTTTCTCCCACATCAAGTTCCCTATCTTTTGCTGTTTTATTGTAGTAAGCAGCCTGCTTCCTCCTGGCCTGTCTCAAGTTATCATTTGCCAGTTTCCAACTTGTTTTCAATCGAGATGTCAACTCGTTGACGTATTGGTATGAAGAAGTCACGGTTTCTTCTGCTTTTTCATCAGTCCATGTCCGCAACAATGCTTCCAGTGGACCTTTGATTGGTCGTCCAAACAACAACGTAGCTGGAGCCAATCCCGTGGAGTTATGTGGGACTTCCCTATAGGCAAATAGTGCTGAGGGTAAGTATGTGTCCCTAGTTTCAGGTTTTTCGCTAACCAACTTTCTAAGGATTGAAATGAGCGTGCCATTGAACCGCTCTACTTGACCATTCCCTTGGGCATGGTACGGGCTACAGTGATAATGTCTAGCTTGAAATTACCTGAATACTTCTTGTGTTAGCTTTCCCCTAAACTGAGAACCATTATCAGTCAATATTTGATGTGGGAAACCTAATCGGGTGAATATTGTTTACAGTGCCGCTGCCACATGTTTCGAATCTATCGATGACATTGCTACTGCCTCTCCCCACATAGAGCAAGTATCGACCAAGGTTAAGATATATGCATTTCTCTTCTTGGTCCTACTGAGGGGTCCAACAATATCCACGGCAACACGTTCGAAGGGCGCTCCCATAATGGGCATTTATCCCAGTGTTGCTGGTGCAGTCCTATGTTTAGGAGCTACTCTTTGGCATTCTGGACAGGATCTCACATACCTCTTTATGTCCTCTGTGATCCCTGGCGAAAAGTAGTGACAGGCTATCCGTTGTCCAGTGGCCCCTATTCCCATATGTCCACTGAAGGGTATAGCATGGCCTAGCTTCATAACCTGCTCCCTGTATGATTTTGGCACTACAAGCTGTCCATGTCCTTTTGGTCCTGTTCCAGCTTTTCTATATAGTAGGCCATTTTTCATATATAAGTCTCCTTTCTCTGGAGGGTTATGGATTTTAGGTAATTTGCCAAAGCAAGGCCTCAATGCACTGTCAGCAGTTTGAGCTTTTCTCATCTCTTCTTGATGAGTATTGATGATAGTGTCCTCCTCTTTCTTAGAGCTTGCCCTGGTCTGGACTGTTGCCATCACTATGGGTCTTATAGGTTCTCCTAGAAAGACATATCTACATACCAGTATTAAAGGGTAGATAGGGTTGTCCATCACTGCTGCTTTGATCTCTCCTTCCACATAGCGAGATCTTATGTTGATTCGGGCTATGGGCAGTGTCATGGTTCCTGCTTTCTTGACTGGTCCTCTGATTTCCACGGTTTCTGTGGTTATCTGTTCAGGACTCACCAGAGAAGAGCACACTACTGAGTCAAAGTCCAAGCCTGTATCATATAAGCACAGTACTTGGATGCCATTCAAGGTCACTTCCTCACAGACAGGGGGATGATGGAGGTCCTTCTGACTATCTGCCAGGTCCTTCCTTCCCTTGTTCCATGTTGTAAGGCATGCAGCGTGATGAGGAGGGTTTTTCCGTCTGCATTCCGCAGTATTGTGGTTATTCATTTGGCAAGATTTACACCACTTTCCTTCCTTTCTTGAAGGTTTCTTATCTGCACCTAGAGGGTTTTTGTCTTTATAATCAGTTTTGTGTTTGTTCTTGTTGGAATTGTCCCTATGTTCATAGTTGGTAAAGTTTTGTGAAGGTTTGAAGTTCTCACCCTGCTTTTTCTTATTTCCGGATACTTCTGGCTGAGCTGCTTGATATCTCTCAGCCATGGTTAAAATATCTTCCAATCTCTCAGCTCCTTGCTCCATAAGAAATTTTCTCATTTCCTGAGGCATGGATTCTCTCAGTTGTTCCATCATGACCATTTCTTTTATATCTTGAAATTTTCCTAAGCTAATCCATTTTGTCAGATAAGTTTCCAATCTGGCAGAAAACTGGTGATAGTTTTCTCCTGGAAGTAGCTTAGCAGTTCGGAATCTCTTTCTATAAGATTCAGAATTCTTTTCGTACCTGACCAATAAAGCTTGTTTTAAGATTTCATAATCTTCCTGGTCTTCTTTTGAGAGTTTTAAATAAACATCGTATGAAACTCCCCTCAACCCCTGAGATAGTTTAAGGCTCCATTTTTCCTTTTCCAATCCATAGGTAGAGGCCAGTCTCTCATATCTATCCAGGTACGACTCAATGGCGTCCTCCTTTTCAATAAATGGATCCAGGTGGAAACCCATGGCTCCATTTGCCGTGCTCTGGTTGGAGCTACTCTCAGAGTGAGGTGAGCTAGCACCATGATTGCTAGCTGCTCCCTGGAGTTCAAGTTCCTTTAAACTTAACTCATGAGCTCTTTGTAACCTTCTTTCTTCAGCTTCAGCTTCCAACATTAGTCTCTTTTCTTCTCTTTCCAGTCTTTTGGCTTCTCTCTCTGCTTCTAATTTCTTATCCTCTGCTTCCATTCTTTTGGCTTCCCTCTCTGCCTCTAATTTCTTAGCTTCAGCCACATCTTCCATTCTTTTAGTCTCTCTTTCAGCGTCAGCTTCCATTCTTTTAGTCTCTCTATCTAAATATTTATCCACTTCAGTTATGATATGTCGAATTAGAGCATCTCCTGTCATACCCAAGTCTTTTCCTTCCTGCATAATCGCAGCTCTAAACTTCACCAATTCAGCCATGATGCTTACTTACCAGAGGGTATATAATTTTATCTTCACTAACCAACTAACTTAATTAAAATCAATTAATTACTTTGAACAAGACAAATCCTTAAAACCTTGTGAGCGTTTCTTATTTACTTCGTACTCAATGGTACTACTATTACGAAAAAATTTCTAAGTTTTAAAATTTTTCAAACAAATTTATTTTTACAACTATTTGTGGCTCAAGATAGAAGAATACATAGATAGTGGCTCAGAATACAAAATAATATCCCGCGAAAGAGCCCCCAATGTAGCGAAAGGTTTTCCCAATATGATAATAGTGGTAGAGCAGAAGTAGAATCTCTCTCCAGAATGTATGAAGTTCCAGTGCCCGGGAAGTACACTGGTATCACAAGTGAGTTACAGCTGTCAAATGAGTACAATTTCCCAATTTATTATGTACATCTATATATTCTTGTAATGAGAAATGGGTGTTGGAAGATGGTAAAATGAATGATTATTTATAGTTACAAATTAAAATAAGTAATAGAAAAAGTCTTGGATTTATCTTCCACTGAAATTACAACAAAAGGATTGTCACATTATCTCTTGCCATCTAGTTGTCATCATTAGACAGTCGTTTTAGAAACTGCTCACATTGTTTGTTGGATGGATACACATAAAACTCATCTTATGTTAGCCACGTATGCTCGAGGTTCCTGAGAAACACTTCAATACACATACTGTCCTTCAGCCCGCCCTATAACTACGGGGGACTAAGGTGTTGAAGATTGGTTGGCCTCTAGGCTTCAGTTAGCAGGATCAACTTCTTCAAGTCTTTAGTTTCTCGATCAGGAATGATCATAAACATTGATCATAAAACCTGGAACAAAAGGTAATAGGTGGCCATGGTGTTCCAACAATCTCACCACCCACTGCTGTTCATGATGCGACCATGTCTTCAGTGTTTGTATATAAATGAATGAATCATGGTCGTATGTTACAGAGATAGCATGATAAGATAATGCATACTGTGCAGAATTAACAAAATACATGAATAATCACATGTTATGATACATGGGTACGATATAACCTTTGCCTTCCACTTATGGATGTCAAGTCACTTATGTACTTGCTGGTATGTCGTAAGCTTCCAGGCAAGAACTAGCCATGATATATTTGGCTAACCAATTAATGGTTATGCTTCCTGACAATGCCGGTGAAGGTTATCTCTGGTTAGCGTCATTCCCTTTTTTCATGTCTGATACAATCAAATCGTAAATAACATCTGAAATTAAATGGTATTAGTCATACATATATCTTTAATAAATTTACATACCCTCTTAGGATTTATAAGCTCACGGTGAGACTGTATTGGCTTAATTTAATCTGCCCTGCATGCAGCGTGAAAATAGAACTTTTCTTGCAGATGCTGTCTTCCAGTTTCTCACTCTGGCTTCTGGATTTGGTGTGTGTGATTTTCAACGCGCCGCTCTGTCCTTATATTTCAGTCTCTCGTCCGTACGAGAAAGCACCTCCTAAAGTCCAAAAAGATTTTCGATTAATCTCTCGGTTTTAGGCGATTTGAGACGAATTGTGCTTTTCCTGTACTTGTTTTTTTCTTCTGTTCACTACACACTTATATCCTTCCTTCCTTCCTATGTATCATTTCCTTTTCCCTATCTGGGGCTTTCATTCTATCCAATTTATATTTAAATCCGTTAAGGCTTGTTAGTGAATAAATTTTTAAAGATTATTAGCTAATTTTTAGCAGATATGATGAAGGTGAAAAATATTAATTATCTTTAAAACTATTTATATTGGAATCATATCCTTTTGGATATAATTCATAGTCCATCTCCTTTAGTGAACTATTATTATTTAATTGTATTCCAACCAGGCGTTCTCTTGTAGTTAATAATTTAATGTCCAGTAAATGCAAACTTTTAAAGTCCGCCATACATTCCTATATAGCTATTTCCTCATTCTTCAGTAATATTGTCTAGCTTAACCGTAATTCACATTTCCCGTCTTCAAACTTCAAAGAAAGACCGCCGCGCTGACCTTGCGCTGTGTGCGTGTGTGTGTGTGCGCTGTGGGCGTGTGTCGCGCTACAACCAAGCAAGTGTTATCAAATCTCGCTACACTTGGTTGGTGATGGTATTCTGCCAAAAGATTCGGTGAATTTTTCTTAGACATGTTGTGTAAAAAGAGGACAATTTCGACGTTTCCTTCTCTGTAACTCTCCAGATTTCTGCACCATAGAGAAGCACAGAAAGCACACAGCTCTGATATAATCTTAATTTTGTGCTTGTGCTGTATTGAGAGGACTTCCAGATGTTGTGTAGGCTAAAAAAGGCTGTTCTTGCTTTATTCATTCTGTTGTTGATGTCTTTGCGTGCCCCGCCGTCTGGTGTTACTATGCATCCTAGGTATGTGAAGGTGTCTGTCTGTACCAGTTGCTGATTCCTTACTGATATGGGCTCAGGGTTGCTCACATTGAGCGTCATGACCTCTGACTTCTTTAAATTGATGTTTAAGCCCACCTGCTCGCTATACTTATTAAGTCTATCCATTTCTTCCTGGATATATTGATGTGAATGTGCTGGCAGTGCAATGTCATCTTGTAACCGCGCTATGTTTCACTAGGTGGCAGGTGGCAGGCCTAGTTATATTACCATCAAGATACTAATCTCTTTTATTATTATATCTTCCAAGTAGGTTACTAGTTAACTGGTGTACTGGCCATCACCGCCAGAGATGACAATTCCTGGATGAGATATGGTCCTTCTTTTCAACCCTTGACTCGTTCTCTCCCTTCTCTGTTGTTATATAGTGACTAATCGTATAGTGGATTTCATAATGACTATTGAACTGGCATACAACAACAACCCTCACAGATTGAGCCCAACTTGTGTCGTATCCATCAAAACTTGTTTTTTTACATGTAATTATTTCCTTCAACAAGGTGAGGCATACAGCACATATCTCTTTTACAGTTACTTCATAATTGCCACAAGTACAACTTCTGACTTATATACATATATATTCTCCTCTTGAAACAAATTCATATTAAATCTAATTGGCTTATTCCTTCCGTGCTTCAAACCTTCCCCTGATTTGTCTAAGCACCTCAATAACTCCTTGGAACTTTGATTCCCTTCTGACTAATCCTGTCAGGTTCATCTCTACTACCATTCTTGTAATCTGAACGTACTTCATACTCAGAAGTCAATGCTTAAATACATCTGCAGAAGCATAAATATACTTACATGTGAGAGCACATGAGTAATTTCATAAATGTCAAGTTCTCAAATCTCTTACTAGTCGTAATTATCTCTGACGACAACTTATAGTTCATTTATTCTGAGTCCGCAATAATGAACTTGTTTCTCCTCTTGATACTCATTGCTTAGTCGTTTACTCATCTAGAGTAAAGCCCAGTTTGGCTATCAGGTTGCTATTCATCTCTGTTTTCTTCTTTCTTTACTCTTACTTAGTCAACTGAGTTATCCACTCTACAGCATCTCATCTTGTGATTTCTTCAACATTTTCAATTCATACTTATTGTTCATGTACATAATAAGTGAAGAGCATACTTACTGTCAACACACTGAATCCTCACAAAATTACACTTCCTACTATCACTGTTACTACTAAACTTCTACTTCTTAACCACAGCATTATTTAATCTCCTGAATATTACTACAACTCATGCTATATCTATATGACTTCAGAGGAAAACTTCTGTACACCCACAGAATTAAAACTTGAGAGCTCTGCAATACACATCTTGCCTCTTCAGTTTCTCAAACCGCTCTGCCCTAATGACCTCTGGTCATTCTTCTCTCGTACCCTTCAACCCGTACTCCTGATTCGCTGTCCTATCTTGTTTTTCTGTACGTTCATTGGTTGCGCCTCTGATATACAACTCACGAAAAAATACGCACGTTCTATTAATCGTGAGCCGAGTTGATACTGAACACTCGTCTTATTTATTTGTCACTCTATTTTTTTCCCCGTGAACTGTTTTGAACGTTCACCTAAACTTTGGCAATTTATTTATAGTGCCTGGGCAAATCCTACGGTGCCATACTTTAAGCATTCATATAACTTTGCCAAAAGCATAAACATGCTTGGGCAAACCCTACGGTGACATACAACCCGGGGCCGTACAAATGTATCCCATAGGGAGACATTTACGTTCTATCAACTACTATCTAGTCTTCTCTTAGGATACCACCATATCTGCTTCCGTATATATACATTTATAAAGTATGAATCACAATATGAGAAAAAAATCCGAATAAAAACTAAGTGTAACGTTATCTCATTACAGTTACTAAGTCTTGAATTGAGGTATATCACCCATACTCGACCTCATATAATACAACCAAATAATTAACAATAATTCAACACGTGCAATATTTAAATATGTACATTTTGTCGACATGGTCACTGTCTCTGAACGCATAGATTTGTCAGTACCTTTTTTATGTCTTATAGTATCTGCCGTCAATGTCGTTGATGCATTATAACGGACAGATAAGCAGAATTAACCTAATTAATATAGTGAAGCATGCATAAGTAAATGTCCTAAGGCGATAGTGAAAGACATGTGTCGCTAAGTCAGAATTTGATGTGCTCGGCTGATGCTGGCCTTGGATGCACCAGTCAAATCGTCAACTTTGTCTGAAACTATATACGCTATACCCATGTGTATCAGACTTAACAAAATACCTAACATCAGTAATGTCAACGTGACTATGTAAGTGTCATCACCATCATCTCTCAAGTAGATAGTGTGTAAAATATCAATACTGCAACCATGTCGTATCTCTGGTATCGCTATATAACCAGTGCAATAGTAAGTGGGAATGTTCATAATTAGTGCATTATGTGCACATGTATATGAGTAAGAGAGTTTCTTACTCTGCTATGACTTGGCTGGATCAGTATCATATCTTCTTTTTTTTTTCATTTTCCTCTTTTTCCAGTCTTGACAAGCATATACCTGAAATTCATACATTATACAAACCAATTTGCATATAAGGCTATGTATACTAATAATAATTATCAGTCTTGATCCTCTGGTGTGTTGAGTCTTGAACCTTGGGAGGAACACTATCATGCTTCATGAAATTCTATGTAATTAGTCTATATTATCACATTTTTTATGTTTCTTTATCGTATGTTTGTTTTCTGTCTCTTTCTCTCAAAGTTCTATACTCTCTCACTTTAAAAGGTTTGTGAGTAATGTGAGTGTCTAAATGTGCACAGGAATATCAATATCAACTAAGTTAACCACAGAGAAACTTAATTGACTTAATTTTAGGTACTATGTTGATTAGAGTACCTATAAGCACTATTGCTGGGTGAGTGCTGCGAATTAGTACTATTGCTGGGTGAGTACTTTACGATGATTACACTACTTGCATACGTTTTGAAAACTCTTTTGCAAGCTCTAACAGTGTAATTTCTCTACTGGAGAGGCGACTGTCGTACTGTGACGAAGTTGGTATTGATTGTGCTATGGTGTTTATAGTCGCTCTGCAGGAGGAAGGGGGCGATCGAATATGTATACGATGTTGTAAACCTGACAACGGTTTGTGTACTTAACGAAGATTTCTTTTGAACCTGGCTCGTACATGTTCTTGCGGTAGACGTAACAACTTCGCTCTTGGTGGTGAATCTGGTGATGAAGGTTGGTAAGGGCGCTTAGTGGCTATATGTATCTCGGTGTTGGTAGTGTCATCCATGCAATCGATGTCGCTTTCTTCTCGTTCTGTTGTGTCAAGTTCTGATTCAACAGGTGCCAAAGGCGTATCAATAATATTCTTGTTAATGTTTATATGCTCCGCTGTAGAACTCTGAGTATGATGGGTTATGTTGCTTCACGTTGCTTGTAAAAGTTTTTCATCATCGCTATCCCAGCTGGAGTGTATGGGCTGGTGTTGACTTGAAGCTGGCAGTTGTAATTGTCGACTGGTATGTTCTTCTGTAGGGCTCCGACTATGGGGGATTATGTTGTTTCTCGTTGTTTGTAAGGGTCTTTCATCATCGCTATCCCAGCTGGAGTGTATGGGCTGGTGTTGACTTGAAGCTGGCGGTTGTAATTGTCGACCGCCATAATATGTTTGACTCGTTATGGATGTATGGGGTTCTTCATCATGCACTGATACTGGTGTACAGCTATCCCTATCGTGTAGACGATTATCTCGAGATATCAACCTCTCTCTTAGTTCTGCTGGTGGAATATCATCTTCGTCTTCTGAGTTGTCTCTGCAGCGAGTCAGCCGATGTATAGCATCTTGTACTTGATCTGGGGTGTTACTTTGTTCTACGTTAGTGTCCTGCTCACCATCTGTGTCGCGTTCGCTATGTTAAGTGCTTGAGGACTCTGGAGAATTATAGTGACTCAACGTGGCTTTTCGTACTGGTCTGCCATTCGGTAAAGCTGGTGGTGCTGTGGGGCGATGATTATCTTTCTTCATTTGTGCTGCGAGTGCTTTGGTGACTATGTTCTTCTCTTCATTCCATAATATATAATTTATGGGTGTTGTCTGTTCAAGCACGTTATATCCGCCGAGCCATCGTGCATCAAATTTATTATCTCGAACATTCTTCTTGTAATAGACCTTATCACCAACTTGAAATTGCTCTAATTTAGCTCTTTTATCATGCTGCTTCTGCCATTTCTTAAAAGCTTTCTGGGAGTTTCGATTAGCTATCTGGTGTGCTCTATGCTTTTCTCGTAGTATAATTTCAATGGGATCTTCACCTAGATACTTCCTCTGAGGTTGCAGGAGATTATCTAATGGGAAGGTAGGTTCACGTCCATATAACATGTAGAATGGGGACAATCCTGTCGTCTCATTTATATTTACTCGTATCGCTTCAAGGGCTTGATTGATATATATATATCCCAATATTGTGCATTTCCTTGTATACATTTAGCAAGGATATCATGCAATGAAGCATGCATTCTCTCATTTCTTCCATTTGCCTGTGGTCTATAGAAACTATTAGTGGTATGTAGAAAATGCAAAGTCTGAAGTGTCATCTTGAAAGGATTACCGACAAATTGTTTCCCGTTATCTGTGATTATTCTCTTAGGGCAACCATGTCTTGGTACAAATTCTTGTAGAAAAAACTCCGTCACTGTCGCTGACGTTATATTCTTGAGAGGATAACTTTCAGGCCATACCGAATATTTATCAACAATGTGTAAAAGGTATACATTCCCAGACTGCGTAATAGGATATGGACCAGAAATGTCCATACTTATGACTTCCATAGGGAAATGAGATGGTTTCATTTCTTGTAAGGGAACTTAAGTTGGTCTCATGTTTCTCATTCTGCATATTTTGCAAGTACTAACATATTCAATTATGTCTTTGTACATTGACATCCAATAGTATCTTTTCTTGATAATGTCGATGGTTTTATCTCTTCCAACATGTCCATTATTGTCATGGAACTGCTCTAGTAACTGAGGTACTACTAACCGTGGAATTACTTTCTGTAGTCTCCCTTCTTGTTTCTCATCGATGTGATATAGAACGTGGTCATGTGGCAAGATTGTAAACTGTTTGAGTGAAGTGGGTTTCGTTTCTACTTGTTTGATGAGCTTGAGAATTTCAGGATCTCTTCTCTGCTCAGCGTGTACATCAACTATGTCTAAATCCACCGTTTCCTGTGTGCCGGTATCTGTTGTGGCGGTGGTATTTTCATCATCTATTCTGTTGGAATTTATAATGTTGATCTCCTTTGCATTGTCGTTGATGTCAGTAAACGCATGTAGATCATCTTCCTGTGTGGTGCTGGGGTGGGGCGTTCGAGAAAGGAGATCTGCACACGTATTCTGAGTACCCGGGATGTATTCAATTTTAGTGTCATATGATTGTAAATTCATGGACCATGTTTGTAATTTTTTGTGCTGCTCATGTGTCTTAATGAGCCAATTCACTAATGGTTGGTGGTCCGTTCTAATAATACGTTTGGTACCTCTGATATAAAAATCAAGTTTCTGTATTGCGTAATATATGGCGAAAGTTTCTTTCTCTGTAGTCGACCAGCGTCTCTGTGTTTTAGAGAAGGCGTGTGACACAAATGCTATGGGCATCTCATTTGGAATCTCTGGTATGAAAGGTGTCTCATTTTCTTCTCTGGGTTGGACTAGACAAGCGCCTATTGCTGTATTCTGGGCATCCGTGTATAAAATCATTGGGCGAGATATATCCGGATGTGCGAGAAGTGGTATCGTTGTAAGTGCTTCCTTAAGGTAATCGAAGGATTCCTGACATTCCTCTGTCCACTTAAATCTTGAATACTTCTTGGTGTGGGCAATGAGTGGTTCAGCGGCCTTTGAAAAGTTAATAACGTGGCGTCTGTAATATCCACAACAACCGATATACGCTCGTACCTGCTTCACTGTTGTGGGAGCGGGCATTTTTCTTATTGCTTCCACTTTATCTGTGTCAGGACGAATACCATCTTTGTTGACTATGAATCCTAAATATTTGGTTTCTGTTTTTAGGAACTCGCATTTGCTTAGCTTGAGTTTAACTTGGTGGTGTCGGAGGCGATCAAAAACTTGTTCAACCTTCTTTAAGTGGTCATCCACAGTACCTGATGTGTGAATAAGTACACCCTCTATATAAGCCAATGCAAAGGAATGCATTTCCTGTAAAACCTCGTCCATCAATGCCATATATGTTGCGGGACTCCCTTTCAAACCAAAAGGCATAACGTCCCATTTGTAGCTACCCATGTATTTACAAAAGGTTGACTTTTCTTTCGCTGCTGGTGTCATAGGAATACACCAAAATCCTGAGCGTGCGTCCAATGTAGTGAAGTGTGTAGAATGTCCAAGTGTCGCTAAAATATCATCTATGCTTGGTAATGGGTATGAAATCGTTTTTGTAATTCTGTTCAATGCTCTGTAATCACAACAGAATCTACTCGTTCCATCTTTCTTTGATACAATCATTATTGGCGACGACCATGCTGATCTCGATCTCTCTATTATTCCTGCACTCAACATGTCGTTTATAGCTTTTCCCACTATTTCACGGTTTTTCAAAGGAGTGTGGTATGGTTTCAAACTAATGGGCTCTTATGTTGTAGTTTGAATGTCCATATGTACTGTGTTGGTTCTGCCTAACTCCATATCTGTTAGTGCAAACACATCCTGGTGTTTAGTGACGAACGTAGTGAGTTTGGATTTATATTGATCGTCCACTTTCAATGTGGCCAATAACTGTGACAACCGATCTGATGTGTCATTCCGTGTGTAGGACTCATTGTTTGTCCACGGTGTTTTGACATATGTATTCTCTTCTTCATTTCTGTAAAGGTTACTTCTTCTCTATTGTTCTCTCTTATAATATTCAGAAGGTTTGAAATGTATGGGCTCTTCTCTGTGATAAAATGATTCATTTGCGTATCTCGTACTGGGTTTTCGCCATGGAGTATGCTCTTCATCTGTTCTATATATGTTCCGTCTGCTCTGTCGTTCACTACGGCAGTATTCAAAGGGCTTTGAATATCTGAATTCATATCCTCGATACAGTGGTTTGTTTGAGTATCTCGTATTGGGTTTCCGCCATGGAGTATGCTCTTCCTCTGTATTACAAATATGACGTCTATCCTGTCGTTCACTACGGCAGTATCCAAAGGGCTTTACTGGAGTTGGTAGTATATGGTGGGTAACAAAATTGACATAATGGAATTGTTTTCTACTATCGCCTGCTCGTCTATATATTCCATCATGTGCTTTTCTTTGTATCACTTGGCTCACTCTCTGTGCATAACAATGATATTCATTTTTCTTCGCATCTGCATCTATGTGTTCAGGTTCATTTCTGCAAGCTCTCTCATACGGTGTGTCATCTTGATTGGTATGTTTCCTCTCTCTGTGTGTGGAAGTAGCACAATTATTAGGTATATATCCAGTGTTATTCATCTTATGCCTATGAAATGTTTGCTGACATCTCGTCTCTCATTATTCTGCCACCAACTTCAGGTATCTTTAGTTTATGGTAGCGGTCAAGGACGATCTTCGCACTTTAGCAACTATTGTGCCTCTGTGTATCGTTGTAGCTTGTCCCGACGTGTTTATAATCATGCCGGAAAGTCACGGGAGGATGAAACTTCTGCAATACCTTCAGCCAGAAACATGAGGGGTTCATCATTTATGTCCTCATTCTCCAAAGGCTCAATTTGTTCTGTTTGTCCTGGTTCAATATAATTAGAACTCTTGATTCGTCCCTTAACTATCACAAGTGTGTTAGGTTGTACCGTAACTGGAGTTGTCAACCGCACCAAAGATGCGATATGTATATCGTCCTGTAGTTGTATGTATTCCCCATTAATATTGATCTTGTGCAGGTCGAAATATATTCTGGTGTTGTGACAAGTAAGAAAATCTCTACCTGAGATGAAATTTCTGGACATCCCACGTGTAATTATAAAGGGATGTGTAATCTGTTGCTGTCCTATGTGGAATGTAACATATGCTGTACCACAAGACGCCATAGATTCTCCTGTTACCGAAGCCATAAATGTGTTAGATTGTCGGAAGTTCACAAGATGTTTGATTTGTTTATACAACTGTTCTTTAATCAAACTAACTGAAGCGCCAGTGTCCACAAGTGCGCGGTAATTCTTGTTGTGAATCTTGATCCGGCATGAACTAGGATCTGGGGTAATGTTTATGGACTATATTTGTTGCTGCGGTGTCCCTTGAGGAAAAGGTGTTAGGTGTGAGACCATGTTGTTGTTCTTTATATGTTTAGACCTACGATGAAGAAGATTATTGTCTTCATTTTCTTTATAGTCATCACTAACGGTCCTACTTAGTGATTGACTGTTCCGTTTCCCTGCTTGTACATTCGTGCTTGTCCTCTAGTAAAATTGGATGCTGTATGTGCTCTCCGCAAATTTGGACCATACCGATGAGTGTTGCCATAACCATACTGTTGTGAGTTGTTGTAATTCTGCTGGTGCAGGCGAGGATGTTGTCGTCGGCACTCAGGGGCTAGGTGTCCTCGAAAACCGCAATTGAAACAAGTAGGAATATTAACTTGTATGGTCTTTTGTCTGGGAAGGTGTCGAGCATAATTTGTGTTTACGTGTCCCTGGTTACCCATCTGGCTTGGGCGACGCCAACGCGGGCGGGAATGTCCAATTTCCATCGGCTCATGTTCTATATGTGACTCAACTGTAGGTTCCTGTTCAATACATTGGTTAAATCTTGTTTGAACATTCTCTTCTGTGATTGCTATTTGGATCGCTTCATTTATTGTGTTCGGATCCTTGCGAATCATGTGCAATTTGGTGTTATTGCCTAACAGTCCGTCAATAAAAATTCCTACTAGATGTTTCTCTAGGTCTGGTGATGTTGTCAACCCATTCAGGAATGCTTCCTCTGCTAGATTTAATAATTTTTCTCCATAGGATTGTATGGGTTCATTAGGTTGCTGTCTAATGCGGCGAAGAAGTGACCACGCGTGCTCCGTATTAGTAATGTCACTATAGCGTTTTGTTAACTCTTTCTTCAATGACTCATATGTCTCACTTGGATATGCACAATCACGTCTTCTTAGAAAGTCGGTAACCAGAGAGTCAGACGATAAATATAATATTCTCTTACGTTCTGTATCTGTGCCTGCATTTATCATAGTGGCAAATCTGTCTGCGTCCTTCAACCATCTTCTAAATTCTTTCGAGTCTCCTGTGAACGGTGTTATAACCAATGGTAATACTCTTAAGAGCGGCCATTGTTGGTTCTTGCTCCAGAGTTGTTGGAACGAATATAGGCTGTTGTTGTTGTTGTTGCTGTTGTTGTTGTTGTTGCTGCTGATACATTATATCTGCCTGTGATGTAGCCATAATGTCACTTGAGAAGGAGTGGTCACGGCGCCAATTCAAAGTATGTAACCGCGCTATGTTTCACTAGGTGGCAGGTGGCAGGCCTAGTTATATTACCATCAAGATACTAATCTCTTTTATTATTGTATCTTCCAAGTAGGTTACTAGTTAACTGGTGTACTGGCCATCACCGCCAGAGATGACAATTCCTGGATGAGATATGGTCCTTCTTTTCAACCCTTGACTCGTTCTCTCCCTTCTCTGTTGTTATATAGTGACTAATCGTATAGTGGATTTCATAATGACTATTGAACTGGCATACAACAACAACCCTCATAGATTGAGCCCAACTTGTGTCGTATCCATCAAAACTTGTTTATTTACATGTAATTATTTCCTTCAACAAGGTGAGGCATACAGCATATATCTCTTTTACAGTTACTTCATAATTGCCACAAGTACAACTTCTGACTTATATACATATATATTCTCCTCTTGAAACAAATTCATATTAAATCTAATTGGCTTATTCCTTCCGTGCTTCAAACCTTCCCCTGATTTGTCTAAGCACCTCAATAACTCCTTGGAACTTTGATTCCCTTCTGACTAATCCTGTCAGGTTCATCTCTACTACCATTCCTGTAATCTGAACGTACTTCATACTCAGAAGTCAATGCTTAAATACATCTGCAGAAGCATAAATATACTTACATGTGAGAGCACATGAGTAATTTCATAAATGTCAAGTTCTCAAATCTCTTACTAGTCGTAATTATCTCTGACGACAACTTATAGTTCATTTATTCTGAGTCCGCAATAATGAACTTGTTTCTCCTCTTGATACTCATTGCTTAGTCGTTTACTCGTCTAGAGTAAAGCCCAGTTTGGCTATCAGGTTGCTATTCATCTCTGTTTTCTTCTTTCTTTACTCTTACTTAGTCAACTGAGTTATCCACTCTACAGCATCTCATCTTGTGATTTTTTCAACATTTTCAATTCATACTTATTGTTCATGTACATAATAAGTGAAGAGCATTCTTACTGTCAACACACTGAATCCTCACAAAATTACACTTCCTACTATCACTGTTACTACTAAACTTCTACTTCTTAACCACAGCATTATTTAATCTCCTGAATATTTCTACAACTCATGCTATATCTATATGACTTCAGAGGAAAACTTCTGTACACCCACAGAATTAAAACTTGAGAGCTCTGCAATACACATCTTGCCTCTTCAGTTTCTCAAACCGCTCTGCTCTAATGACCTCTGGTCATTCTTCTCTCGTACCCTTCAACCCGTACTCCTGATTCGCTGTCCTATCTTGTTTTTCTGAACGCTCATTGGTTGCGCCTCTGATTTACAACTCACGAAAAAATACGCACGTTCTATTAATCGTGAGCCGAGTTGATACTGAACACTCGTCTTATTTATTTGTCACCCTGTTTTTTCCCCCGTGAACTGTTTTGAACGTTCACCTAAACTTTGGCAATTTATTTATAATACCTGGGCAAACCCTACGGTGCCATACTTTAAGCATTCATATAACTTTGCCAAAAGCATAAACATGCTTGGGCAAACCCTACGGTGACAATCTGCATATTCCAGATCTTCCAATGTAGAAAATGTAGTCCATCTTATTCCTCTTGGACTGCCCTCTGTTGTCTGGCGCATCACCCAGTCTATGACTGTTAAAAGTAGAGTGGTTGATAAGGGGCATCCCTGTCGTACTCCTGTCTTTACCTCAAAGGTTAGGTTGCTCTGCCCAACGCTACACGTAAAGTTGGCATAGAGACTTTTTATTATTGACACTATGCAGCTGGGAATTCCATAAGCCCTCAGTATTTTCCATAAACTGTCCCTATGTAAACTGTCAAAAGCCTTTTCAAAATCAACGAAATTAATGTACCGCTGTCTTTGCCATTCTGAGCACTGCTCTATAATGTTCCTGAGAGTAAATATATGATCTACACATCTTCTGTTCTTTCTAAATCCTGCTTGTTCTTTCCTCAGTTTGTGGTCTACTGCTTTTGAAATTCTGTGTACAATTATCCTGCTTAGTATTTTGCTGGGAACTGAGAGAAGAGTGATTTCTCTCCAATTATTGCAGTCTGCAAGATCTCCCTTCTTGCGAAATTTGACAATTATTCCTTTGTTGCTCTCTGTTGGTGTTGTCCCTGTTTTCCAGACTTGTGCAAATAGTGGTTCTAATAGTTCTGCTGCTAGCTCAGGGTCTGTCTTAAATAGCTCTGCATTTAAGTTATCATGGCCAGGAGCTTTTCCATTCTTTAACCCTTTGATTGCTATGATGATTTCTTCTTTTCATGGAATGTCTGTATTAACATCTAGATCGTTTTCAGCCTCAGGAACATTCAATTGTGTCTCTGGTGGTTCCTTGTTCAGAGTTTCTCTGAAATGCTCTGCCCATCTTGTTTCCTGTCCCTCTGCTGTCGTGATGAGATTTCCTTGCTTATCTCTTACTAATGTAATATTGTTTGCACCTCGTTTTCCGCTGATGAATTTAGTTATTTTGTATACTGTGCTTTGTTCATTTCTCAGTTCTGCCTCTTCTGCCTGTTTTGCAAGATCGGCTAGGAAATTCCTTTTGTTGGCTCGGGATTGGCGTTTAATTTCCTTGTCCAGCTGACTGTACTGTTCGCTGTATACCGTAGTTGCTTTAACCTGGGGGACTTCGCTTCTGTTTTCTTGACATGCGTACATGCATAACACAAACCAAACGTGGGAAAACATCATACTATCTTACAACTTAAAACAAATAGTCAACCAGCCTACCAGGGTAACAACAACATCATCCACAACAATTGACCACATCTACGTCACCTGTACAGATAACATTCTAGAATGCTCTGTTCCTATTATAGCAATGAGTGACCACTATCCAATATGTTGCACGTGGTCAAAGAATAAATATAAAGCTCCTAGAAATAAACATTTAAGTATTAAATTTAGAAGTTTCAAAAATTTTAACCATGGACTATTTTTACATGATTTGCGAGCTGCACCTCTGGCCAATGTTTACTAGCTTTCTGATCCCGATGACGCCATAGCTCATTGGACACGTATCTTTCATTGTGTGTTTGATAACCATGCACCAGCTAAAGAAGTTCGTGTCAAACGACAGATTAAACCTCCTTGTATCACACAAGCAGTGCTAGAAGCCATGAGGCAGCGAGATCGAGCTCACAGAAATAAGGACTTTAACACATACAGAGCACAAAGAAACGAGGTACAATATTTAATACGTAGAGAAAAGAAAACATACTTTAAAAACTTAATTCAGAACAAAACAAACGGTAAAGATATGTGGAAAGCAATCAACACTCTAGCAAACAAACGAAGTTCACCAGACTCATTAAGCCGCAATACCTCAATTACGTGTACGGACTTTAGCGATTACTTTCAGGCAGAAATAACCAGTCTTAAATCTACGATACCAGATTATCCTTGTGACCTAGGCCAACTGTTAGCATTCAGTGAGAACAAATGCACGAACACAGTCCCATCCGACATTCCGTATATGACAGTTAATGAAGTGTATAACTATCTTCTAGGCCTTAAAGAGAATAACTCATCAGGACTTGATGGAATCAGTAATCGAATACTGCGCTATGCTGCGCCAGTTATTAGTGATTCACTAACATACATATACAATCTATGTATCGCAAAGAGTTACTTCCCTTTGCACTTTAAAGTCGCTAAGGTATATCCTCTTTTCAAACCTGGTTCCTCTGATACTCGTAACCTTGGTGACTGTACGCCAATCTCTCTAATATCATCGCTATCCAAACCACTGGAAAAACACATTCACGCGATAACACTACAACACCTAGTTAACAACGACTTGCTAATTGATAGTCAATCGGGGTTTAGGCCTAAACATTCATGTCACACTGCTCTAACTAAGATGATAGACAACTGGCACCTAAATATTAACAACGATAACATGTGTGGGGCAGTCTTTGTAGACTTTAAAAAAGCATTTGATATGATAGATCGCGCTATTTTAATTAGAAAACTAGAAACATCAAAAATAAACTTTCAACTAATGACAATGATTACATCATTCCTGTCAGACAGAAAACATGTAGTTTCTTAAAATAACTCATATTCTAGCCCAGAAGTAATACATACTGGCGTTCTTCAGGGTTCTATACTTGGTCCTCTACTTTTTACCATATACATTAATGACCTTCCTTGGGAGCCGCGCTGGTGTAATGGCTACAACGTTGTACTGGCGACCAGGTTGTTCATGGTTCAAACCCAGCCGTCGGCTTTTGAAGAAATGTTTACGACCGGAAATTTGACTGAGTAATCTGAACGGCTCCTGCACATAAATCCCGTGTGGATGGGAAGGAGCGAAGCTCCTGACCAGGTTGGAAGGAAAGTCCACTGACCCCCTAGCCTCGCAATGACATGTCATTGGGCCGAAAGAGCTGGAAAGCTCGAGTGCCGCTGGTTATAGAAAAAAAAAATGACCTTCCTCTTCACATCAAGCACTCATCCTGTGATCTGTTTGCGGACGACTGTACTGTTGACAAGAGTGATAAAAGTTGTAAAACGCTCGAACTATCGTTACAAAAGGATACAGAAAATCGGATTAAGTGGAGCAACGGTAATCTTACTTAGTCATTCCCCTTCTACCATGAGGTGTAGAGGTTACAACGGTAATCGCATGCTAATAAATATCATTCAAACGAAATGCATGTTAATATCAACTAGACAAAAATTACAAAATTCAGAGAAAACAACACTTCAGATCTACATTGGTACTTCACTAATTGAAAACGTTAATGAACATAAAACTCTAGGTATAATCGTTAACCAGCATCTAAACTAGAACTCACATGTACATGCACTGACCAAGCAAACGGCACAGAAAGTTTACCAGTTAGCTAAAATCAAACGTTTCCTAGACGAAGATGCACGAAAATTGTTCTATATATCTCACATACATGCAAACCTTGACTATTGCTCCACAATCTTGGATGGTTGCTCAATGTCCAACACAAAGAGACTCCGTTCACTACAAAAGCGTGCAGTGCGTCTAGTCTCTGACAACTGCCTAACTCAGTGTGTAGATTTCTATAAAAACCTCCGAATACTGCCCTTAAGAAAGCGCCTTCTGTTTAACAAAGCTAAATTTGTTCACAAAATCCTGTCACACAATGCTCCAGCGTATCTGTGGCCAATGTTCAATTACAATGAAAGACGCAGTCTACGCTTTAACAGATTACAAGTGTCCAAGCCTAGGCTTGACTTATTCAAGAAAAGCTTAGCGTACTCTGCTGCTCATCTTTGGAATTGTCTTCCACATAACCTAAGAAACAACCTCAGTCCCTATTCATACAATCATAGACTTTTTGAATACTTTCTGAATTCTGATTACCTGCCCCCCTAATCGGATTATCTTTTCTTATAACATCAACTGTAGGTTCTAATGACGATGTTTGTACTTTTCAACATATGTTATGTCATGCTTATAAGTAATTAATGTTAATATGAGTGTGCTATATTATTATTTTACTTTACGTTGAATTTCTTGAAATTGATATGTAAAATGCATATGAGAATAAATGAATTCAGTATGAAAGGTGAGCGAAAGGAAGGGCAGAATGTTAGACGGGCCTGCGTGCCCAATTCTCAACCCTTTGAAAATAAAGTTCGTTCGTTCATTCATTTGTTCGTTCCTTTTCATTTCCTTTCTCATCGTTATGGTGTTTAATGTTTCTGGTGTTATCCAGTCTTGCTTCTTACTGTCCTGGAATCCCAAGCATGATTTGCTGCTTTCCTTATATATTGTTGAAATGGTGTTGAATTTCTGGTCTATATCATCAGTCGATGTCTTTTCCTGACTTATGGCAAATTGATATCGTTTCTTTATGTCAGCCGCAAAAGCTTTTCTGGTAAGGGGGTCCTTCAATTTGCTGATGTCAAACCTTTTCTGTGTAATTACAGTTGGTCCAGCCCTTCTTAGTTTCACTTTCAGTTTTGCTACTACTAAATGGTGATCACTTCCCACATCTGCACCTCTTCTTACCTTCACATCTTGTAATGCATGTCTCCATCTACCGTTAATCATGATGTGGTCTATCTGGTTTCTGTCCCGACCATTTGGTGATTCCCATGTTAATTTGGGAATTTCTTTATGTGGAAAAAGTGTTCCTCCAATGACCAGGTTGTTAATGCTACAGGAACTTATTAATTTATCTCCATTTTCGTTTGCTGTTCCGCTGCTGCATTTCCCCATTACTCTTTCATTATATGCATTGTGTGTACCAACTTTCGCATTTAGGTCTCCCATTACTATAATAAGATCATATCTAGGTGTGTCTTCCATTTCTTTCTGCAGTTGTTGATAGAATTCGTCCTTGACCTCTTCATCGCTATCATTCGTTGGTGCGTAGCATTGTATTATTGTAGTATTGGTG
This sequence comes from Oreohelix idahoensis, assembly GCA_024509875.1. Taxonomy (NCBI): domain Eukaryota; kingdom Metazoa; phylum Mollusca; class Gastropoda; order Stylommatophora; family Oreohelicidae; genus Oreohelix; species Oreohelix idahoensis. The sequence continues at coordinate 565,706 of JAMPIV010001045.1, forward strand.
AATCTCCCTCTCAATCTTAATCGTATCAGTCTGTTGTTGATGGGTTTCCATTCCAGTAATGTCCTTTCTATTCCTTTCTGTAGAATAATGGCTACGCCTTCATTGTGCTGTCCATCCTCTCTTCCAGAGTAAAGTACTGTTTCTCCTGTTGCTGTTTTAACTTTTCCTGCCCCTGTCCATCTGCTCTCGCTTATCCCTACAATGTGTAACCTATAGTTTTTCATTTCTGCCGTGACCTGTTTTAGTTTACCCGTCTCGTTCATTGTCCTGACATTCCAAAATCCTATTCTTGTATCATGTGTTGCGGTCAGGACATCCGTTTTCATGTCAGTGGCTTCCTTTCGGCTTTCACCACTGACAGTCATACGAGCCACAGACTCCGGATGTCCATCCCGCAGCAAAGTTTGTTTATTTGTTGTTGTTTCCGTAACTTCATTGTTTTTTTTTTTTGCATAGACAGGGGTGTCAGCCAAATGCTAAAACCCCCAACCTGGAGGACCAGGGTACCAGCTTTTGTCAGACCCCTACCCACGCAGACCAGTCCAGCTTGGTTGAACCTACCAGGAGTAAAACTCCCACTGGCATAGCTCTGGGGATTGTCAGGGTACACAAGCTGCCATACCGCTACACGGTATAGGTACCACTGATGGCAGAAAAACAACACGTGTGAGCCGTTTTTTGGTTCCGTTTTAGGACTATACCCATTTATCGATTTCGATGTCCTTTCACCACATTTGATACGATGGCAGCTCAAGAATCAGAAATGGCTATGATTCTAAAATTGCTCATTGAGCAGCAAAAAGAGCAAAGAACAGAACAGAACGAAATAAGAGAACAACAAAGAACAGAACAGAACGAAATAAGAGAACAGCAAAGACAAATCATGCAGCTCTTATTGAATCAGCAACAGCTAGTTCTTTGTCTGTCTCCGAAGCAAGTACCTCCTCACTGGTCCTAAATCAACATATTCCTGCGTTCCCAGAATTTACACTGGAGAAGGATAACTGGGACATACATTTAAAGAGACTGACGCACCATTTTTATGCACATGGGTTGACTGATACTAAGATGAAATGCCATTTTTTTCTATCTTGAATAGGAACATCCTTATATCAACTGGCACAAAAGTTGTTCGGAACAGACAACTTGTTTATTTTCTCATACGACGAGCTCACTGCTAAACTCTCCACACATTTTAAGCAACATACTCATCTCATTGTAGCCCGACACAAATTTTGGCAATCAAGGAAGAAGTCTGACCAAACATATTCACTGTGGATTGCAGAATTACGAGGCCTGGCAACTGATTGCAAATTTATTTGTCCTAAAGATGAATGGGCCAGTCACTGGTTCATGAAAGTATTCGTGACATGATATTACAACATAAACCTCGTGAATTTATACGCAATGCGGCTTTATCTGAAGAAAATCCATCTCTGGAGAAGATTTCAAAAGTAGCAGCGTTATATGAAACTACAAGTTCTGCCAATGAAACCGTCAGAGGAGATGACACAATTCAGACAGACATTCAGGTAATGAAGCCCCAGTATAAAAAAGACAAGGTCGCAGTCACTCACTCGTTCTGCTACATCACAGATCAGGCCGAAAGAGACTGTAGATACCAATAAACTGAAGTCATGTCCAGCGTGTTACATTAAGTATGAAAGATCACAGTGTAGATACAGGCAATCTACTTACAATATTTGTGGAAAACCGGGTCACTTATCCTCAGTATGTAACTCAAGGAGTACAGTACGTTCTGCCTACAGCAGCTGAAGACGTAGTTCCAGCACAGACAGATTGTCAAAGAAAACAAATGACAGATCAAACACCGATGTCAGCTTGATTGATATTGAAGAACACAAGGCCAAGTTTCTCAATGTCTTAGTCAATAACAAACCTGTAAAATTTCTCTTGGACACAGGTTGCTCATGTACCTTGGTCGGTTTGAAGGGATATGCTGATATCGGATCACCACACCTAAAACCACCTGATTCTCGACTTAAAGCTTATGGAGCTGTTAACGTCCCATTCAAAGGATGGACAAATGTTGTCAAGTTGGGTGACAAAGTATGCACTAAGACTAGTTGTCGCAGATACACCCCATGGTGCTAATCTTTTCGGAATACCAAGGATCAATGCTTTTGGACTTACAGTAACAGAACGAAACGAAGTTCCTCCAGAAGTCATTAATATGGTGAACCCTTTTCTTCCGTCGGAGCCATCGCTCAAGTGAAAGAACTCTGCATCAAATGTAATAATGTTTTCAACAAAGGATTAGGAACATGCACAACATTCAAGGTTCACTTACATGTTTACCAGAGTGCAGTTCCAAAATTTCACAAGCCACGTCCAGTAGCATTTGCACAAAAAGACGCAGTCAAAGCAGAAATTAAAAGGCTGGAAGATTTAAAAATAAATTAAACCAGTACATTCCAGTAACTGGGCTGCACCTATTGTAGTTGTTCCACAACCAAATGGCACTGTTAGAATTTGTGGTGATTTCAAAGTAACCATAAATTCTCAAATTCAAGTAGAACAGTACCCCCTTCCTAGACCTGAGGAACTATTCCAGAAATTGCAGAATGGGAAGCACTTTACCAAAATAGATCTCTCAGATGCCTATTTACAGATGCAACTTGATGATGAATCTAAAAAGCTTGGTGTCATCAACACACAACATGGCTTATATCAGTATTGTGGTGTCTGCCCATGCACACCACATGTTAGATTTATTGATTTTGAGTTAGTGCTGATAAATGCGGCACTATTTGGGATATTGAAAATAAGGCGCACCGGAAAATGACACAGAGTTGTTGTTGATATGTGAATGGCCAAGGTGAAGAAAAACCTTGAGCTTTGTGACAGCTGTGTTTTGGCTGTGTTTGCTTTTAAGTTCCAGTAGGAACCTACTACGAAGTGTTTACCTTCTGACAGGAGATGGTTTGTACAAGAGCTCGAATACTCTTGAAATAAAATTAATATGTGTGGAGAGAGTTAAGAAATAAGGATTAATTGGGACGAACGAGTATGCATGCTACAAGGAATATCAGTTATTAAAAGATGTCGAATTCGTTTCAAAAGAAGACTGTTTTAGTTCCTCATTGGTCAGTTAAAGAACCTGCATGTGTGTTGTGAAGTATGGAACAAAACTATGAAAAGTGAGAGATTTTACCCGGGATGTAACGGGGTAACGAGCATTATTATGAGCAACCGCCGGGGCAATCAAATATACATTAACAGAATCAACATATACATTAACTGTGGACAGGGGTAGCAATTTACCGGAAATAATAATAAACAAACACAAAATATATTCGAACAGCGCCCCACCACAGATATGGGAGGCTGTCGTCCGTTGGATTTGAAGGACATATGAAGGTTGCTCAGGTTATTGGCAGACAGAGTCCTATGTTGGGACAATATCGGGAAGTTTGATCAATCTATCGCTGTTCAACAATGAACATTTTTATGCAGAGACAGCTGTTGGAATGCAACTTTGTGCAGACATGAAATTTACAATATTCGTATACTAGGTCATGCCCAGACCTGGTACCTTACTTGAGGATCAGAAAAAAACATTATATCCATGACGAAATCGTTCACGCTGATTTACCATGAGAGGGATGCTATACCAATCTGACGAATATCTTCACGGGAGAAATATGAATCTGGGATTTTACGAGGAGGTCGTTTCGCTGGACAAGTGGACTCGGAAGTAATAGATCAAACCGTTAGGACACTGATAAGGCCACCTCATCAGTTTATTCGGTCACTCGTTGGAAATTAACATTTCGTCTCCATCATTATATATTGACACTATCTCTACAATGTGTCTCACACGAGTGAAGGTCGGACATTCCTATTGAACTGAATACTCAGTGAACGAGTTACGAGAACGTCTTCATATTACGTCATCATGGTTGCTGATTACTACATTATAAGATTACCACATTATCCACATTTCAATTTAATATTGCGTGGAACGACGCATTGGAGTTACAGCGAAGAATGGACGCTCATGGTCGATTCAGATAAGTAATGTTATGTAACGTCATGGTTGTTGGTCCTATCATTGTTGGGCAAATCTCGCTTCTTTTGTGTTATATGTTTCTTTTCTTTGTCTCTTGCGGGCGACTGTTTAGGAGGCATTTTACGTTTCAGTGTCGTATTTCTATAGGTTGATTGCATTAATTTCTTTCAGGGATTCAGCATTTAGTGCTGTCGTGATTACCGCTCTGTTTGAAATTAAGGCTTTCATGCGTGTTAGCTGTGCTGTGATTCGTCGTATTTTTTTTTAATTTCAATTTTGTTCGGGAATTTAGTCTGGCGTGGGTCTTTCCTGGCTATCTTTTGTAAAATTTACATTAATGATAAAAGTGATTTGTCGTTTTGTCTCGTTTATTACTGGTGGAAACTTTAATGTTCTTTTGTCTTAGAATTTTCGACTACTTACAATTTTGTCGTTTCCTTATTTTGTTTCCATCCATGTCTTTCGTTAGTCATGCCATGTGATAATTTTCCTTTGCAGCATGTATATGATACACTATTTATTGATTAACTATAATTCTATAATATTGTTGGTGATATATCCTGCGATTCTTGTCCATAACAAGAAGCAGGATCATAAACGCTAATTATTATATTAATAAGCGTCTAAGGGAGTTGTGCAGGTGATATAGTTATATATATATTCACATTGTGACTACACCAATCAGACACACTATTCCATAGTGTGATGGTCTAAGTAAGGCAGAGGAGAACATAGATATTGATTTATTGTTTAGAAAAGTTATAATTTGTGGTATACTATGGCGACTCTTGACTATTTTATCAAACAAGGCAAAGCGCTGAGTATGGAAGGTGATATTTTAAAAAATTTTGCTTTGACTGCATATGAAAAAGCAGAGGCAAAAGAAGAAAGAGAAAGAAATGAGAAAAGAGAAAGAGAAGAAAGGGAATTTGCTATGGCGCAAGAAAAAGCAAATAAGGAAGAAAGAATTCGTATAGCAGAAATCGCTGCGGAACGAGAGAAAATGGAACATGAAAAGGCAATTCGTTTAGCTGAAATTGCTGCCGAGGAGGCAAAATTTGAAAGGGAGAAAGCTTTTGAGGTTGAGAAACTTCGTTTTCAACAACATCATGTTTCCCATGATTCAGATAGTAATGGTTCATCGAAGAAGGCAATCACAACCACTAACTTTAATTTAAGACTACCACCTTTTTCTCCTCCTCACGACGATATAAGTTTTTATTTATTAAGATTTCAGGAAAGAGTCTCTTGCTTAAATATTGACAAAGATTCGTGGTCTGGTGTTTTTTCGGGTCTCCTCACAGGTGATGCAGTTGGGGTCTATCTGGGTATAGACCAAGATAAAAGACATGATTTTCAGGTCGTAAAGGCAGCATTTATACGCAGATATGGTCTGGATCAGGAAGGCTATAGACAAAAGTTTCGATCCATGTTGCCGGTAGAGGGTAAAAATTTTGAGGATTTTGTTTCCTCCATAAAACTATGTCTCCAAAGATGGGTTGAACAGGCTTCTATCCCTAAAACTTTTGAAGGATTATGTGATCTCTTATTAAGAGATAAAATTGTTTCTTCGGTAAACCAGGATATTGTATCATTCTTACAAGAACGTAATCCGACTAGTATCGAGGAAATGGAAAAATTAGGTCAACAATTTTCCGTTGCTCATTCAAACTTGTCATTGAGCAGAGCAAAAGTCTTGGACTCATCTACTGCATGTGCTGCGACGCACGGGAGATCGCGCACTCGTAGCTTGGATAGACGATATAATCATAGAGAAAATAATCACACATCCTATAGGGGTAAATATAATTTTTACCATAATCGCTCACCTTCACGGGGTAGAGACAGGCATAATTTCAACAATTATAACAATAACCAATGGTATCGAAATAACCAGTATTCACACAACAAATATACTGACAATCATAATTTGTCACCGCGGGGTGGCCATTATGACAGGGACAACAATGGACATTCTCATTCAGACAATTTTTCAGATCGCAGAAGATCTCACTTCGTTAGAAGTCATAATAGAGCACGCTCACAAGCCAATGCTTGTCAGACGGTAGATAGAAATGTCAGTAATGACATTCATTCAACCAATAATCACGCCAATGCGTGTAACGTTGATTTAGAAAATTCTAATAATTGTACAGAATGTAAGATGTTATTTCAACCTGGAGCTACACCACGGCTTAAATGTGGACATGCCTTACCAGTGTTGTCATCTTATGACGGTGTTGGTACTCTCACTTTACATAATGGGTTTTTGTTTAACACTCCAATTAAAATTTTAAGGGACACGGGTTGCACAACGGTCGGGATTAGAAGGTCGTTAATCCCTTCGTCTTGTTTCACTGGAACATCAGTGAAATGCATAACTTTCGCAGGCACGGTAGAGATATATCCCATGGCCGACGTAACAATAACCACGCCATTCTTTACTGGGAAAGTTCGTGTATGTGTTCTCAACAAGCCTTGCTGTGACTTGATTTTGGGAAACATAAAGGGTATAAAAGAATGTTCTACTGATGAAATTTCTGCATGGGAAAGACAATATCTTTCTATATCCAATGCTGTGACTACTAGAGCACAGCTGGTTGCAGAAGCAAATGAACTTAACGATAGCAATAATATCCCACACGTGACAACAAGTCATTACATAGATAAAAATGCATTCATTAACCAACAAAAAGATGACTCTTCTTTGAGACGTTTATTCACTTTAGCTACGGCTAAAACTATTACACATACAAATAATGCCAGACATTGGTATCAATTTCATGACAATATTTTGATACGTTGTTTTGACAATTATTCTTCGGTACTCAGACAAATAGTAGTACCTACGTCATTTCGATCACTAGTTTTATCTAATGCACATGATGTTCCTTTTGCGGGTCATATGGGGATTGCCCGCACAGCTTATAGATTGATGGCACATTTTTTTTGGCCAGGGGTTCATAAGGACGTCGCAACGTTTTGTAAATCATGCACTGTTTGTCAGGGAGTTGCACGTAAGGGTGCGCATCAGTTTGCACCCCTACAGACCACAGATATCTCTGTGCGTCCTTTTTATAAGATGGCTGTCGACATAATCGGGCCTCTTCCGGTGTTATCATCCAGAGGATTCCGCTTCATCTTAACTTGTATCGATCTATGCACCAGATGGCCTGAAGCCATACCTGTTAAGTCCATAACAACAATGTCGGTGACTGATGCATTATTATCGATATTTTCACGTATCGGATTTCCTGAAGAGCTTCTGTCAGATCATGGCACGCAATTCACTTCAGGTATGTTCTCGGAAATTTGTGATGTGCTTCACATCCGTCATACATTGAGTGCCAGATTAAATCCGCAATCAAACGGAGTTGTAGAACGCTGGAATTCTACTTTAAAGCAGATGTTGGGCAAAGTAACAACAATGTTTCCCCATGATTGGGACCGGTTGATACCAGCGGTTCTCTTTGCGTATAGAGAAGTTCCTAATCGTCAAACTGGATTCTCACCATTTCAATTAGTTTTCGGGGCTAATCCAAGAGGACCAATGTCTATCTTACATGATTTGGTGATAACAAACGATGATAATACGGTTACGAAATCTAGTCACCAATATGTCACAGATCTACGTCAATGCATTGTGGACGCATGTGAGATCGCGACTGAAGCATCAGAATTAGCAAAATATAAGACTCGGTCGCGTATTAATCGTGATAGGAGATTAACATCATTATCGATTAACGATGAAGTTTTTGTTCTCTTGCCACTTAAAGGTGATCATTTGTTGGTTACGTGGCAAGGTCCTTTTAAAGTTGTGGGTAAGAAAACCGACGTAGATTACATCATCGACATTAGGGGTAAAAGAAAAACATTCCACACTAACATGTTACAACCTTACATTTCTAGACCTCTTCCACTCAAACCTATTTGTGAATCTATCACAAATCAATCTCCGCATCTGGCATCTATTGCTTTAGTTGATGAAGAAGCAACTAGTTTCGCGGATGTACCGCTTGATTTTCCTGTGGTACCTATCCAAGCCTCTGAAACTTGGAAGGATGTAATCATTTGTAACGATTTACCTTCAGATCAGAAGAATCAGATTCTCAATCTATTGAAATCTTTTGAAGATGTGTTGTCTGATCTGCCTGGACGAACTAACATTATTTCTCACGAAATAAAATTATCGGATCCCACTCCGAGTAAGTTACGACCGTATGCAATTCCTTTGCATATCAGAGAGCAGGTTGATAACGAGGTCGACAATATGTTGAAAATGGGGATAATCTCTCCATCAGATTCTCCATTTTGTTTTCCGATGGTAGCAGTACGGAAGAAAGACAAATCCATTCGTATATGCATTGATTTCCGTCGACTAAATAAAGTCACGATATCAGATTCTGAACCAATGCCTTTGCTGGAGGACTTGCTACCTCGTTTAGCTTCCGCTACTTTCTTTAGCAAATTCGATTTATCAAAAGGGTATTGGCAGATCCCTTTGACCGAAGAATGTAAATCATTGACGGCATTTGCAACATCGAAGGGTTTGTTCCAATACAATGTCATGTGTTTTGGGCTCAAAAATGCGCCTGCAACTTTTGTACGGATGATGCGTCGAGTATTTGGGAGCCGTTATGACCTAATATCTTATATAGATGACATTTGCATGTTTCATGACACATGGGAAGAGCATGTAGATGGTATACAATCTTTACTCCTGACACTAAGAATACACAATCTCACAGCCCGTCCATCCAAAATAGAAATTGGATTCAATGAAATTTCATTTCTAGGACACAAAATTGGCAAACATGTAATACAACCTGATGAATCTAATTTAAAACGCATACTTGATCTTACAATCCCAACTACAAAGAAGCAAGTACGGAGTCTATTAGGATTGGTGAATTTTTACCACAAGTTTATTCCAAGGTTCTCGTCTTTGACTGCTGTCTTATCTGATCTAACTAAAAGAGGTATGCCTAGCAAAGTAGTTTGGACAGAACAATGTAACCAGGCATTACAAAACATTAAGACTCATTTTTCACAGTATCCGATATTAAGACTGCCAGATTTAAAAAGATCATTTATTGTTGTAACAGATGCTTCGCTCCACGCAATAGGCGGGTGTTTGGGACAAAGTTTTGATGGCAAGTTTCATCCGATCTACTACTTAAGTAGGAAACTGTCGGAAGCCGAATCCAAATACTCTATTTTCGACAGAGAACTGTTGGGTATAGTATGGACTTTGAATAAACTTCAAAAGTATGTGGTAGGTACGCTTTTTACTATAATGACAGATCAGAGATCATTAACGTATCTGCAGACCTGTAAATCACCAAGTGCAAGACTTGCGAGATTTGCATTGCAGTTGCAAGCGTATGACTTTGATATCGTCCATATAGAAGGACATAATAATGTAATCGCTGATACTCTGTCAAGAGTAATACATTGAACTATGTAACTGTCCTGGGTACAGGAAGTGACAACAAACATTGTTTATGTTCATAATCAATTGATAGGTAGATTATATAGCGATATTTTCGTAGCATTAATATGTTGCTCACAAGTTGTTGCCACATATTTTAACTGCATTTCACTCATCGTGATATCATTTCACTCATTGCTTGAATTTGATTTTCCTTTTTATCATTATAGTTAAGTATAGTTAATGATGACCTGGAAACCTGCAGTTTCCAGTAGCGCGCAGGGGGGGGGGGGGGTAATATGTGGTGTCTGCCCATGCACACCACATGTTAGATTTATTGATTTTGAGTTAGTGCTGATAAATGCGGCACTATTTGGGATATTGAAAATAAGGCGCACCGGAAAATGACACAGAGTTGTTGTTGATATGTGAATGGCCAAGGTGAAGAAAAACCTTGAGCTTTGTGACAGCTGTGTTTTGGCTGTGTTTGCTTTTAAGTTCCAGTAGGAACCTACTACGAAGTGTTTACCTTCTGACAGGAGATGGTTTGTACAAGAGCTCGAATACTCTTGAAATAAAATTAATATGTGTGGAGAGAGTTAAGAAATAAGGATTAATTGGGACGAACGAGTATGCATGCTACAAGGAATATCAGTTATTAAAAGATGTCGAATTCGTTTCAAAAGAAGACTGTTTTAGTTCCTCATTGGTCAGTTAAAGAACCTGCATGTGTGTTGTGAAGTATGGAACAAAACTATGAAAAGTGAGAGATTTTACCCGGGATGTAACGGGGTAACGAGCATTATTATGAGCAACCGCCGGGGCAATCAAATATACATTAACAGAATCAACATATACATTAACTGTGGACAGGGGTAGCAATTTACCGGAAATAATAATAAACAAACACAAAATATATTCGAACAGCGCCCACCACAAGTATCAATGGCTAGCTTTTGGAATTTCAAGTGCACTTGCAATATTTCAGCGAATCATTGAACAAGTCACAGGAGGATTGGAAGATTGTACAAATTACTTGGAAGACATAATTGTCACTTGTAAATCTGACGAGGAACACCTTCAAACACTAGAAGAACTATTCAGACGCCTAGAGCAACATGGACTCAGATGTAACCAGTCCAAGTGTGAATTTCTCAAGTCAGAAGTTGAATACATAGGCAACATCATTTCAACTGAAGGTTTACGTCTCTCAGAATCAGGTATTGCAGCTATCAAGCAACTACCAAGACCATAGAATCTTATGGAATTACAACCTCTTCTCGTCAAAATAAATTACTACTATAAATATATTGCCAATTACTCTGAGCTATGTGCACCCCTAAACAAGTTAAGGAAAAAGGATACTCCATTTTCTTGGTCCAAAGTTCAGGAAGAAGCTTTTTCAAGCTCTTAAAGCAGCTATTATAAATGCAACAAAGCTGGTTCACTTCGATCCAAATCTTCCGATAATCCTTGCAACAGATGCATCATCTTACGGCACAGGAGCAGTTTTGTCGCACAGATACCAAGATGGAGCAGAAAAACCTATTGCATTTTCATCAAAGACGATGACTCAAGCTGAAAGAAACTCAGTCAAATCGAAAAAGAAGGACTGTCTCTTATTTCTGGTGTGAAGACATTTCACCAATACCTCTACGGACTCTCAAGGTCTTTTGAACTTCAGACAGATCACGAACCCTTGTTGGCGATATTTTCTCCAGATCACAAGTTAAACGTACTAACTATGCAAAGCTTAGAGCGATGAACTATTCTTCTGATGTCATATAACTTTGTGATAAAATACTGGCCAACGGCAAAACACGCTTACGTGGATGCTCTTTCAAGACTTCCAATGAGAGCAGATCCAAAGTTTGACAAGTCAGAAGCTTCATGTTTTTCTATAACTATGGAGAATGAAGATGCTATAACAGACATCCCTTTAGACGCTCAACTGGTTCAAAACGAAGCAACCAAAGACACGTTACTTAGTAGTGTTCGACAGTATGTATTACAGGGATGGCCTGAATCTCTGTCTCGAAAGGAGACGGACATCAAAGCTTATTTTGATCGTCGCATGAATATTTCAGTTCACGAAGGTATACTCATATGGCAAGCTGAAGCGAACAGAGTCATAGTTCCTGCATCTCTTCAAAAGAAAATTCTTCAAATATTGCACCAAAGTCACTTTGGAATTGTTAGGATAAAGCAGTTGGCACTGCAACACTGCTGGTGGCCAAATATCGACGCAGACATCCAAGATGTAACGGCTGGTTGTGATGCATGTAAAGCTAATCAGACTAGCCCTCATCAGCGTTACCATTCATGGTCTGCTACCGAACGTCCATAAGAAAGGATACACGCGGATTTTGCCAGTCCATTCATGGATGAACATTGGTTAATTATCATAGACGCATACTCCAAGTATCCATTTATCGTGAACATGACGTCTATTACAACAGATGCAACCACACGTGCACTCAGCAAAGTTTTCCTCCATGAAGGTTTTCCAGATACCATCGTATCTGACAAAGGACGCAATTCACTTCTCATCAGTTCCGTAGCTTCTGTACATCACATGGAATCGAGCACCTCACAACAGCACCATTTCATCCGGCTTCAAACGGCGAAGCAGAACGCTTTGTTCGTACTTTGAAGTCTGCTATGACAAAGATTTGCTGGTGAGGAAGCACTCGATACCGTGCGCTAGATGAATTGCTTTTCGCATACAGGACAACACCAAACGCAGTCTCAGGCAAATAACCTGCAGAATTACTGCACGGCCGTCAACCCAGGACACAGTTATCACTGATAATGCCCCAGACAACACCGAAAAGTAGACCCAGTGGAAAGAAGGTATCTAAGTTCCACAGTGGAGATTCTGTGTTCGTCAAGAATTTTTCATCAAAGGGTGATCCATGGTTGCATGGACAAGTCCTACGCACAATAGGAAGCATGATGTACCTTGTTTGCGTGGACAGTCACCAGACTGTAAGACGACATCAAAATCAGATGAGACTAGGTAGTATTCTCAAGCACTGCAGAGTGATAATACTTATGATGACTTTCTGCTAAACCGAGAAATCTTAGAACAAGTCAACAAAGCAGTACCAAACTTGAGACTTACTGTTCCGGAGCAGATCACAGAAGACAGATCAGCGGTTGTTCCAATTCCCCTAAGGTGGTCAGAAAGGACACGTCGTCTACCCATCAGATTTAATCTCTGATTATAACTTGCTGTGGAGGAATGTTGTGTTTTCATACAGAACGATTCCGTTTCAATAGCTTTTAGCTACACCCGGATGTTGACAGAGCATGCGCAGAGCATAGCGTCAGTAATCGGACTTCCGCCCTTCTGAACGCGAGTTCCCAGTTCAGTCAAGCGACATGTATATAGCAGAAACCAGTTGATGTGTAAATAAAGTGCATTATTACTTCGATACCGTTCTAGTTCTAGTTCATCACATAAATTAACACAATACTTTCAGTGTTCCTTCAAGTCCTGTCTCATCCAGTAATCAGAAAAATCTTACTTAGTCTTCTGAAAAACTGTTCTTCTTTTCCAACAAATCTTCTGAACAAATTCAAAAAAAGAAATGCACATCATACAGTGGCGGTTTCCCTCCAAGAACTGTTCCATTTGAATCTAAGCCTACAATCACTTCCATATGCACAAATATAATATTTTATATATATAGTTCTACTTAATTACTCTTACCCTCAATCCTAATAACACAGAGCATCTAAAGGCAATGACAGGCTGCACACACTAATGAATGGCAAAGGATCTGAGTGGTGAAACAACTGTCGTCTGTGCTTTCAATTCAAATTATAGGCGGCAAGTGATATTTTGCACATATTTGTCTCCCCTTTTATTCCTTCAACTCGGACGGCGAGAAAACAAGTGATGCCATTTTCTGATTATGCCTTCCTCGTTAACTCAATTTTTCTAGGAAAGTGTAGCTTTCTAGACCAAAACTTCAATAAATTCGTGCATCGTTAATGTCCGACCGATTTCCTTCATCCTGATCTTGTTTTAATCCGACGATTGGTCGATATCGTTCTATCTAACTGTCTTTTTCCTCCATCCACTGTATCTTCTACTATGGCTGTCGAAACAGGGTAAAACTTCTACGATCTTTGTGATTAGGGTCTTTCAATACACTTATCTCCTGTTCTACGGCACTTACAGCATAGATATAGGTATACAAATACAGCTTATGATATCTGCTATCATACCTTGATAGCCGAATATGATGGAATCCATTTTATTTTGCACACTTGTAGCAACCAAGTGTCCAACATCGAACGGTTTTCATGTTGTTTACTAGCGAACTTACGGGTCATGCTACAAGCTTCTCTTTGCATTGATTGGCTGAATTTTGACACCCACATTCCGGTATCAGTCAGTCGGTGTCAGCTAACTTTTGATTGCCCAACGATATTGATTCAGTCACTCCGTGACAGGAAGATACCTATTATATACTTTAGGTTTTGACCATTTTTGGACCACCACTGCATAGCAAAGGGGAGGCAACCCGTGACATACCCATCCATATGAGACAATTCAGCACATGCTGCTCACTTGCTCAGGACTCTCCACAGAAAGAAGAAAGTCATATCCATGATCACCAGCAAATATAAACACTCTATAAAGTAACACTCAACATCTACAGAATACGTTCAAATTCTTCAATTTGGCATTGGCTGCGAATGAGCAACAAGCTCAGCAGCCCTAGTTAAACTCCGCCACCAACATCAACAACAACAACAAAAACAACAACATCTCTTTTCATTTCTTTATCTTTATACTCAGTATGTTATTAGACATAGTTTTGCCATTTCTGCAGAATGGGAAAAGATCTGCTGCTACGGCAGGTATGGGAGGCTAAGAGCCAGGGATCCAGACCTCCAGGACAACCCAGAGTCCGCTAGGAGGACAGCATTAGACAACCTCTAAAGGGCAGAGGACTAGAATGGAACCAGGCCAGGAGGAAGACTGCCGATAAGATAGTATGGCGCGCTCTCTTCCAAACATCTACACCTCACGGTAGAAGAGGAACGACTAAGTAAGTAAGTATGTTATTAGACATCATAAAAAAATTGCACGAAATAATACTGTAGCACTCCTTATTTGACTTGTTAAATTATTAACTTATAGAAGATAGCATTGATATTGTTGCTTTTTGTTGACTTGTTGTCGTTGAAATCTACAGATTATCGCTTGTATCTGTTAAACTTGGCATTATACTTTATAGCCACATAAAAGACTTGCTTAAAATCTTCATGGTCTTCATTTATTGCTTTGATTCTACACTGCACTGTTTATGCAAGAATTTTTCAATTTATCTACCAATTTCATTTCATTAATTACAATATGTCTGAAATCCCGAGGATAAGAGTGTCACAAAGAACTTACTTGAGGGGCAGCGAGATGAATGATGAATAATAGTACTTGTAAGAATTAATTCATCGTCAATAGGTACAGTTCCATGACATTTATTACACTGTTACGCAGATTCTGAATATCAATAAGTACAGTGCTATGCCATTTATTATACTGTTACACAGATTATGAATATCAAATACATTTAAGTCACATTAATACCTTTATCAGGCAAACATTGCATACAGCAACAATCTTGACTACAGTAGTCGACACAGAATTGTACGTTTTCTTTTCTTTAATCTTCTCTTCTCTCCGACATTATTTATCTACCTCTCCTTCTGCGTGCTACATAAATTCTACCATTCAATTTTTACGCTTTCTTCCTTCAGTTCTTGTCAGGAAGAGACCTAATACTCCAGTCATTACTATTTATTTTGATCGCTGGCCTGGGTTTGAAACCATATTGACTCCTGGTTGTGTAGAGTGAAATGTTGGTATACGATTATCTAACAAACTTCTGACTAGACAGTAAGTCACACTGAGTAAGCGTAGAAGTGGAACGGCCACCTGGATTTATCGTTTATCGCTAGCTCGCCTATTGTTAACTCCGACCTTCTGTCTGGGAAGATACGTAAAGAAACCTTAAGTTGGAGACATAGCCCAATAATTGCCACAACCCAGGTTGTTGCCTGATAAGTTGTTAGTTTGCACATGACGTATCGGAAAATGTCAATCTGGTTACCGATTAAGACACGGACAATGATGTAATACATCCGGCAGATGAAATTAAAGTAAACAGTTTCAAGATAGCACATGCGATACTGAAGCACACGAAGCGACGTAATAGCTATCGCTCATATTTGCTGTAATGGGTAATTACGATAAGTTGACAATCTGAGATGACATTATCAGTGTTAGATCTATGAAGTAGTGAGTTTGAAAATAACATCGTATGTGTCATGAGAATGTTATACATGAGAGACGGGGGGGGGGGGAAGGGGTAGTGACCAAATACCCCTACCAATGTCAAACCTTGCTTGTGGTTGGATAGGTTGAGAAGTGGAAAAATTCATCATTTCTGACTGGAGCCTTGTCATGCAGTAGCAACGTAGAAGCGTGAGCAAAATGTTGCTTATAATCTAGCACATTCTGAGTCTATGGCACTGCTATTTCAACGCGTCAAGAAGACAGTTCATACAAGCCAGGATAAAGAATGGAATCAGGATTCTAAATTAAAGAACCGGACAACGTATTTGAGGATCTGCTGGACTTAGACAGTAAGAAAACGTTTTCTAATACGGAAAGCCCGGAATCATAGGAACCTGAATACAAAGTCATAGTGGGATTCTATTTAAGAGTAATACCCTAGACCGCCTACAAGAAGCATCTTAACCAAGTTGCCAGACACTGTTCGCCTGAGCAAAACATCTGTATCTCCCAAAGTACTTTGGGGTAAGTTGTACCTTTTATAATTTTGTATTTTGCATATTAACATGTGAGGATATTCAAGTTCATGCGAGGCTGGCAACCTTAGCAGATGGAACGATGGACTCATGAACTACCACTGCAAAAGCTGGTGACTGCTTCATGCGGGTTTCTCATAGAGAACCAAAAGCAGAGATAGTCTCAAGTTCCATATGGAGCAGGGAGTGGGTAATGACAGAAATAATGTACATAATTATTATATTAATATTTAAGTGCATATGTATATGTAAACATGTTTTAAATAATTGCAATTTGTGTTTTCCGATCACTGGGATTAACATTAATGCTCAGAGAGGATAAAGTTCTGAGGTAGATTGGATGGTGGAATGAAAGGTAAAGGTGCCAGATTTGTGTGTCAGGAAACCCAATACACAAGAGGGATACTTGTTTATATCTCATTTCATGATACTGGTCTACGTTACCAATCGGTGGTACTAGTCTGTGGAAAAAGTGTGTGGTACAAGTTGCCATGAGTCGAAGCTAGACACCAGCATCATACGGGTCTTGACGACACTAGACCATCTTCGTTATTACCCCACGATGCTACATGGGTCGTGTTACAGTAACCAGACTTGATCATTGACGAGAAGAACCAGTCAACAACCTGCAAAGAACGAACATCGGCTGGAGAAGAAACCATCTGACACCATATTGGCAGCTAAGTACCCATACAGAGCTGCCAAAGGAACTCTTACAACTTTGTCACAGAATAATTGTATCGATCTCTTTTCCTCTCCGGCAGTATTTAGTTACATGTTTTGAGTGGACTAAATTGCACGCTTTTCTGTGATCGGCACATTTTCTTTCTCTGCTATTAAGCAGATATTTAGTACTTTCAAATCATCTTACACTCCTCTCAGTGATAAGTCGTCATATATGTTTGTTTACCCGTTCATCCCTGGTGGAAAAGGAGACCGATGAGATAATATTAACCGACAATCATATTGGAAAATTTCGGGTGTGCCCAACATCAGGCTACAGATTAGCACTAAAATCACCCAGCGAAATTGTTTAATCGCTGATAAGGCTGATGCGCCTTCCTCGACCAGATGGGTAAACGAAGAATTTTGTTTGCGCAAGCAATGGGTACACCCATGTGTTACCGGGGCCCGAAAGATGAGCAAAGAATAGTAACACTTTACCCTACCATGTATGTCGTAAAAAGCGACTAAGGAAGGTTGGGCATGGGGCTGGTTACCCCATCCCGTAAAAAGCTTTTTACAAAACACTTCAACAAACATGGACAAATCAAATACAGAATATAAATCAACTCAGCCGCCCAAGACAGAAGAAGGTCCTCTGGAAAGGAGGAATATGAAGCAACCCAGAGAAAGCTGAAAGGAGTCTGGGGTGCCGACTAAAATTTTTTCGTCTATGAAAATCTCCAGGATTGGCACCTGGAATGTTCGCACTCTATGTGAACAAGGAAAAACTGCATAGGTAGCAGCGGAAATGACAAACTACAGGACTGATATTCTGGGTCTCTGCGAGACTGTGGAAGATTATGATAATTGATTTCATATATCTATTTTCTTTATCTTCATTTTTCTTTTTACCTAGCTTCGCCTACGCCTGTTGGGTTAACTTAAACCTCCTATTACTCAGAATAGATCTGTCTCTTTTCCTCATTTAGCACGCATTAAATGCGGCTCGCTAAATTCTTTGACGAGAGTCTACCAGAGACCTATTAGCTAACGTGAGCTGTAATTTTAACACCAGCGCCAGAGATCAAATAGTTGTAGAGATCAGACAGCGACCAGATTTGAACAAATTTGAGTAGATATTGTGAACCTAAGTGAGAAATATTTATTACCTTTCCCTGAATCCGTTCGTTTGATAAGTAATTAAACACGGAGAATCGGAAGATCTAAAGACATTGCTCGCTTGAATTCGAGCAGAGAGACGAAGGAAACTCACACTGATTAGCGCATTGCCGATGTATGATCGAAGCGAGAACGAAGGTCGTGGGTGTTCGGCTTTGAATTACGTATAAGCCGAAAGATGAACGTAGAATGTACAGTAGGTGTAAACATCTGGTAGGGTCTGGTTTTTCGGGGGATAATTAACTATCTCCTTTCATCTTTTAATACATATACCACAGAAATCTAACTAAATTCATCCAGTACCTCACAGATTCCTCTAGACAAACTAGCTTCGATTCTAGAATACTTGTAAAAGTGAATTTCTTAGTAGTCGTTGGAGATAAGTCTTAGTAGCTCGGTGTTGAGGTAAATGCTATACTAGTAGTTTGAGTGATTTAATCTTTTTAAATCGTCAATTATATTTTACTAGTTATTTTCTGTGAAGAGTGGTTTACTAAGTTAGATCCGTTATATTATTTCTCTAAAGTTTTACTGTGTTACAGTGGATAGCAGAACAAATAAATATTTCTAGCTAACTCTTCAAGCTATTATAAAAATTTAATTAACTGCTAGTAACCAGTCAGTGAATATTTTAACCAACTAGTAATGCACTGATTCATCATGAGTATGGACGAAATATTTATTTATTTCTAATTCGTGATGACTGATTCTTTTTAAATGACTAGAATTTATTTCACGGAAGTTTTTTTAACGATGAGACTAGCTCTAAGCTTATAGTTTCTAATTTAAGTTAAATAACCGAAGTGGATAATATATCTTCTATGTTACGCGGGGTAAGGATAGGATTGTGAATTATAATATATTATGTAAAGTATTTGTATTTTCTCCCTATACAATATTTGGGTCACACCCTAAAACCTTACCAGCGGCTTCCATTCCATATGAAACTGGAAATAAACTATATCAAAGAACATTCTGATATAATATCGGGTTTTTTCCAGGTGACTTGTCTGGTCTCGTGGTACACCCAGAAATAGACAGAGTACCAACCCAAGTAATATTAAGAATAAATGATAACTGGACTTATAGAATATCCAGATTTCTTTTCCCAATTTCATAAACATTCAGCCTGTTGTGGCTACCAAATCTAACATTGACAATACCTGTATAACGACCACGTATTGTGAAGAAGATTGATCCTGAACCGACTTGTTTATCTGACATTTGATGTAACGATTGAAGATTCCAAGCTAACGTAGACTGTGACATTTAGATTTCTTAATTATTTTACTACCTGGACACAAATTGAAGTGACCTTTATCAGCATCCTACTTACAAGAGTAAATCAAGCGTTTCCCAACATTTGATTAATTAGTCGTTGGAGAAACTGGGGCTTGATTCGCCAAACAACCAACCGTGGATGGTCTGTGGGTGCCATTAACAATTGTTCCAGATGTGGTGAAAGCACCTCTGTAGGTAAGAGAGACTGAATTTGTGATCACAGGTTTGTCAGAGCGAGAGAAAGCGTGGGAAGAATAATTCTATTTGGATATAACCCATGTACTTATTTTGTATTTGCTTATGCAAGTTTTGCTAAAGCTGCTCCTTTATTTTATTTCAGAATAGATTCACTTATAACTCTGTTCTTTACTGTAGAGGGAATTTTAGACCATAGCGTAAAAACCTTTGACTCTTTCGGGGGTTAATAACTTCGTTCTAACGGGATTGTGTCTCAACAGAGGGAGGGACGATTAAACCTATGCGTCTAACTCTGTAATTAGCTCATTAACCTATGTTCATTGTATTTGATTTTGATATTCAAAGATATTGTTGTATTGTAGATTCTTTATGATAAACAAAATTTACATAAACTTTATTTACGTGTGTCGGTCAGCTTGTCCCAAAAGATCCCAATTCCATAGATATAGTTTTCACGTCTGTGCGTCTAAGTGTCATCACGTATCTATGTGTGTGTAGATGTAAGTGGGTGAATATATCAATATATATTTATAGGAAGGTCTGTCTGATCTAAGAATCTCAGTCGTAACCGATAGGCTGGATAGATTATCTTTCATATCCAGGGACAGATTTTGCCTTTCCCCATTTCACTCGTGAAAATCTATTTCTTTACCTGATCTCTCACTGAGCTATCACCTGTTCTAGTAATATTCAGGCTGGGCCAAAATTGATCTTCCACAACAAGTACAAAAATCAGTGGAAGGAGGAAGGGGTTATGTACAGCAGAGATGACCCAATACACCATCTAAACAGATACCAACAGACCACAATGTTCCGCCTGAGAACCGGCCACTGCAGATTACTAGGACATCTCTATCGCCTCTAGATATCCCACACAAATGAATGCTCATGCGGAACAGGAATCCAGACCCCAGAACACATTCTCCAGAACTGTCCAACCCACGATGAACCGCGACGTGCGACCTGGCCAAGGGGTGCTGAGCTCCAGAAGAAGCTATGGGGCTGGCGCGCCGACCTGGTAAAGATTGTGGACTTCGTCCTGGCGACAGGCCTCCACATTTAGCATGACTACAAACTGAACGCAGAAGAAGATCTTAATTACCCTATCAAAAATATACGACAGAGACACAGTGAAAGGGTATAGAAAGGAGGAGATTGATCACAGGAGAAATGGTGTTTTTATCAGGACATGAGGAGGAAAGAGCCAAGCACAGTAAAGTGGTGGCTATAATGCTGTCTATGGAAGCACAGTAGGCACTTATAGAATGGGAAGCAATGGGACTCCGAATTACAACAGCAAGGTTTAAATCAGCCAAAAAGAAAGTAAATATAAACATCATCCAGTGTTATGCACTAACAAATGATAAAGAAGAATCGGAGAAAGAAGACTTTTACACCAGACAACACAATGTCTTGGACAAAAAGAAAAGAAAGGTCATCACAATTTTGATTGGGGACGTAACGCGAAAATAGGAACAGACAACACCGGCTTTGAAGAAATCATGGAAAAACATGAATTAGGTATGATGAATGAGAATGGGGAACTATTAGCAAACTTCTGTGCTTCAAATCAACTAGCTACAAAACAGGTAAGGGATCCCGTTACACGCCCATTGAGGCATATTGGGAATATGATGTTAGGTCCATATTTTCTTGACCATCGGCACACAAGGGGTGATGAGGTCATCATCAGGTCGGCCGCCTTAACCTGCCCAGCGTTGCTCTGGTACCCAATTCATGAGGCTGGGTCGACCTCAGAGCCGTTTGCGGTCTAAAAAAATCCCACCTCAACTGGGGATCGAACCATGTACCACCGAACTAGGAAGTGGACTAACCACTGCGCTACCGCGGCTATAGGAGGAATCATATTTCCACATAAAAGAATACATAAGGCAACACAGATATCACCAGACCACAGAACTGAGAATTAGATTGATCACATATGCATAAGTAAGAAGTTTAGGTCAACATTGCATGATGTAAAAGTATGCAGAGGAGCAGATGTGGTATCACACCACCATCTTCTGTTGGCTAAAAGTAAATTAAAACTCAAGAAATTTACAATAGCATGTAGCTATAGACAACAGTATAATGTGGGATATCTAAGAAATCAGGAAATAAGAGAAAAATTGTCAATCACAATATCCAACAAATACCAAGTACTCCAACAGCTGGAAGATGAAGCAGATACGGAAGTCCACTGGTAACAAGTAAGAAATATATGGAACGAGACATGTGAAGAAGTACTGAGAAAATGAGAACATCAGCACAAAGCATGGATAACAACAGAAACCAATACCAAGATAGAAGACAGGAAAACAAGAAAGCAGATGTAAACAGAAGCAAAACCAAAAGCTCCAAATCCAAGGCTCATGAAGTGTACATAGAATCAAACAAAGAAGTAAGAAGAAACATCAAAAGAGACAAGAGGAAGTATACTGAAGAGTTAGCAAGGGACGCAGAGGAAGTTGCAGCCAAAGGAAATATGCGGGATCTGTACAACAATACACAGAGCCAACAGGGAAATATAAGCAAGCAAAATGCCTCATAAATGATAAGAATTGAAAATCGATTAGTAATATACAAGAACAAATGAAGAGATTGACAGAACATTTTGAGGAACTTCTCAATAGATCAGCTCCAAATAATCCCCCAGACATCCAGAGGGCAGAAGAGGAGATACAAATCAGCAGTGAACGACCAAGTAGAGAAGAAATAAAGAAAGCCATAAAGCTTCTGAAAGATGGAAAATCATCTGGTCCAGATGGAATTCCAGCAGAGGCCTTCAAAGCAGATATTGATTCCTCTGCAGAGATATTATACAAACTACTTGGCAAAGTCTGGGAGAAAGAAGGAAATACCAGCAGAATGGACGGAAGGTTATCTGGCCAAGTTGCCTAAGAAGGGAAATTTACAAGAGCACGCAAATTATAGAGGAATAATGTTACTTTCAGTGCCAGGAAAAGTATTAAACAGGATTATCCTTGACAGATTAAAAGAGTCCATAGACAAGAAACTGAGAGATGAACAAGCAGGTTTTCGACAAAACAGATCCTGTAAAGACCAAATAGCCACTTTGAGAATAATAGTTGAACAAAGTCTGGAATGGAATTCACCACTATTCATCGGATTTGTGGACTACGAACAGGCATTTTGCTATTTTTGACAGTGCGTGAGAAAGCAAGGTAAATTGACTTTTTCATTGTAGACAGAGAATCCCTTTGGTCTACCGTCTATTGCTGTAAATGTTGCTGTGATAATGATGTTTGATGTGCCTACATATTTGCGTAACCATTGTTTGTCCACTGTGCCTACTTTATACATTTTGCGTCCTAAATTGATGAGGCATTATGGAGTTCCCCTGAAGATCATTAATTTAATAAAGAAAACATATGAAGACAAGACATGCAGAGTTCTTCATGAAGGACAGCTTACAGAACCGTTAGGATATGAACAGGAGTGCGACACGGATGCCTCTTATCTCCATTTCTTTTCTTACTAGCAATAGATTTAGTTATGAAAACATCGACATCACACAACAAAAATGGAATCCAGTGGAATCTAACTAAACAGCTTGATGATGTGGATTTTGCAGATGATAGCTCTTCTGTCCCATAACCATAATCAGATGCAAGAAAAAAAAATGAAAATTCTCGATGAGAGGTCACAACAAGTGAGCCTGAAAATACAATGGGAAATGACAAAGATTATGAGAATAAATGCAAGAAATGATAACAAGGTTGAACTTGAAGAAACACCACTAAAAGATGTAGAATCGTACACATATCTTGGCATTAATATAGACAAAGCTGGAGGGACAGACAATGATATCAAAATAAGAATACAAAAAGCAAGAGGGGCTTTCATTGCAATGGGAAACATATGGAGAACAAGAGAAATCAAGTCCTAAATAAGAGTCTTCAACTCACATGTCAAGTCAGTTCTATTGTATGGCTTTGATACATGGAGAGCAACAAAAACAACAACTGAAAAGCTATAGACTTTTATAAACGGGTTCTTGCGTAGAATAGAAGGACTGAAACAAATGTGGAATTGATGACAAGAACCAAACGGGTGCCATTGGAACAAGGGTTGAGAAGAAGACTCTAGCGATGGATAGGACACACATTGAGGAGACCTGTTGATATATTACAAGGCAGTCCTTGTTCTGGAATCCACAGGGAAAGAGAGCCAGAGGTAGACCACAAACACTTGGAGAAGAGAACTGGATACAGAGGTGACAATGATGAGAAAAACATAGAAAGAAGTTGAGCGCATGGCACAGGATATGAAGATTTAGCATGGGTTTGTTAAAGGCCTATGCTCCTCGGGGAGCTAAAGGGTATTGATTGATTGATTGAAGCGACGGGTAGTTAGATTACTCGCCTGCACGACACATTTCTGGACAGACACGAATGACATAATCGTTTCCGGTACACCTTGTTACAAAGACATTACTTGTAATGAAAGTAAGATGTTGTATTTGATAAAACATTGCCGAGAGAGCATCGGATGTTTTCATTCCATATTTGGGAGACATGACATTTGCCACGACGCGCTGAAATTTCCATGTGGAAATAATTTGAATTACCCCACAAAACACGCTTGATTTAAACGATTGGGAGACATTCAGAATGAAGGCACAACACCCCTTCCAATTGGAGCCCTGCTTAACGTCGTAACAAACAAATGCGGGGGAAGACAGGTAATATAACCTGACTCTTTAGCCAGGTTAAAGCACTGTGAAAATTCCCTCGCGCCAGGAAGACAGCCAGATCTTGACAGAGTTAAGAATAGCAGCAGATTTTATTTATCGGACCGGACTTGTTTGAAATTCTTGAGGACTTAAGAGCCCATGAAAACACTACCATTATTAACGACGAAAACCGGAATTTGAGGAAACTGTAACACAAAGTCAAAAGTGGGAAATTATTGCTAAACGTAACAACACCCCAGACCAAGTGTAAGAGGCTCTACAAGTGCCTTTATTTCTCTGAGCCAGCAGTCTGTGAGCCTAAAGATTGGCGTAAGTTGTTCATTTTAAATTCTTTTTTTTTTTGCATTATTAACATGTGAACTAATATGTACATATTGACATGTGAATATTAATATGTGAAAATTGCTAGTGGATGTGGAAGTCATTTGAGGCTGGCAACCTCAGCATATAGAATTATGATTACATGAACCACCACTGCCATGGCTGGTGACTGCTTTATTGCGAGTTTCTTATAAAGAATTGTTGAAGGCCGTTTTTGTTTCGTGTTAGGGTTTTGCAAGTAAGTGCAATGAATATTGTAAAATGAATGTTTCGATGGCATGGTACCTGAAAGCAAAACAAGATCAGACAATGTCAACATCTGGCACAAACAATGTCACTTTCCAGTTACATTCCTTGACAATAGGTCTGCCAGAACGTTCTCTGATCCCTCGATGGGGATACTTGTATATCTATATTCCTGAATAAGCAAGAACCATCTGCGTACTGTCATCTCTATAGTTATGACGAGCCACACATACTGGCAGTGCGTCCTGTGTCGTTGGTTTGTGAACCTCTTAATCTGTGTGAGCTGTCATATATTGTCGTCCAAGTGTCTCCATTGCCTCAAGGTCTTTCGGTTTCCTTTCTTGAAAAAATGAGGCAGGATCGGTGCTACATGCCGACAACACCTTGTCACATACCATTAGATCAAGTAAGCCAGTAAAGGTCTTATCAATACCGAACAACTCTATCCATCTTTTTGAATATAATTTAATGAATGAGATAAATTCTCCATAGTCAGCTTTCCTGCTAGGCAGACAGGAGTGAAATTTATCACGGAATCCCGCTTCCGTAAGCTGAGATTTACGTAGCAATGTCTCCTTGACAACATCGTAGTTGTTACGACTTGTTTAACGATGTCGTCTGCTACAGTTGGCAGCGCGTCTGGATTACGCATTTTTGAGGTTTGCGAGATTTTTAATATAGAATACTTTTATGCTTCATGGTTTTTTAGTGAACACAAATCGCATGGTTCGATTGTGACGTGGTAGTGTTGATATGGTCACGCTTGGTGACTAATGTACTTGACCCTTTTTATTCTGACCGTCAAGCCATGAAGACGTGTTTTAATTCCTTCCAGTGTTAGGCTACATATTTGCCGAGTTTTATATTGAGATAAGGACATAGGGTCAGTCCATAATATTATAGTGAATTGATGGAATTTATATGGTTGTTGGATAACCATTTATGGAAGGATTGTTGATCAGCTTTATGATCTATATTTCGCCAAACTAATGGGTATCACTACCGGCTGTCTGGATAACGGCAGCGCGCGTACACTGCCCATGATGTTCTGACGACAATTAAGTAACTGGAAAACTGACGGTAATATGTCTACTTGAACTGCAATGCAATGTACTGTTGATGAATTAATTACTTGTGATGTCTTCGCATTTTCGTCAATAAATGTATACTCGTTGGACTCTAAACCCCCACGTACTTATCAATTAAATCAAGTTTGAAGTTGGCCCAGATGTTAGGCCATATATATATAATTCACTGATTATTAATTTATGCACGATCGCTCTTACGATGAAGAACATTAATAAGATCCATACTTGGCTGAAGTTCTCAAGGAACCCAGACGAGGTCACCCTTTATATTAATCAACCTTAGAAGACAAACCCAAATCAGTGACCTTCAATTAAGAATAATAGAACGACCCCCGCTTCAACAACTGGCGGCCAGTTGTGGTGGTGAAATAACTATTTCACTTTAAGGACATTATTCAAAGATCAAGAATAGCGTGTTTTCAAACGTTCCTTTCGATCGAAATGGAAATTTCTTACGCATGCGCACTAATGACGTAGCTGACGTCACGACCTTGGCAACAATACGAAAAAGAAAAACCGTTTGTTCTACAAGACAGCGAGATTGAAAACATTCAAAATGACTCAAACGATTGAACAACTTCTATCAAGGAATGATCATTACTGCATGCCATCTTCATAGTTCGTTCGCGCATGTTGACAATGTCGGAGTTAGTCGCTACTCAAAAGATAAGTACCTTTTTGGGCATTAGGCAAATTTAGTCCACGTTGTCTATTCACAGGCGTGTCTTAATACCATTTTTAAATGTTAAATGTTTTTATGGACGCATCGATGTTGTTTTGTTCAACTCAGCGGGTTTGGTTGGTTCGGGGATCAGAACTGATGTTTTGTCGTTTCGGCTGACCGCAACAGTTCTGATTGTTCTTAGGGATTATTGAAATTTTGCAATTTTGTACAGGGGACCCCCTAGCAAATTAACTGGGGAACGTTCTGCTTGTCATTGCAAAAATTCGATATTTGGTGTTTTAGTTGTCAAATTGCGTTATACTTGGTGTATTTTGCTGTAATAAGTTTTCATTTTTATTCAGTTTTGTCACTGTTCGTATCCTAAATCGTCATCCTGACCTTACTTTCGTTTATTTTATAATTGTAAAATATTTGTCACTTATAGAGTCCTGTGACGTCACCGTTTTCAGTGTATGTGATTCTAACCTAGATTTGGTTTAACCTTGACCTTACTTCCGATTTTCTGCTCGTTTTCATATAATCATTTTTATGTCTGGATTTCGTCATTTGTGGCGTGCTACTGTCTTGTAAAACTTTAGTTTACTGTTCGTCTTGTATTTTATTAATTTATAAATTGAAAGTATAATGATAATAATATAAATTAATTAGGTAATAATATAATAAAACATTTTGATTAATTTTTTATTAAAATAAAATACTTGACTGAATGATTGCAACATTTTGCACTGGTGGTCCAAGGCACTTCTCTTTACACATGCTACATAGGGCATGAGGTCATAATATTATGATAAAATATTGAATAAGGGTAACTTTTATTTGATAATTGATTGTTAATCACACTATGAATATGTGATGAAATAGGACACTATGTTAGTTATTACAAATACATAATTGATTAAAATATTTATGGAGGAAGGATAGCCATAAGAAATAAGTGAAGATATTAGATGCATGAAATCATTTCATCATCATAAATAAATAAATTTATAACAAATTGGTGTTTTATTATAAGTAGGTAATATTGATATAAGTTATTGAGAAAAAAAAATTGTTGAATTGACAACTAGTCTTAAAGGAATATTATAGTTGGTTATATTGTGTAACCATCATTTATTATATATATATATATATATATATATATATATATATATATATATATATATATATATATATGTATATATATATATATATATATATATATATATATATATATATATATATATATATAACCAAATAATTGTTAGTACACCGTTCTAGTCATAGTACTACTTTGTCAACTGGGAACTTATGCATAACTGAATACATTATATTGTTAATTAATACATATTGTTGATTAAATACATAGATAATTAACTTCAAGATGTTTACTCTAGATCATTTCCTTAAAATTGGAAAGGAATTTAATAAAAACAAAGAAGACGCACTCCAGGAATTTGCAATGACTAAACTTGCGAAATATAAAGCAGAACAAGAAGAACTGGAAAAAAAAAAATGAAAGAAGAAAAGCAAAAGAACTCATGGAAGAAATTGAGAAAGAAAATAGATTAAGAGAATCAGAGGAAAGAAAAATGCAACAAAAAAAGAGTTGATACAGATGCGTAAACAGGAGAGAGAGAGGCGGAAGAAAGGATAATACAGCTACGTTTGGATGAAATAAGATTAAGAGATCAAGTAGCTTCAAATGGAAATAATATTGATCCACAAAATACATCTTCATCCAACCAAACTAAAAGCAATTATAAGTTTAAATTACCACCATTCAAATTACATGTTGATGATCTATCAGCATGGCTGTTACGCTTTGAGGAGGTGTGCAAGTTCATTAATCTTAATAAACATGCATGGGCACTAAAACTCAAGGAAATTTTAGATGGTGAGCCCGCTGGTGCAGCTCAGAATGTTGATCCAACAATAGCTTCTGATTATGAGGCTATAAAGGCTTTGTTATTACGACGTTTTCATTTAAATGAGGAGGGATGCAGACTGAAGTTTAAATCTCTTCTACCTGAGTCAAATAAAGACTTCACTAGTTTCATTGCGAATATCCGCAATACATTCAACAGATGGGTTGAACTGGCTGGTGCTGAAAAATCATACGATAAGTTAGTTGACTTATTATTGAGAGACAAGGTTCTATCCTCTGTCAGCGCACCACTTTGTTCCTTTTTACAGGAGCGCAAACCACTTACTATAGAGGAATTAGAA
This sequence comes from Oreohelix idahoensis, assembly GCA_024509875.1. Taxonomy (NCBI): domain Eukaryota; kingdom Metazoa; phylum Mollusca; class Gastropoda; order Stylommatophora; family Oreohelicidae; genus Oreohelix; species Oreohelix idahoensis. The sequence continues at coordinate 594,605 of JAMPIV010001045.1, forward strand.
AAAATGGCAATAAACTACTGTACTGCCCACCCTAATGTTAACATATCCAATTCACAATTAAGAGAACCATTACCGGTTGCGTCTAATATGGCATATCATGGGTATGACAGATCAAGAGCTCAAAGCCTTGATAGAAAATCTTCAAAAAAAATGGTATTATGATAATTATCATCAGGGACAAAACAATTATAACAATAATAGTAATTTCAACATAGGTAGGCAGCAATATAAAAATCAGTCACCTCAGTTCAGGCATAATAATAATTATCAACAAAGGTCAAATTGGAATAGACAATTTAATAGTTATACCAGTAACAATGGTAACAATTGGCAAAATAATAATTACAGATCTGAAAACAATAACTATAATGGTAGACAACGAAATAATTCTGTTGACCATCCCCGACATAGGTCTCAGTCACGCAGACCATCACATGTTGATCACAGTGCAGGGGCAGCACTCTCAGATGGTACGACCTCTAGTGTTTCTGATAATAATAATCAGTCACCATCTTCGTCTTCATGTTGTGCTGTTAATTATAATGTGGCAAATAGTTGCCAAGATTGTAATGCTATTTTTCAGAAGGCCAAAGAAACAGTGCTGAATTGTGGACACCTTCAGACAGCAGTTGGTCTTTCGGCGAACGACGGCACAGGCACCCTGATGTTCAATAGAGGATTAGTTAATGGTACTGTGGTCTCAGTTTTGAGGGATACAGGATATACTACCATTGGAGTCAGGCAGTCACTAGTCCATTAAAGCTGTGCTACTAATGAATATGTCAGGTGTATTACTTTTGGTGGTGCTGTTGAGCACTAGCCCACTGCCATTGTATATGTTAACACACCATTTTTTACAGGTAATGTAAAGGTGTGCATGTTGCAGAATCCAGCAGCTGATCTTACGGTGGGACGCATCCACGGCAGTAAGGATTGCACCCTAGAAGAAATTAATGAATGGGAAAAGAAAAATTTGCAATTTTATAGCAATGCTAACGCTGTCGTTGCTATGGCTAACTCCGTGCCAACAAGATGAATGCATGTGGCACAGTATTTTCAAATTTTGTTCTTAGCACTATTTTGGAAAGTGATGAGGATGATAAAGATATCTCTCATTTTGACAGGGTCGAGGGCAAATTCATATCTGATGTGTCTTGTATTGAAGACCAGGATACTAAGGGTACATCAATTGTCAATAAACTTGACAATGATGTTACTATATCTTACTATGTATATTTAAGTACTTCCAACATTGTTAATGCTACAACTGGTCTTACAAATTTTCTCTTTATTTTTTTGTCTGTTATCTCTATCTTGGTTTTCAAGGTGAACATGGAATGTTTTCAGGTGATCAGAAAACTATCTACTGTCAATTACGCACGTGTCCTCAACAATTTACTTCTGATCTTATTGGTCAGTTATTTTTTCAGAACCATCTCTTTTGCTCATGACTACGAGCAAAGATTGGGGATAAATCACTCTACCAATGACATCTCTATGACTTTCATGATACAATCTGAGATGACTCAACACTCTCAGTTGTCAATAGTCGATCTTTCCAATAATATGTTTGGGTTATTCCATACCCGTCCTAAAGGGTTACAAATTTCTTTTCTCGACCTTGACGTTCAGATCGTCACTTCGTGTTATGATTATGATCTATTCTTATTTCAGGAAGATGAATCGTTTCTTCTTGACACACCTAGTTCTTTACATCTACCTACTTTGCCAACTACATTATCTTTTCAATATGATCATATAGAACCTGATCTTAATAAAAAAAAAAGGTATATACGATCAACAGTAATAAAAGGGTTAATATTAAAATTAACATAATCAATTTTGGGTGTACCTTTGATGGGAAACCTGAAACCAATAATCGGTCATCAAATTTTTCAGTTTGAGTATTACGCTGTCACATACGACAGGTATTACACATTACTATTGTTCACATATTATAGACACTATAACTACCTATAATAGAAAAAGGGCATATTCTTGCACTATGCTGCTATACTATCTGCCACTAGATCCCACATGGCAGGCACTTGTTAATTCCTTTAATTACAAGGCAGACTAGGTTTGCGTTTCTGTTGCCACCTACCAATAACAGGTATGGTGACGCTGTGGTTACATTACTTAACAATAGAGATGCTCGAATAGTTATCGAGCGGTGCAATGGTGTGTATTTTCATCACCATTCACTGAGAATGCAACTAGTACTTGAGCCTAGCTCGCATAGGTAATACTTTACACGTACAATGTTTGTCACATTATTGATGACTCAGCATGGTCAGTCATCAGTTCTTTTCTTTTCATATTTATCTATTTTAATATAGATTAATTTAATGTTTTTTTTTTTCATGTAACATCTCTATTTGTACACACGTTTTCATTCTTATGTAGTTTACCATGCCTACGATAGACAGTAACGTGGTTGATTATTCTAACTATGCTCAGCCAAAGCAGCATAAGTTTAGTATATCGTCTACTGTCTTAAGAAAAAAAGACAGGCCTATGAAAGTGACATGGATTAAATAAGCGCTCACTAAATTTCTAGGAATTTTATTGTATTAAGTACCTCCTAAATCTGAGGTTAATATGTATTACTAAATTTTACACAAATATTTATTCTCCGTTCAGAGGCAGGCAATTTAGTCTTTGATATTGGTATCATTTCAAGCTCAAGTAATCGTTTGGGGACAACTCAATATCGAAGAATATGACGACTTGCTCTTTATTATCGACAACAGATGACATGTTATGATCCAGACGAGCAGAACTTTCAGAATCTACAATTCTAGATGTCAAGTTCTCCTGAGACATACAACGCTTTATGATACCGAAATTCGTACCTCAAGTAACGTTGGTACAATCAATGATATTGAATATCCCAGTTTCATCAAACAAGCGAATTTTATGTTTAAATTCCGCAAGAAGTCTGGAAACTTACTTTGCATCTCTTCGTTGATGATGATATTTTCAAATGAATGGAAATTATAATTCCTACGTTTAAGGATCGATTGAACTTTACTAACAGTTTTAGTGATTCCATATGACCACGTAATGTTACACAGCTGATGTGTTATGACTTCGAGACATACGAAAAACACATCAAAGAAACTCATAATGAAATAACGCACGTTGACATTCTGCACAAAAACGTTACGATGTTCCGCGAGACTTATGTCAAAGTTTCAATTCTCAACGTTTGGACTTTGGTTTGTGTCCATTCGTTTCCTATTCATTATGATACTGGAAATAATGAACATTCGATTCATTTTTGGACTGATCGTTTGAAATTATGAATTAAATTCGAATGAGAATCATTCTTCACATGGAACAGACTCATAGATCCACACATGGAAATAACGACGTTTGGATCGTCATCACGAACACTAGTTACTTAAATACGTATTTTATTAATAAAATAAAAAATAATGTGAGAAAAGAAATAAAAAAACATAAAAGAAAGAAAAGAGAGAACAAAATAATCTCACACAATTGAATAATTTAATTAGATATATTTATAAATGTGATAATTACTATATGAAGTTAGCTAATGTGTTTACGTAATAGTATATTATTATTTGGTTAGTTGATACATTCAGTTAATTAGATAGTAGTTAGGATACCTATATATATTTCATTTTTTTCTGATCTATTAACTTCTCACTAGTTTAACTTTATGCTTTTTCAATTTTTCTTTTCCTTACTTTACTGGTCTTTACTTTACTTTCTTCACTATTATACGATACTTTAGTTTAGTTAATTAACTTTTAATTATATTATATACTACACATAGCACACTGATTATTTAGTTAATTCTATATTTAATTGGTAGATCTGATAATACAACATATTATTTTAGTTAATACATACTTTTATTTACTTAGATAACTATTACTGACAGTTGACATTTTCTTTAGTTACTTTAATATAATGTTCATTTATTATATGGCTGAGATTATATCGACAAGACTTACGACAATGTTCTAGACAGAACATCGTAGGCCGAATGTTGGGTTTTTGTTAAATTTTTCAGATGATTAATTAGGATATTTCAAAAAAAATCTTTAGAATAGATTTTTTTCCCCGTCGGGCAGGGAATTGTTACGACATGTTAACGATCTCGTCTGCTACAGTTGGCAGCGCGTCTGGATTACGCATTTTTGACGTTTGCGAGATTTTTAATATAGAATACTTTTATGCTTCATGGTTTTTTAGTGAACACAAATCGCATGGTTCGATTGTGACGTAGTAGCGTTGATATGGTCACGCTTGGTGACTAATGTACTTGACCCTTTTTATTCTGACCGTCAAGCCATGAAGACGTGTTTTAATTCCTTCCTGTGTTAGGCTACATATTTGCCGAGTTTTATATTGAGATAAGGACATAGGGTCAGTCCATATTATTATAATGAATTGATGGAATTTATATGGTTGATGGATAACCATTTATAGAAGGATTGTTGATCAGCTTTATGATCTATATTTCGCCAAACTAATGGGTATCACTACCGGCTGTCTGGATAACGGCAGCGTGCGTACACTGCCCATGATGTTCTGACGACAATTAAGTAACTGGAAAACTGACGGTAATATGTCTACTTGAACTGCAATGCAATGTACTGTTGATGAATTAATTACTTGTGATGTCTTCGCATTTTCGTCAATAAATGTATACTCGTTGGACTCTAAACCCCTACGGACTTATCAATTAAATCAAGTTTGAAGTTGACCCAGATGTTAGACCATATATATATATAATTCACTGATTATTAATTTATGCACGATCGCTCTTACGATGAAGAACATTAATAAGATCCATACTTGGCTGAAGTTCACAAGGAACCTAGACGAGGTCACCCTTTATATTAATCAACCTTAGAATACAAACCCAAATCAGTGACCTTCAATTAAGAATAATAGAAAGAACCCACCTTCAACAGTAGTCTTCTCGGCTACTACTGTCTATCACATAGGTTATGATCATTGAATTGCCTATGTCTTCTTCTTTTTTCTGTCACCCGTATCCTCTATTTTATTATCTCTTTTTACCTTTTTCCTGTAATTTTTCGCATTCATTCGTTTGCGAGAAATATTTATTTTTCCCATTCTCACTTTCGCCAGTTTCGTTTCTCATTTAATAACGCATTTCTTGGCTGATAAAGTCAGTAACTTCTTATGTAATGTGTCAGTCCCCGGGATGTGAGCGAATGGTGTCAGAAATTCGCTCTCGAGAGACCGAGTGGCAGACATTCGTCTCAGTTTTCCAAGGCATGAGACGAAGGACCGTGAAACTCGTCTCGATAGACATGGGATGGCAGACTTATCGTCTGACAATTTTTTCACCTGCCACACGGAGTTCTCGGCTGAGCGCTTAGGTAAGGTGCGAGACAGCAAAGTGTCAATTATGGTTCTCAGGATGAGTTCAGCTTGAAGTGTGAAAACTGCCCTGCATTTCAGACAAGTTGTCTACCTTTGCAATTGACACGCACGTTTCTCGGTTAGTTTGTTAAACGTAGGTGCAAAAACTGCCCCTGCATTGCAGACAAGTTGTCTGAGATTCGCAACTGACACGCGCCCTCTCGGTCAGAACGTGGCAGTTTATGACCGTTACGTAAGTGATATAGACGGAAAGGGGAGATTATTTCGTTTGCGAAATAAGTTGGGGCTTTTGTCAAATTTTAAGATATTGGCACGAGTTTGAAACTAACTTCACTCATTCTCCATTTTACAGTAGACGTGGTCACTTCGTTCTAGAACACTTAAACTTATAAGTGATGTCTCTTAGTTTCGTTGTGATACGTAGTTCTGTTTGAGGTAAAATATTATATCTAGTATATCTAGTATTTTGCGAAATGTTTAAAGTGGTTAATCGTTTATTTATTTCCCTAGTTAGATTTGGTGCAGAGCGATTAATTTATAAGTTTGTATTATTTTCTAGTGACGCATGCAGTGGAAAGCAGAATAAATTATATTTCTAGCTTAACAAACATGTAGCCATAATGAATTTAATTTAACTGCTAACTACTCAGTCGAGATATATTTTCTAAACTAACTTATAACTGCTAGATGTCTCATGAGTGTTGACGAAATATATTTATATGTATTTCAAATTCATGATGATTGATTTTATAATATAACTTATTTCACGGGAAGTGTTAAATGATAAGCTCTACGCTTGCAGTTTAAAATATAAGTTATATCCTTATACATAGTATGTATAATTATTTTATATGTGCTTTTTCCATTTTATGCAGTGAATACTGGGGTGATCCAAACTTGCCGGCGTTTAGTAATAAAGAGTTTCATACTTGAGAAGCATTAGACATTTCTTAGCTTTACCCACGTGGGGTTTCAAGTAACACTGGTTTGACAGTGCATGTGCCATCAGAGATAGACAGAAATACCAATCCCAATAACGGGTTTGAAAGACTGAGTGTCAAATTCTGGGCCTTTGAGCCAGATCTTATTTCTTCCTGAACTCTAATGTAAAATTTCTGCCGTGCGGCGAGAATAGATTACAATCAATATCATTAACATTTCCGACATTTTTGTCGAAAGAGTGAATAGTGAACCAAGACTATCTGTTGAAAGAAGTTGTCCTCTGGTCATCTTTCCAAATTAAGGGAACCCTCGTGTTTTTTTGACTCTGTGTGCCCGTTTAAACTTGCTATCCAAACTGATTCAAGTGACATTAACAGTAATCAAAAATTTAACTGGTGAAGTGAACGCTCCCCGAAAAACAGTGGAAGAAACCTGTAACTGCAGAGCTGGGATTCGCGTTATCCAAAGAATACAGATTCACTGTAGAGAAGTGTCCTAAGGTTGCGCCAGACGGCGAACAGCGGTACAGATAGGTAAGCACGTGTGCCAGGGTACCCTGATGAAAGAACCGAGTGAAAGTGGACTGAGTGAGTTTTTTTTTTATAACTATTGATTCACCCACTTTATAATCTCCTTACGGAAGATTGGCTGCTTAATTAAATTGTTCCTTTTGAAGGACAATATTAGACCCTAATCATATGTATCTGTAACTCTTTAGCCATCATCTTTCTCCTAACGGGAATGTGGGCTAAACCTAGAGGGCAGAGTATAACGGGGCTATCATCCTTGTAGCATTTTCTTGAATTTTATGACTATTTGTATATGTTTTCCTTGATGTATTTTTTTTTTAGGTGTTGTGAGAAGATTTTTTAGATGATAATTAAAATCTCTCTTGAACTAAATCAGTGCGTTGGTCAGCTCGTTCTAATATATATATATATATATATATATATATATATATATATATATATATATATATATATATATATATATATATATATATATATATATTCATTGTTATAGATTTCCCACGTCTGTGTGTTTAACTGTCGTCACGTGTATGTGCGTGCCCTTGAGTAGATAGAAATATATTTAATATATATATATATCTGCGTTTAGACTGTCTGACGCCTTAAAAAAAATCTGTCGTAGAGGATAGGTGAAAGAGAGAAGATTTCCTCGATTTTTCAGAGACAGCCTCTATATCACAGTCTATCATCTCTCACTTGTGGAAATTCTATTTTCTTTTTACTAACTCTCACTGTGTCTATCACTTATTCTAACATATTCAGAAGGGACCAACCCAAGTCTTAATTCTCCTATCAAAAAAATCTACGACAAATGTGGTCTCGTCCGAAGGATTTTTGAACTTAGAATAGGAAGACGACTACGACAAATGTGGTCTCGTCAGTAGGATTTTTGAACTTAGAATAGGAAGACGAGTACGACAAATGTGGACTCGTCTATCTGGATTTTGAACTTAAGATTCTTTATTCTGAAATAGAGTAAGAGTTTGATGTCTTGTGAGTTGTTATATCTTTAAATAATTTATCCCCTAGACTAACGATCTGTTTACGGGCGTGCTGACCACACAAACTGATAAGTTTTTTTTCCACAGCATTTTGAATAATATACATTTGAGTTACAGGTGGATTTTCTCGGAATATATGTTAATTGTTGATTTGTAATACTAAACGCTGGTAAAGTGGTGAGTGTATTACTTTCACTGGGTACTGAGGCAGAACGGTGTTTGAACTAAGTTAAGGAGTGCATTTCGGACTCTTTCGTCCAGATTAATTGCCTCCCTTACCCGATCTGACTTCAGGGGCGAACGTATAGGGGATTTTAAAAATTAAGGGATAATTTTTTTCTTTAATTGTTGCAATAATTATTTTGTTTCCACTGTAGCAACTTATTTTTCAGAAGTAATCTTAACTACCATTTAGTTGGCGTAGTCGTGTTTGCATTAGGTGCTTTAGTGCCGATAATAGCAGCGATAGTTAGATACTTTAATTTTGGAGGAGGTATCCCAGGTTATAAGTATATCATCTTTAGTTTGGTATTTTCTCGTAAGTTGTAGGAACCAGTAGATCTTTTTTTCTTATCTCTTATCGTCTAGTCTCAGTCAGCTAATTACTATGGCCGAGAGGGCAAAGCTTAGGCAACTCCTCAGGGACGAAGCGAGAGAAGAAGGTTTGGACGGAGAAGAAGCGAAAGCTTTTGTCAGGGACGAACTTGACAGATATGATGCGGAGAGGAAAGCAGCGGAAGCGAAGGAGAAAGAAGCCGCAGATAGAGAACAGAAGAAGATGGATGAGGAAATGGAAATCCGCAGGATGCAGCATGAGGAAAGAGAGAAGGAGAGACAGCGTGAGGAAAGAGAAAAGGAGAGACAGCATGAGGAAAGAGAGAAGGAGAGGGAGGAAAGAGAGAAAGAGAGACAGCATGAGTTGGCACTTAAAGCTCTAGAATTCCAAAGTCGTGGTGCTGCCTCTTGTGGTAAGTTGGGATTATATAAATACTTATAGGGGACTTAGTGTACTGACTGAGATCAGATGTGAAGGTATCTGTATCTAATAAGTGTGGTGTGTTACAGATGACCTTACTTTGCTACCACATTTAGACCTCAATCAGACTTATTCTGGAATATTGTGATGACTACGTTGAATGTCTAGGGTTATGATAGTGATGAAGTGTAAGTTCACAACAACCAACAGACAGATAAACACTTTTATTAAGACCCACAACACTGTACACCACTATGACAAGCACACACATATAACACTCTAGAAGACTAGCTTAAGTAAGTCAAGTGTTAACTTTTAAATTATGTATTAGTTTCCTTCAATAATAGATATCCTGATCCAACTACAGAGTGAATCAGGAATCACAATCAAATGTAAACACAGTGTTTATGTAAAAATTTATACAAAGGATCTTTGTCCTGACATATAATATTATTACAATATGTGTGTAATGTGATGTAGTATTATGAGGTAATACTGGCTCTTGAAGCTAGGCTGTTATTTGTCATCACGACTTCATGTGTTTGTTACTGGTGGAAATAATATTGAAGGGTTCACAGTTCTTTTTAATTGTAAAACAATAACTGTCCCTCTTGATTTAGTATACAGTCAATTTTAGGGTGGGTTATACAAGGGTGAGCTGCTCTGGCTGACGAATTCTTAACTTATGTGTCGGCGGCAGGAAAACTGTCTCCTCTGCTCGCTTGCTTCTCAGTTATCTTTACATACACCACTGGTCGATATCTTGGACACGGAGTCTGCTGCCAGCCCTCTGGATCCAGCAAAACTCAGACCAGGTGCTGCTTTAATACTTCAATACCACGGTCCCTGAAATAAGAAGGTTGTACCTCCTTCTTCAGAACTAATATATAATATATTCCCACACTGAAGTACAGGACATTACAAACACAGAGTTCAGCGCTGTAGGCCAACTGCTAGCTTCTCATGTGACAATATACACCAGTATTCCTCTCCCTAATGGTTACAACGCCTCTGCAATTAAATCGTTAATTCCTTCTATACAATAGGATAGGTGTCATGGTACTATTTGGCAATCCCATATATGCCTATGCAGTTATACTCATCTCTGACAAGCTTTTACATGGTGGAGCAATATCTAGGCTTTGCCGTCTGTTTGCTACTGAACCACACACATACAGACACAATTTATCATTTCATATTCAATGTTCATATATATATATATATATATATATATATATATATATATATATATATATATATATATATAGATATATATATATATATATATATATATATATATATATATATATATATGAAATATGTCTAGCTTACCACAATTCAAGGAAATATACACAAGTAACGTTGACGCGATGAATTTTGGCACAATTTCGATCTGCCTTATCCCAGGCTTTTATTAGAAAAATATTAGCTTGATCTCAACGCACTTGCTTCTCACAAAATGTATTTTCAAAACTGGCCCTGAACTGACGCTTCTATCTGACTATATCAAACGTTCTAACCAATGAGACCATGTTTACAAGAGCCTTTGAAAAATTGTTACCCATCCTACTCGTTGCCATGAACCACCATAATAGTATTTGCAGTTCGACTAATAAAATTTAGCCTTACATATTACTACAGCCAATCAAATCGTATCTAACTTGTTGGCCTCATTTCCCCTAAAGCAGTGTTTTTCAAACATGCCATTATGAGCAAATATGATCTTGTGCTGTCAGACAAGCCCATTATAGTATTTTGGCTATAATTTGTTAATTACTAGCCTATTTGCGTAACACATAACATATTCTTTGTCAGCAAGTCCTAAGGCACACAAATATATAAGTTTAATGGGGCTAAGTGGCTTCGTTCAAAATATGTATTATTATAGGATAGTCGCGTATTTGTTTTTACCACCCGTTCACTTCTATATCATAGGATGTCTTCTGTACTGTCAGGCTAATGTCAGGAGCTTAGACATACATCAGTAGAATGTCAGGTTTCCCAATAAGATTTTAAGCCTGTTTTCAAAACCCAACCTTGTATTGCTAGTGTTTTTTATTTACTGTTTATTTGAAAAAAATCAGGTCTTCATGCCTTTCGCGTGGGATTGGCGTTCACTATTAATCGCGAGACGACGTGGTAGTATTGCATGCGTTCCTCCGTGCATCTCTCTCTCTCTCTCTTCTAAGCCCGTCTGTCTTTTAGGTTAACGTAGTGTCTATAATGACATTAATGCTAGTATTTGTATCTAGGTCATTATGCAGTTTGCGTATCTCAAGGTTTTCTAAGAAACACAGTACCAGTTTTATTTTTAGACACGCGTGTAGTTTATGTAGACGGACCAGAAATAGGGGTTTTCTTGTTCAGCCATTATGGCGTTCTACAACACAGGCGTACGCTATTGTAACCGCACTGTTCTTTTACCATTCTTCTTTCCTTTTATTTGAATTACTTCGTTAGGCTTTATATTTATTTTCTAATTTATATATGTGGATTAGAATTTTTCACCACAAATTCTCCCCACTTAAAACAGACATCATATGTCAGTCCATAATTCTATATACACATAGAGAAATTTAATGTTATTCCTGGTGATCACGGTGATTCTCATCACACGGATGGCGGCTTAGAAAATCAGCACCCAGGTTAGTTTTTCCAGAAATATATTCTATGCTGAACTGAAATGGTTGCAAAAGCAATGACCATCGGAGTAACCTTGTATTTTCATGCCTAGCCTGCGCTAGAAACGCCAGGGGTTTGTGGTCCGTTTGCAACTTGAATGCCTTCCCATACAGATAAATATTGAATTTCTTGATCGCCCATATTACTGCAAGACATTCTTTTTCGCTAGTTGAATCATTTTTTTCAGCTTTATTCAACTTTCTGCTAGCATATGCCACTAGGGTTAATTCCCCATCCAGTGAATCTGACTTCTGTAACAGGGTCGCGCCCAAACCGATATTACTTGCATCCGTTCTCACAATGAATTCTTGACTTAAGTCAGGTAATTTCAAAATAGGTTTGCTTGTGAGCTTTTCCTTCAATTCTTGGTATGCCAATTCACACTGTGCTGTACAGATAATTCGATCCGGATTTCCTTTGCGTGTCAAATCAGTTAACGGTGCACATATGGAATTAAAGTTTTTGATATACTTTTGGTAGAAACCACATAATGAGACAAAGGATCTCACGTCTTTCTTTGTTTGTGGCCTCGGGGCCTTTCTTAATTTTTCTAAATTCTTGGGGTCAGGGGTCATGTTTCTCTGATGGACTGTGTGTCCCAAGAATTCTAATTCTTTACATCCAACGCAACATTTGGTTGGTCGAGCTGTCAAATTCGCTTCTCTAAGTCGATTAAACAACATGTTCAGAGAGTCAATGTGTTCTTCAAATGTTTCTGTCGCTATAAGGATATCATCCATGAAGTTTGTGATGCATGGATTATTCAGAGGATCCAACAATTTTCTCATCATTCTAGAGAAGACACTAGGCACATTCTTCAATCCAAATGGCGATCTGTTAAATTCATAGTGTCCCTCTGAGGTACTAAAAGCTAGATAAGGTCTAACCTCAGGCTTTCCTGGAATCTGATAGTATCCTTTGCTCAGATCCACTTTTGAGAAATATTTAACTTTATTCAGCCTTGCAAACAACTGGTTTGTATCCGGCAATGGATCCACCTGAACTTCTGTGATAGCATTCAGTCTCCTGTAATCTATACAGAGTCTATGTTCTCCAGAGGGTTTTCTTAAGAGCACCACACTGGAACTATACGAAGATTCACTGTGTGAAATGATTCCTTCCTTCAACAAATAGTCTATCTCTTCCTTCAAGGCTTTCTCCTTAGCGAAAGGAATCGAATATGCCTTCATACATACAGGTATGGGGTCTATAAGTTTCATATCATATTCCAATAAGTTTTTATGCCCCGGTCGGTCCGTTAACACCTCTGTATGATCATCTAGAATCTGTTGCACTCTCTCCTTCTGATTTTTCGTTAAATGTGTACTGATTTTCACCTGTGCCGCTGTCTCACAGGGATGTAATGGATATTCAAATGATGAAAGTGGTTCCTTTTTCATCTCCATTGCAATAGACAAGGTCAACAAATGTGTCTCTTCCTGATTTTCTCTTTCCCAATATTTCTTCAGGAGATTCACATGATATATTTTTTCTTTCCCCTTCTTATCTATCTTATAATTTGTTCTAGATACCTTCTCTAGAACTGTATATGGACCTTGCCATCCAATTTGCAACTTATTCTGACTACCGGGTAGAAGAAGCAGTACCTTCTCTCCCACAGCCAAATCTCTGTCTTTAGCTTTCTTGTTGTAATAGGCAGCATGTTTTTTCCTGGCTTGTCTCAAATTTTCATTGGCAAGTTTCCAGCCAGTTCTTAAACGAGTGGTCAGCTCATTCCCATATTGGTATGCTGATGTAATATTTTCCTCTGCTTTTTCATCAGTCCACGTTCTTAACAGAGCTTCGAGTGGACCTTTTATTGGCCTTCCAAATAATAATGTTGCCGGGGCCATACCGGTTGAACTATGGGGTACCTCCCGATAAGCAAAAAGGGCGGCGTGAAGGTACTGGTCCCATGTATCTGGTTTTTCATGTGCCAACTTTCTTAGGATCAACATCAACGTACCATTAAATCTTTCCACTTGGCCGTTTCCTTGGGGATGGTACAGGCTACAATGGAAGTGTTTGGCCTGAAAGATCCTGAAAACTTCTTCTGTTAGTTTCCCCTTGAACTGAGAGCCATTATCAGTCAAGATTTGGTTGGGAAAGCCTAACCTTGTGAAAATTGTGAGTAATGCCTCTGCCACATGTTTAGAGTCAATAGATGACAGGGCTACCGCATCTCCCCACATAGAACAGGTGTCCACCAGAGTCAGAATGTAGCTGTTCCTCCTCTTGGTTCGAGTGAGAGGTCCCACAATGTCCACGGCAACTCTCTCAAAGGGTGTTCCCACTATGGGCATTTCCCCTAGAGTTTCGGGTGCAGTCCAATGCTTAGGTGCTACTCGTTGGCACTCTGGACAGGATTTTACATATCTTTTGATATCTCCAGTTATCCCTGGCCAGAAATAGTGACAGGCTATACGCTGTCCTGTTGCGCTGATCCCCATATGACCACTGAAGGAAATCGCATGCCCTAGTTCCAACACTTTAGTCCTATATGAAGTGGGAAGGACCAGCTGTCCGTGACCATTGGATTCAGATCCAGCCTTCCTATAAATCAACTTGTTCTTCATATAAAATTCTCCCTTGCCTGGAGGTGTATGACATTTGGGCAACTTCTTGAAACACGGCTTGAGTGTTTTGTCCTCCGCCTGTGCCTTCCTCATCTCATCTGGATGAGTATTTATTGGATTATCCTCCTCCTTTTTAGACTGTGATCTGGTCTGCACCGTTGCCAATATCACAGGTCTCTTGGGATTCCCCAAGAAGACATATCTACACCCCAATATCAGAGGGTAGATTGGCTCATTTATCACTGCTGCTTTGATTATTCCCTCCACATATCGCGTTTTCACATGTATCTTAGCGATAGGGAGTGTCATGGTCGCTACTTCCTTGGTTGCAGCTTGAATCTCCACTGTTTCTGTGGTGTATTGATCTGCTTGCACCAGGTGAGAACTCACAACTGAATTATAATCTAAACCTGTATCATATAAGCACCTTATGGTGACTCTATTACAGATTACATCTTCACACACTGGGGGGTGGTACGGTTCCTGTAGTTCCTCAGGTTTGACCTTTGTTCCCTTCTTCCCAGATTTCATAGCAGCAAAATTAGGAGTTTTATTCCTACAATTTTCAGTGGTATGATTGTTCATCTTACACTTTTTACACCACTTCCTTCCTTGGTTGAAAGATTTTCTTTCATCAAATTTCCTTTCATCGAATTGTGGGGTTTTATTTTTATTTTCATACCGTGGCCTATCAAACTGGTGCTTACCTTTGTTATGCTCTCTATGATCGAACTTATTAAAGTTTTGTGGTGCCTTAAAACTGTCTACCTGTTTCTTTTTATTACCTGTTACCTCTGCTTGAGCTGCCTGATATCTTTCAGCAACATTTAGTAACTCACCCAGCCTCTCTGCACCTTGTTCCATGAGAAACTTTCTCAGGTCTGGAGCCATGGACTCTCTTAGTTGTTCTATAAGGATCATTTCCTTAAGATCTTGGGTTTTCCCCAGAGCCGTCCATTTCTCCAAGTATGTCTCTAACCGTGCAGAGAACTGGTGATATGTCTCACCTGACAGTAGTTTAGCATTCCTAAATTTTTTTCTATAAAATTCTCCATTCTTTTCATATCTTAACAAAAGAGCCTGCTTTAACATGTCATAGTTGTCTTGATCATCTCTGCCCATTTTGGCAAAAAACATCATAAGCTGTACCACGAAGCCCTTGTGATAACTTTAAACTCCACCTTTCTCTCTCTAACCCATACGTGGTAGCTAATAGTTCATATCTATTTAGATAGCTCTCAATATCATCTTCTTTCTCAACAAAATGATCTAAATGAAAACTCATAGCTGAGGTTGAGGCTCCCTGACTAGCAGTAGCATCAGAGGTAAAGGGACTGGCACCATTTTCAGGAGCATGGCCTTGAAATTCCAACTCCCTTAGTCGTAACTCGTGCTCCCTTTGTAATCTCTTATCTTCTGCTTCCCTCTCTGTAGCCTGTCTCCTTTCTTCTGCTTCCCTTTCTGCCTTTTTTCTTCTAATTGGAGCCTTTTAATCTCCCTATCTGCCTCCAATGCCTTAGCCTCTTTGTCAGCCTCAATCTGCAACCTCTTAATTTCCTTTTCAGCCTCTAACTTTCTTTCTGCTTCAAATTTTCTTTCTTCACGTTCAATAAATTTGTCACATTCAGTTGTGACATAAGCAATCATAATTTGCCCCTCCATTCCCAAATCTTTAGCAGCCTGCATAGCAGCAGATCGAAATTTTGCCAGGTCGGCCATTCTCTAACAGGCAAATTTATACAATGTCTAACTAAACAATTCAATCTATGACTAATTATACTAAGGACAACCACAAGCACTGAGAGCTCAACCTTATTTATTTTCCACCCAAGAATACCTTTTAAATTTTTATTATTCCCTGAAATGAATTACCCCCAATATACGTAATAGGAGAAGATTCAAAATCCCGGACAGGACCCCAATATATGTGGTAAGTTGGGATGTTATAAATATTTATAGGGGACTTAGTGTACAGACTGAGATCAGCTGTGAAGGTATCTGTATCTAATAAGTGTGGTGTGTTACAGATGACCTTACTTTGCTACCACATTTAGACCTCAATCAGACTTAATCTGGAATATTGTGATGACTACGTTGAATGTCTAGGGTTATGATAGTGATGAAGTGTAAGTTCACAACAACCAACAGACAGATAAACACTTTTATTAAGACCCACAATACTGTACACCACTATGACAAGCACATACATATAACACTCTAGAAGACTAGCTTAAGTAAGTCAAGTGTTAACTTTTAAATTATGTATTAGTTTCCTTCAATAATAGATATCCTGATCCAACTACAGAGTGAATCAGGAATCACAATCAAATGTAAACACAGGGTTTATGTACAAATTTATACAAAGGATCTTTGTCCTGACATATAATATTATTACAATATGTGTGTAATGTGATGTAGTATTATGAGGTAATACTGGCTTTTGAAGCTAGGTTGTTGTTTGTCATCACGACTTCATGTGTTTGTTACTTGTGGAAATAATATTGAAGGGTTCACAGTTCTTTTTAATTGTAAAACAATAACTGTCCCTCTTGATTTAGTATACAGTCAATTTTAGGGTGGGTTTATACAAGGGTGAGCTGCTCTGGCTGACGAATTCTTAACTTATGTGTCGGCGGCAGGAAAACTGTCTCCTCTGCTCGCTTGCTTCTCAGTTATCTTGACATACACCACTGGTCGATATCTTGGACACGGAGTCTGCTGCCAGCCCTCTGGATCCAGCAAAACTCAGACCAGGTGCTGCTCTAATACCTCAGTAGCACGGTCCCTGAAATAAGAAGGTTGTACCTCCTTCTTCAGAACTAATATATAATATATTCCCACACTGAAGTACAGGACATTACAAACACAGAGTTCAGCGCTGAAGACAACTGCTAGCTTCTCAGGTGACAATATACACCAGTATTCCTCTACCTAATGGTTACAACGCCTCTGCAATTCCATCGTTAATTCCTTCTATACAATAGGATAGGTGTCATGGTACTATTTGGCAATCCCATATATGCCTATGCAGTTATACTCATCTCTGACAAGCTTTTACATGGTGGAGCAATATCTAGGCTTTGCCGTCTGTTTGCTACTGAACCACACACATACAGACACAATTTATCATTTCATATTTATCATTTCATATTCAATATTATATATATATATATATATATATATATATATATATATATATATATATATATATATATATATATATATATATATATATATGAAATATGTCTAGCTTACCACAATTCAAGGAAATATACACAAGTAACGTTGACGCGATGAATTTTGGCACAATTTCGATCTGCCTTATCCCAGGCTTTTATTAGAAAAATATTAGCTTGATCTCAACGCACTTGCTTCTCACAAAATGTATTTTCAAAACTGGCCCTGAACTGACGCTTCTATCTGACTATATCAAACGTTCTAACCAATGAGACCATGTTTACAAGAGCCTTTGAAAAATTGTTACCCATCCTACTCGTTGCCATGAACCACCATAATAGTATTTGCAGTTCGACTAATAAAATTTAGCCTTACATATTACTACAGCCAATCAAATCGTATCTAACTTGTTGGCCTCATTTCCCCTAAAGCAGTGTTTTTCAAACATGCCATTATGAGCAAATATGATCTTGTGCTGTCAGACAAGCCCATTATAGTATTTTGGCTATAATTTGTTAATTACTAGCCTATTTGCGTAACACATAACATATTCTTTGTCAGCAAGTCCTAAGGCACACAAATATATAAGTTTAATGGGGCTAAGTGGCTTCGTTCAAAATATGTATTATTATAGGATAGTCGCGTATTTGTTTTTACCACCCGTTCACTTCTATATCATAGGATGTCTTCTGTACTGTCAGGCTAATGTCAGGAGCTTAGACATACATCAGTAGAATGTCAGGTTTCCCAATAAGATTTTAAGCCTGTTTTCAAAACCCAACCTTGTATTGCTAGTGTTTTTTATTTACTGTTTATTTGAAAAAAATCAGGTCTTCATGCCTTTCGCGTGGGATTGGCGTTCACTATTAATCGCGAGACGACGTGGTAGTATTGCATGCGTTCCTCCGTGCATCTCTCTCTCTCTCTCTTCTAAGCCCGTCTGTCTTTTAGGTTAACGTAGTGTCTATAATGACATTAATGCTAGTATTTGTATCTAGGTCATTATGCAGTTTGCGTATCTCAAGGTTTTCTAAGAAACACAGTACCAGTTTTATTTTTAGACACGCGTGTAGTTTATGTAGACGGACCAGAAATAGGGGTTTTCTTGTTCAGCCATTATGGCGTTCTACAACACAGGCGTACGCTATTGTAACCGCACTGTTCTTTTACCATTCTTCTTTCCTTTTATTTGAATTACTTCGTTAGGCTTTATATTTATTTTCTAATTTATATATGTGGATTAGAATTTTTCACCACAAATTCTCCCCACTTAAAACAGACATCATATGTCAGTCCATAATTCTATATACACATAGAGAAATTTAATGTTATTCCTGGTGATCACGGTGATTCTCATCACACGGATGGCGGCTTAGAAAATCAGCACCCAGGTTAGTTTTTCCAGAAATATATTCTATGCTGAACTGAAATGGTTGCAAAAGCAATGACCATCGGAGTAACCTTGTATTTTCATGCCTAGCCTGCGCTAGAAACGCCAGGGGTTTGTGGTCCGTTTGCAACTTGAATGCCTTCCCATACAGATAAATATTGAATTTCTTGATCGCCCATATTACTGCAAGACATTCTTTTTCGCTAGTTGAATCATTTTTTTCAGCTTTATTCAACTTTCTGCTAGCATATGCCACTAGGGTTAATTCCCCATCCAGTGAATCTGACTTCTGTAACAGGGTCGCGCCCAAACCGATATTACTTGCATCCGTTCTCACAATGAATTCTTGACTTAAGTCAGGTAATTTCAAAATAGGTTTGCTTGTGAGCTTTTCCTTCAATTCTTGGTATGCCAATTCACACTGTGCTGTACAGATAATTCGATCCGGATTTCCTTTGCGTGTCAAATCAGTTAACGGTGCACATATGGAATTAAAGTTTTTGATATACTTTTGGTAGAAACCACATAATGAGACAAAGGATCTCACGTCTTTCTTTGTTTGTGGCCTCGGGGCCTTTCTTAATTTTTCTAAATTCTTGGGGTCAGGGGTCATGTTTCTCTGATGGACTGTGTGTCCCAAGAATTCTAATTCTTTACATCCAACGCAACATTTGGTTGGTCGAGCTGTCAAATTCGCTTCTCTAAGTCGATTAAACAACATGTTCAGAGAGTCAATGTGTTCTTCAAATGTTTCTGTCGCTATAAGGATATCATCCATGAAGTTTGTGACGCATGGATTATTCAGAGGATCCAACAATTTTCTCATCATTCTAGAGAAGACACTAGGCACATTCTTCAATCCAAATGGCGATCTGTTAAATTCATAGTGTCCCTCTGAGGTACTAAAAGCTAGATAAGGTCTAACCTCAGGCTTTCCTGGAATCTGATAGTATCCTTTGCTCAGATCCACTTTTGAGAAATATTTAACTTTATTCAGCCTTGCAAACAACTGGTTTGTATCCGGCAATGGATCCACCTGAACTTCTGTGATAGCATTCAGTCTCCTGTAATCTATACAGA
The DNA here is from genome assembly GCA_024509875.1 of Oreohelix idahoensis. Lineage (NCBI taxonomy): Eukaryota > Metazoa > Mollusca > Gastropoda > Stylommatophora > Oreohelicidae > Oreohelix > Oreohelix idahoensis. The sequence goes on from JAMPIV010001045.1 coordinate 614,350, forward strand.
GTCTATGTTCTCCAGAGGGTTTTCTTAAGAGCACCACACTGGAACTATACGAAGATTCACTGTGTGAAATGATTCCTTCCTTCAACAAATAGTCTATCTCTTCCTTCAAGGCTTTCTCCTTAGCGAAAGGAATCGAATATGCCTTCATACATACAGGTATGGGGTCTATAAGTTTCATATCATATTCCAATAAGTTTTTATGCCCCGGTCGGTCCGTTAACACCTCTGTATGATCATCTAGAATCTGTTGCACTCTCTCCTTCTGATTTTTCGTTAAATGTGTACTGATTTTCACCTGTGCCGCTGTCTCACAGGGATGTAATGGATATTCAAATGATGAAAGTGGTTCCTTTTTCATCTCCATTGCAATAGACAAGGTCAACAAATGTGTCTCTTCCTGATTTTCTCTTTCCAAATATTTCTTCAGGAGATTCACATGATAGATTTTTTCTTTCCCCTTCTTATCTATCTTATAATTTGTTCTAGATACCTTCTCTAGAACTGTATATGGACCTTGCCATCCAATTTGCAACTTATTCTGACTACCGGGTAGAAGAAGCAGTACCTTCTCTCCCACAGCCAAATCTCTGTCTTTAGCTTTCTTGTTGTAATAGGCAGCATGTTTTTTCCTGGCTTGTCTCAAATTTTCATTGGCAAGTTTCCAGCCAGTTCTTAAACGAGTGGTCAGCTCATTCCCATATTGGTATGCTGATGTAATATTTTCCTCTGCTTTTTCATCAGTCCACGTTCTTAACAGAGCTTCGAGTGGACCTTTTATTGGCCTTCCAAATAATAATGTTGCCGGGGCCATACCGGTTGAACTATGGGGTACCTCCCGATAAGCAAAAAGGGCGGCGTGAAGGTACTGGTCCCATGTATCTGGTTTTTCATGTGCCAACTTTCTTAGGATCAACATCAACGTACCATTAAATCTTTCCACTTGGCCGTTTCCTTGGGGATGGTACAGGCTACAATGGAAGTGTTTGGCCTGAAAGATCCTGAAAACTTCTTCTGTTAGTTTCCCCTTGAACTGAGAGCCATTATCAGTCAAGATTTGGTTGGGAAAGCCTAACCTTGTGAAAATTGTGAGTAATGCCTCTGCCACATGTTTAGAGTCAATAGATGACAGGGCTACCGCATCTCCCCACATAGAACAGGTGTCCACCAGAGTCAGAATGTAGCTGTTCCTCCTCTTGGTTCGAGTGAGAGGTCCCACAATGTCCACGGCAACTCTCTCAAAGGGTGTTCCCACTATGGGCATTTCCCCTAGAGTTTCGGGTGCAGTCCAATGCTTAGGTGCTACTCGTTGGCACTCTGGACAGGATTTTACATATCTTTTGATATCTCCAGTTATCCCTGGCCAGAAATAGTGACAGGCTATACGCTGTCCTGTTGCGCTGATCCCCATATGACCACTGAAGGAAATCGCATGCCCTAGTTCCAACACTTTAGTCCTATATGAAGTGGGAAGGACCAGCTGTCCGTGACCATTGGATTCAGATCCAGCCTTCCTATAAATCAACTTGTTCTTCATATAAAATTCTCCCTTGCCTGGAGGTGTATGACATTTGGGCAACTTCTTGAAACACGGCTTGAGTGTTTTGTCCTCCGCCTGTGCCTTCCTCATCTCATCTGGATGAGTATTTATTGGATTATCCTCCTCCTTTTTAGACTGTGATCTGGTCTGCACCGTTGCCAATATCACAGGTCTCTTGGGATTCCCCAAGAAGACATATCTACACCCCAATATCAGAGGGTAGATTGGCTCATTTATCACTGCTGCTTTGATTATTCCCTCCACATATCGCGTTTTTTCACCTGTATTTTAGCGATAGGGAGTGTCATGGTCGCTACTTCCTTGGTTGCAGCTTGAATCTCCACTGTTTCTGTGGTGTATTGATCTGCTTGCACCAGGTGAGAACTCACAACTGAATTATAATCTAAACCTGTATCATATAAGCACCTTATGGTGACTCTATTACAGATTACATCTTCACACACTGGGGGGTGGTACGGTTCCTGTAGTTCCTCAGGTTTGACCTTTGTTCCCTTCTTCCCAGATTTCATAGCAGCAAAATTAGGAGTTTTATTCCTACAATTTTCAGTGGTATGATTGTTCATCTTACACTTTTTACACCACTTCCTTCCTTGGTTGAAAGATTTTCTTTCATCAAATTTCCTTTCATCGAATTGTGGGGTTTTATTTTTATTTTCATACCGTGGCCTATCAAACTGGTGCTTACCTTTGTTATGCTCTCTATGATCGAACTTATTAAAGTTTTGTGGTGCCTTAAAACTGTCTACCTGTTTCTTTTTATTACCTGTTACCTCTGCTTGAGCTGCCTGATATCTTTCAGCAACATTTAGTAACTCACCCAGCCTCTCTGCACCTTGTTCCATGAGAAACTTTCTCAGGTCTGGAGCCATGGACTCTCTTAGTTGTTCTATAAGGATCATTTCCTTAAGATCTTGGGTTTTCCCCAGAGCCGTCCATTTCTCCAAGTATGTCTCTAACCGTGCAGAGAACTGGTGATATGTCTCACCTGACAGTAGTTTAGCATTCCTAAATTTTTTTCTATAAAATTCTCCATTCTTTTCATATCTTAACAAAAGAGCCTGCTTTAACATGTCATAGTTGTCTTGATCATCTCTGCCCATTTTGGCAAAAACATCATAAGCTGTACCACGAAGCCCTTGTGATAACTTTAAACTCCACCTTTCTCTCTCTAACCCATACGTGGTAGCTAATAGTTCATATCTATTTAGATAGCTCTCAATATCATCTTCTTTCTCAACAAAATGATCTAAATGAAAACTCATAGCTGAGGTTGAGGCTCCCTGACTAGCAGTAGCATCAGAGGTAAAGGGACTGGCACCATTTTCAGGAGCATGGCCTTGAAATTCCAACTCCCTTAGTCGTAACTCGTGCTCCCTTTGTAATCTCTTATCTTCTGCTTCACTCTCTGTAGCCTGTCTCCTTTCTTCTGCTTCCTTTTCAGCCTTTTTTTCTTCTAATTGGAGCCTTTTAATCTCCCTATCTGCCTCCAATGCCTTAGCCTCTTTGTCAGCCTCAATCTGCAACCTCTTAATTTCCTTTTCAGCCTCTAACTTTCTTTCTGCTTCAAATTTTCTTTCTTCACGTTCAATAAATTTGTCACATTCAGTTGTGACATAAGCAATCATAATTTGCCCCTCCATTCCCAAATCTTTAGCAGCCTGCATAGCAGCAGATCGAAATTTTGCCAGGTCGGCCATTCTCTAACAGGCAAATTTATACAATGTCTAACTAAACAATTCAATCTATGACTAATTATACTAAGGACAACCACAAGCACTGAGAGCTCAACCTTATTTATTTTCCACCCAAGAATACCTTTTAAATTTTTATTATTCCCTGAAATGAATTACCCCCAATATACGTAATAGGAGAAGATTCAAAATCCCGGACAGGACCCCAATATATGTGGTAAGTTGGGATTATATAAATACTTATAGGGGACTTAGTGTACAGACTGAGATCAGCTGTGAAGGTATCTGTATCTAATAAGTGTGGTGTGTTACAGATGACCTTACTTTGCTACCACATTTAGACCTCAATCAGACTTAATCTGGAATATTGTGATGACTACGTTGAATGTCTAGGGTTATGATAGTGATGAAGTGTAAGTTCACAACAACCAACAGACAGATAAACACTTTTATTAAGACCCACAATACTGTACACCACTATGACAAGCACATACATATAACACTCTAGAAGACTAGCTTAAGTAAGTCAAGTGTTAACTTTTAAATTATGTATTAGTTTCCTTCAATAATAGATATCCTGATCCAACTACAGAGTGAATCAGGAATCACAATCAAATGTAAACACAGGGTTTATGTACAAATTTATACAAAGGATCTTTGTCCTGACATATAATATTATTACAATATGTGTGTAATGTGATGTAGTATTATGAGGTAATACTGGCTTTTGAAGCTAGGTTGTTGTTTGTCATCACGACTTCATGTGTTTGTTACTTGTGGAAATAATATTGAAGGGTTCACAGTTCTTTTTAATTGTAAAACAATAACTGTCCCTCTTGATTTAGTATACAGTCAATTTTAGGGTGGGTTATACAAGGGTGAGCTGCTCTGGCTGACGAATTCTTAACTTATGTGTCGGTGGCAGGAAAACTGTCTCCTCTGCTCGCTTGCTTCTCAGTTATCTTGACATACACCACTGGTCGATATCTTGGACACGGAGTCTGCTGCCAGCCCTCTGGATCCAGCAAAACTCAGACCAGGTGCTGCTCTAATACCTCAGTAGCACGGTCCCTGAAATAAGAAGGTTGTACCTCCTTCTTCAGAACTAATATATAATATATTCCCACACTGAAGTACAGGACATTACAAACACAGAGTTCAGCGCTGAAGACAACTGCTAGCTTCTCAGGTGACAATATACACCAGTATTCCTCTACCTAATGGTTACAACGCCTCTGCAATTCCATCGTTAATTCCTTCTATACAATAGGATAGGTGTCATGGTACTATTTGGCAATCCCATATATGCCTATGCAGTTATACTCATCTCTGACAAGCTTTTACATGGTGGAGCAATATCTAGGCTTTGCCGTCTGTTTGCTACTGAACCACACACATACAGACACAATTTATCATTTCATATTCAATGTTCATATTTAAATATATATATATATATATATATATATATATATATATATATATATATATATATATATATATATATATATATATATATATATATATATATTTAAATATATATATATATATATATATATATATATATATATATATATATATATAGGAAATATGTCTAGCTTACCACAATTCAAGGAAATATACACAAGTAACGTTGACGCGATGAATTTTGGCACAATTTCGATCTGCCTTATCCCAGGCTTTTATTAGAAAAATATTAGCTTGATCTCAACGCACTTGCTTCTCACAAAATGTATTTTCAAAACTGGCCCTGAACTGACGCTTCTATCTGACTATATCAAACGTTCTAACCAATGAGACCATGTTTACAAGAGCCTTTGAAATATTGTTACCCATCCTACACGTTGCCATGAACCACCATAATAGTATTTGCAGTTCGACTAATAAAATTTAGCCTTACATATTACTACAGCCAATCAAATCGTATCTAACTTGTTGGCCTCATTTCCCCTAAAGCAGTGTTTTTCAAACATGCCATTATGAGCAAATATGATCTTGTGCTGTCAGACAACCCCACTATAGTATTTTGGCTATAATTTGTTAATTACTAGCCTATTTGCGTAACACATAACATATTCTTTGTCAGCAAGTCCTAAGGCACACAAATATATAAGTTTAATGGGGCTAAGTGGCTTCGTTCAAAATATGTATTATTATAGGATAGTCGCGTATTTGTTTTTAGCACCCGTTCACTTCTATATCATAGGATGTCTTCTGTACTGTCAGGCTAATGTCAGGAGCTTAGACATAAATCAGTAGAATGTCAGGTTTCCCAATAAGATTTTAAGCCTGTTTTCAAAACCCAACCTTGTATTGCTAGTGTTTTTTATTTACTGTTTATTTGAAAAAAATCAGGTCTTCATGCCTTTCGCGTGGGATTGGCGTTCACTATTAATCGCGAGACGACGTGGTAGTATTGCATGCGTTCCTCCGTGCATCTCTCTCTCTCTCTCTCTCTCTCTCTTCTAAGCCCGTCTGTCTTTTAGGTTAACGTAGTGTGTATAATGACATTAATGCTAGTATTTGTATCTAGGTCATTATGCAGTTTGCGTATCTCAAGGTTTTCTAAGAAACACAGTACCAGTTTTATTTTTAGACACTCGTGTAGTTTATGTAGACGGACCAGAAATAGGGGTTTTCTTGTTCAGCCATTATGGCGTTCTACAACACAGGCGTACGCTATTGTAACCGCACTGTTCTTTTACCATTCTTCTTTCCTTTTATTTGAATTACTTCGTTAGGCTTTACATTTATTTTCTAATTTATATATGTGGATTAGAATTTTTCACCACACCTCTACCTGCAGCAATGGAGAGTCTTCTCCTTATTCTTCCTTAACGGATCCTTCTAATACTCAATCTACTCACCTCACTGATATGTCTTTCGCTCTAGAATCTTTCCCTTGTCCTAATGAGAAGATTGACACGTACCTAGAGAAATTTGAGAAAATTGCAACTCTGTACGGTTTAGAAAGGTCGCGGTGGAACATGAAGCTTTCCCAGGCTTTGAAAAGTTCTGCGTATGATGTTTACGCCAAACTGGAAAGCAGCCAACAAGACAACTATGATCTGTTGAAGAAAGCGTTACTGGAGCGCTTTGAAATGAACTCTCGCAAATTTTTGCAACTGTTTCGCAACAGCCGGAAAGAGAATTCTGAAACTTTTCAGCAGTTCTCGTCTCGTTTGAAGGGATACCTAACAAAGTGCCTTGAGCTTTCACAGCTCCCCTCTACCTATTAGGAATTTGTTCTAACAGAACAAATAAAGAACACTTTGTCTGCAGATACCCGGAGATTTCTAGCTGAGCAGGGGGCAGAAAAACTTGAAGACATCTTAGAGAAGTCTGAGCGTTATCAAAATGCGCTGGCTGAACTACCGGCCACAAAACGGAAACCGACAGAGGAGCATTTTCGAAAAAATAATCTAGATCAACCTTCTCATGCTTCTAATCAGAATAACCACAGAGAAACTGGACCTCAACACCCCCCTCCTGAAAAATCCAAGTTCTACAAGAACAAGTACCCCAACCACCCCAAACAGTCTGATCAACCCGACCGCCCTACATGGCAGCGCAGCCAGAAAGGACAAGGTGGCAAAGGGAAAACCCCTGCGCACGGGACAGATGATCAGAGCGAGCACACCGAGCCTAAACGCATCGGATGCTTATTGAAGTCTCGCAAGGCGGAATTATTGACAGTGATTCCCAACCTGGTGGGGATAGACCCTCAACGCGCGGTACTGTTACATTGAACGGTTCTCAAACTTCTTGTTTATTTGACACGGGGCTTTCTTATGATTGCATTGTTGCCAGAAACCTGGTCAAACCCGGTCAAGAGACAGCAGAGACCGTCCAATTTTGTGGAGTTCGTAAGAGTGATGCACCTACAGCGCTCCCCATTGCATTGGTGGAGATCCACTCTGATTTTGTCAGAGGTGTGATCAAAGCGGCTGTTATGGATGACCCCATCTACCCAGTCATACTTGGCGGTAGATACGTGTCTATTGGGAAAACGGAAGAGCCGATTGTGGCAGCAGTAACTACAAGAGGGCAAACCAAAAAGGAACGGGAGCCTGCGCCTAATTTGTTACCCATCGAACTTAAAAAAGCGCAATACAAGGACCCTACTTTGGCTCCCTGCTTTAGGAAACTGCCCATGGCTAAGGAACCCAGACAGCAGGGGCACATTTTTTCTAAGGATGGCGTACTTTATCGCAGAACGGGCAAGCCTGACCCCGGTTACAACCAGCTCCTAGTACCGAAACAGTACAGAAGCCAAATCCTAGAAATGGGGCACTCTCTTCCCTTTAGCGGACACATGGAACAGAACGCCACAAACCAACGGATAACCACTCATTATTGGTGGCCAGGAGTAAATACTGAGATTATCAGGTATGTCAAATCCTGTACCCAGTGCCAACGTGTGCCACCCAAGCAACGGGCACCCCCAGTCTCTTTGGGTGAAATGCCAATAATGGGAACACCATTCGAACGGGTTGTGATCGACATTTTAGGACCTTTCGAAAGGACTAAAAGAAGGAACAGGTTCATCCTGACCTTAGTCGATACATGCACTTTATGGGCAGAAGCTATCCCGCTAACATGCGCAGATGCCAAGCATGTCGCAGAAGCCCTCGTGCAGATTTTCACTCGGTTGGGATTCCCGCAGCAAGTGTTGACGGATAACGGATCTCCATACCGAAAACTGTTGATGGATGAGATCGTTAAGATCTTGAGGACCAAACACATCCACACTAAGCCTCATACTCCGGCCGGAAATAGGCTCGTGGAACGTGCTAATGGAAACCTCAACATGATGCTAAGTAAACTGGCACAAGTGAAACCTGAAGATTGGGATCTTTGTATTCCTGCAGCATTATTTGGCTACAGAGAATCTCCTCATACTTCCACAGGATTTCCGCCAGCTACGCTTTTATTCGGCAGACCCATCAAGGGGCCATTGGAAGCTTTACTTTGGTCGCTGACAGACCAGAAGGCTGATGAGACAGTTGTCTCAGCCAGTAAATATGTGTCGGATTTAAAAGGAAGGTTGAAACTAGGATGGGACCTAGCAACGACTAACTTTAAGCGAGCACGCACAAAGCACAGTAACCTATACAGGAAAGTCGCGAAAGAGAGAGAATTAGAAGCAGGAGAGAAAGTTTTGGTGTTACTCCCTACCGAGAACAACCAACTGAGGATCGGATGGCAAGGGCCGTTTACCGTCCTGAAAAATATTTCTAAGGCTAAATACCAGATCTCTATTGAAGGAAAGGAAAAGGTTTTACATTTAAATCTGTTAAAGAGATACTTGGAAAAACCAGTGCCAACCTCCGATCATCTCCTGACGATCGCCAAAACTGACGAAGATGACGATAGTGGCAGGGGAACTCATCTGCAATCACAGGAAATCTTTGAAAAATGTCAGAAGCGGCGACGCTCTTTCAAGCGCGCATGGGAGAAATTCCAGAGAAAGGAAACTTTGGGAGTAGACTTGAGTAGGAATTGGACAGAGATGGAGGGGGGAGATGAGATGGAGGAAGACAGACACCCTGAAGCTACGGATATAGGAAATTAAATTCCATAACGTAGACATGGAGTGCTTCCATATCTTAAAGGGGGGACGTTCTGTCACATAGGTTATGATCATTGAATTGCCTATGTCTTCTTCTTTTTTCTGTCACCCGTATCCTCTATTTTATTATCTCTTTTTACCTTTTTCCTGTAATTTTTCGCATTCATTCGTTTGCGAGAAATATTTATTTTTCCCATTCTCACTTTCGCCAGTTTCGTTTCTCATTTAATAACGCATTTCTTGGCTGATAAAGTCAGTAACTTCTTATGTAATGTGTCAGTCCCCGGGATGTGAGCGAATGGTGTCAGAAATTCGCTCTCGAGAGACCGAATGGCAGACATTCGTCTCAGTTTTCCAAGGCACGAGACGAAGGACCGTAAAACTCGTCTTGATAGACATGGGATGGCAGACTTATCGTCTGACAATTTTTTCACCTGCCACACGGAATTCTCGGCTGAGCGCTTAGGTAAGGTGCGAGAAAGCAAAGTGTCAGTTATGGTTCTCAGGATGAGTTCAGCTTGAAGTGTGAAAACTGCCCTGCATTTCAGACAAGTTGTCTACCTTTGCAATTGACACGCACGTTTCTCGGTTAGTTTGTTAAACGTAGGTGCAAAAACTGACCCTGCATTGCAGACAAGTTGTCTGAGATTCGCAACTGATACGCGCCCTCTCGGTCAGAACGTGGCAGTTTATGACCGTTACGTAAGTGATATAGACGGAAAGGGGAGATTATTTCGTTTGCGAAATAAGTTGGGGCTTTTGTCAAATTTTAAGATATTGGCCCGAGTTTGAAACTAACTTCACTCATTCTCCATTTTACAGTAGACGTGGTCACTTCGTTCTAGAACACTTAAACTTATAAGTGATGTCTCTTAGTTTCGTTGTGATACGTAGTTCTGTTTGAGGTAAAATATTATATCTAGTATATCTAGTATTTTGCGAAATGTTTAAAGTGGTTAATCGTTTATTTATTTCCCTAGTTAGATTTGGTGCAGAGCGATTAATTTATAAGTCTGTATTATTTTCTAGTGACGCATACAGTGGAAAGCAGAATAAATTATATTTCTAGCTTAACAAACATGTAGCCATAATGAATTTATTTTAACTGCTAACTACTCAGTCGAGATATATTTTCTAAACTAACTTATAACTGCTAGATGTCTCATGAGTGTTGACGAAATATATTTATATGTATTTCAAATTCATGATGATTGATTTTATAATATAACTTATTTCACGGGAAGTGTTAAATGATAAGCTCTACGCTTGCAGTTTAAAATATAAGTTATATCCTTATACATAGTATGTATAATTATTTTATATGTGCTTTTTCCATTTTATGCAGTGAATACTGGGGTGATCCAAACTTGCCGGCGTTTAGTAATAAAGAGTTTCATACTTGAGAAGCATTAGACATTTCTTAGCTTTACCCACGTGGGGTTTCAAGTAACACTGGTCTGACAGTGCATGTGCCATCAGAGATAGACAGAAATACCAATCCCACTAACGGGTTTTAAAGACTGAGTGTCAAATTCTGGGCCTTTGAGCCAGATCTTATTTCTTCCTGAACTCTAATGTAAAATTTCTGCCGTGCGGCGAGAATAGATTACAATCAATATCATTAACATTTCCGACATTTTTGTCGAAAGAGTGAATAGTGAACCAAGACTATCTGTTGAAAGAAGTTGTCCTCTGGTCATCTTTCCAAATTAAGGGAACCCTCGGGTTTTTTTTACTCTGTGTGCCCGTTTAAACTTGCTATCCAAACTGATTCAAGTGACATTAACAGTAATCAAAAATTTAACTGGTGAAGTGAACGCTCCCCGAAAAACAGTGGAAGAAACCTGTAACTGCAGAGCTGGGATTCGCGTTATCCAAAGAATACAGATTCACTGTAGAGAAGTGTCCTAAGGTTGCCCCAGACGGCGAACAGTGGTACAGATAGTAAGCACGTGTGCCAGGGTACCCTGATGAAAGAACCGAGTGAAAGTGGACTGAGTGAGTTTTTTTTTATAACTATTGATTCACCCACTTTATAATCTCCTTACGGAAGATTGGCTGCTTAATTAAATTGTTCCTTTTGAAGGACAATATTAGACCCTAATCATATGTATCTGTAACTCTTTGGGCCATCATCTTTCTCCTAACGGGAATGTGGGCTAAACCTAGAGGGCAGAGTATAACGGGGCTATCATCCTTGAAGCATTTTCTTGAATTTTATGACTATTTGTATATGTTTTCCTTGATGTATTTTTTTTAGGTGTTGTGAGAAGATTTTTTAGATGATAATTAAAATCTCTCTTGAACTAAATCAGTGCGTTGGTCAGCTCGTTCTAATATATATATATATATTCATTGTTATAGATTTCCCACGTCTGTGTGTTTAACTGTCGTCACGTGTATGTGCGTGCCCTTGAGTATATATATATATATATATATATATATATATATATATATATATATATATATATATATATAGATATATATATATATATATATATATATATATATATATCTGCGTTTAGACTGTCTGACGCCTTAAAAAAATCTGTCGTAGAGGATAGGTGAAAGAGAGAAGATTTCCTCGATTTTTCAGAGACAGCCTCTATATCACAGTCTATCATCTCTCACTTGTGGAAATTCTATTTTCTTTTTACTAACTCTCACTGTGTCTATCACTTATTCTAACCTATTCAGAAGGGACCAACCCAAGTCTTAATTCTCCTATCAAAAAAATCTACGTCATTGTCCAAAGCAAAATAAGCCTCTTCATGTTCTAACTGAAGACGTTTCAATTTACGTTCATTCTGTCTTTTAATGCGTGCATTGTAACTGTCAAATTGTGCGGTAGCAAAGGTCTCTAGTTCCGCTCCTGATTTATTAAATTTAATCCCGAATTCTATGGAGTCCTGAAACGAAGACATGATTTTCTCCCAGAAACCACTTTCTGTTCAAAATATGGTGATATTTGAAATGATGAACAATACAATGTTGAATACATATGCAAGTCCTACAAAAGCACCAAGGACATAATTTAATTGTGTTAAATTAAGGTGATATTATTAATGAACACTGCAACACTCAATACATGTTATAAAAAAAATACAAAATTTTGCCATGTGAATCAATGGGTCCAGACAAATATACAATTAAAAAAATGAACGCAACGGTGTGAATGACAATGATGATGATGATATATTTCAAAATGCTACACACACAAATACAAATCAAAATCAACTTAAATAAGACAACAAAAACAATAGCCTATTCTATATAAAAATGTAAACAAATAATAACTATTAGACACTACAAATAATTCACAACTAAAACCAAACAACCGTCACATTAACAACTAAAGAGAAGAAGATATAGAAAGCACTATTACAACAACTGACAATGTGTGACATGGGCTATCACAATCGAGAAACTTTTAAAATAAAACTAAACCTATCTTAAATGCAGAAAAAACTTCCGGTCTGAACAAAACGAAGCGTTTGTTTACAATAGTCACATGACTCAGCAAGGCAACGCTGAGCCAAAAATAGAAACTATAAACTTCTGTAAACTTGTGTGATAATACGTCGTAAGGTCGAACTGTTGTATTTAATCTTAAATAATAAGGTGCACAGAGTTTCATTTATATATATACAAGTTATATATCACCCGTGTGTTACCGGGGCCCGAAAGGGGAGCAAAGAATAGTAACACTGCACCCTACCACGCATGTCGTAAAAGGCGACTAAGGAGGGTATGGGCATGGGGCTGTTTACCCCATCCCGTAAAAACTTCGCACAGTGGGCTGATCACCTGCTTGCCAACCAATCTGATTACGGAAACAATGATAGATTGTTTGGTCTGTTTTTGTTCCACAAAGACGCCACTAGGCGTGGTGGAAACAGCGATAGATTGATCAATTTGTTGTTGCCCTAAGACGCCACTAGGCGTACTGGCCACATACTGCTTTGCCGGTTGATGGCTAAGGATGGAAGAAGAAGAAGAAGTTATATATATTATGAACGTTTGTACATAGTATTGTTCCCGCAACGCCTTAACTGATAGTTGAAAAATCTGCAAATCGTTAATCTTTAAAATATTCCGTAGGCAGAAATAAATACGAGCATGTTTCTTGACCCAAATTCCTGCTGGCGGCAAAGGTCACGGGGCGTGGCTACAGTTCCCCGCACTGTTTGCAGAAACTTTGCACGAATGAAAAGTTATTTTTATAAAGCACAGTTCGTCAAAATAGCTTAAAACACGTTGCCTTAAAAGTGCATCTGGCAGTATTTCTAATGTTCTGTCATATTGAAGTTCAATTGATGCTAATGCATTGTGGATAAACGTGTTGCACATAATTAATTGTCGTCATAAAAATTTGCAAGGCACACAGCTTGGCTTCCCATTTGTTGAAGGCCGTTTTTGTTTCGTGTTAGGGTTTTGCAAGTGTATGTTGTTTACATACAATATTCATGTGAATTTACCGTCCAGTGTACTTTCTTTACGTGCCTGGCAAACAAGTATTAGTTTACGTTTGTTCACACATCTCTTTCTCCAAAGAAAGTAATAGCTGCTGAATGACGGTTTATAACTTTAATAAACAAGACGAACTTCACAATAGACCCATTGATGTGGTCAGGCAATTAGAGCACAATTAAGATTAATAATAATAATGATAGTCACTCATATATATGAAACAATCCTTTCAATAGTGAAATATGAAATACAGTTGTATACTTTAAATATACGGATATTGTACACATGAATATATCTTATGGGCCATACACACACACACACCCAGATACACATCTCAACAGCCAAAACGGCTGGTCACTGAATGCCCCCCTCCCCTTTTGTCCACTCCCTTCGCTGCTAAACTCTCTCTCTCTTTTTGCACACGCCTCGTTAGCAATCCTTTCCCTGCCAGTCTCATCACGTGACATAGAGTGGCTATTGGGCTGGGGTAGCGAAGTGACGTTCTGGGCATTCAAACTACTGCATTTTCTAACTCCCAACAGAACCAAAAGCAGAGGTAATTCCAAGTTCCATATGGAGTGGGGAGGGAATGGTGAAAGGGGTATTCATTTCTCTTCTTTTGTCATACTAGTTGGTGGTATCAGTTGAGGGTACTATTTCTGGAACAAGTGAGGGTATAAGTGTCCTGAAGTTGACGCTAGACACCATCATCAGACTGGTCTTAGAGGTGCGGGACCAGCTTTGCAGTTACTCCGTGATTCTACTCGGAACGTGCAGCAACTCTTAGTCTTGACCAGGGACGCGAGAGATCCAGTCATCTATCTGCAAAGACCCAAACATCAGCGGGAGCAGAAACAACTATTTGCAGCTAAGTAAAACTTAAAAGCTGCCAAGTGAACTGTCCCTTTTTCGAAAAACATAATATCACACTGTGATGAATACTTTTTTTCTAAACAATTATTCATTTTTTTGTAACTGTTAAACATAATTGATTATTAAATTTGTTACTTGTATAAAGACAAATCTAAAGTTGATTTAATCATTTTGATGGTACTACATCCGTATGCCTCATACAATTTTCTTAAATACACTCAAACAGAGCTATAACTAATAATAAGAGGAAATTCGCTGAATTAACTCAGCTGGGGGCTTGAACGAGCTAACGAATTATAACATTACATAATCCTTCACAAAAGTTGACTGCAGATACTAGAGTTAACGTGCTCAGCCAATGCAGCATTGTTTTCGCTTTCTGAATATCTTACGAACAGTCCCTTGAGGTAGAAGCATCGTTATCCTTCTATCTACAACTGTGCCAACCAGCATTAGTTACTCTGAGTTTTGGCCATGCTTGGACCACTACTGCAGAGCTAAGGGGAGACAACCCGTGATAAACTTCTTTTTTTTAAAACAATAACTATACCACCTGAGATGAATGCTTAAAGGCTAAATTTGTTTCCTACCAACAACCTTTATTTATTTTAACCTTGTTAACTATAATTTTTTTTAATTCAATTTGTTATTTGTATAAATTTATAGTTGATTTGGTCATTTTGAGTGACATGCACCCGTATGTCTCAGTTATTTTAAATACACATAAACAGAGATATTGAAGTAATATTTTACTGACTTAAATCAGTTGGGGGCCCAACAAACGAGCAAAATTATCGTTTCCACATAAAAGGCTTGGAAAGATAATAAGTTTATTACGGGTTAGAGATGGCCTCAGCTTTGGTGCTTGATTTCTTACATTTCTATGAGGCTCCGTAGAATAGAAGCATCATTCTTCTATTTACACCGCTGCCAAGAGTAATCTTGAGCGAAAGATAGATAAGATAGGCCCTACCTTTGAAGACTCTCAGTACATACTCAGAATTTTCGGCCATTGTTTGACCATCATTGCGGAGCAGGGGAAACAGGGAGACAATCCCGTGACAATATTCACACTGTCTTCACTGACAAACGTCTACAGTACATAAAAACGTTCTTAGGTGTGGCATATAAATAACCTCGCACTAGTAAATGAACCAGTCAGGTGTAAATCAGGTGTAACTCACATATTTCAGTGATTGGTGGCATGTATTATCGCCACTTGGATTCTCCATAAATAGCTCTCAGGTAGGAAATAGTCGACACCTGTATATTCTCCACCATAGCTACTAGGTGGGAAAGAGTTGACGCCTTATCCATAGTAGCCTAAAGGCAGGACAGATTCAACGCCTTATCAGGTTCGTCATGAACACAAGCATAAAGTTCCTCCAGGAATGCTCATGGGTGGGAAAATCATCGCTTAGATGAAAATAGGTAGGACCTCTATCATAACACAAATACTGATTGCAGATTGCAGACGTGGTTTCCCACAGTCACAAATACGATCGTACGGTGCGAAATAAATCACAGATAGTCCCTAGTCACACTCAGGTGCTCTCTCAGTCACCCAGACTTGTCTTCACCAAACGGACGCACAAGTCACTAAAACACAGACTCTCAGTCAGACGTGATCTCCGTCCCTGAGTTAAATTAAACAAATGTCGATTAATTCTTTGACTCCGCAATTATTTTTCACCCTGCGCCGTAATTTTAATTCGTGATAGACTAAAAACAACGCTCAGAGAGTTGTTTTGGCACGGGTGTCAAATCTGACCAACGCTCTGAGCGTTGTTCCGGAGTCAAAGAGTTCATCACAATCACTCAGTCTTTCACCCACATGAAACCGTTCTGCGACAGAGAGGTAGAAAAAGACCAAAGAAAACATGGAAAAGAGAACTGGACACAAGACATCAAGAAAATGAAAAAGAGATGGAAAGACCTTGAGTTGACGGTATGGGATAGGAAAACTTGGCATGAGTTTGTTCAAGGCTTATGATCCTTTAGAATTGAAAGCTGAAAGAAGAAGAAGAAGAATTACAACATCAGTTCCGCGTAGGGCACAGTCTGTCAACACATACACACCACACCTTCTTGTCCTGTGCTATCCATTATTTTTTTTGGCGATACTTCTTTATCCCTTTCATGAATGTCCCCAGTTGTCTTCTCTTTGTAAACTGTGATGACGTGTGGGCCTCTATTTCCCTTACTCTGGGGATTCCATAACAAGCACTGCCTTGTAACTTTCAACTGGTTTTTTCCCATCTCTTGTTCCACCGCACTTGTCTGGTTCTTGTCATCAGTTCCACATTGATGATCTTGTCATCAGTTCCACATTGATGATCTTGTCATCAGTTCCACATTGGTGATCCTGTCATCAGTTCCACATTTGTGATCTTGCCATCAGTTCCACATTGGTGATCTTGTCATCAGTTTCACATTGGTGATCTTGTCATCAGTTCCACATTGGTGATCTTGTCATCAGTTCCACATTGGTGATCTTGCCATCAGTTCCACATTGATGATCTTGTCATCAGTTCCACATTGGTGATCTTGTCATCAGTTTCACATTGGTGATCTTGTCATCAGTTCCACATTGGTGATCTTGTCATCAGTTCCACATTGGTGATCTTGTCATCAGTTCCACATTGGTGATCTTGTCATCAGTTCCACATTGGTGATCTTGCCATCAGTTCCACATTGGTGATCTTGTCATCAGTTCCACATTGGTGATCTTGTCATACCCTGTCAATTCTTCTATTTGGAGCAAGCATCCATTTATGGACAGTCTTCAATTTTCTATGTGTCTTTTTCTTTTTTTTACTTATTTAAACCGATACAAAAGGACAATCCTGACATCTAAGATTCTTTTTTTTCTTATATAGAACTTTTAATTTCCGCACATTTCCCAATGCGATGAAATCTCCTCTAGCCTTGTGTATTCTAATTTTGATATCATCGTCTGTTCCTCTATCTTTATCTATATTGCTGTCAAGATATATGTATGATTCCACATCTTGTAGGGATGTTTTTTTTTTTTTAAATAAAATTTTCCTCGTTTTGGCGAGGCGTGTCCCGTTCAGCTTAGTCGGCTATATTAGGGCGCATGCCCAAATACAAAGACCTTTAGGTCTGGTGACGTTAATAGATAGTAGGATGTATCTCCCAGTACAATATAGCCTCTGTTTTTCGCACTTGTTTTCTTAATATTTGTATTTTCTCTGCATTTTCAGCCCAGCTTACCTACACTAATAATTTTATTTCAAAAAGGTACCCTTAAATGATTGTTATGCACACTTTTACTGGGAAACATTTGTATACTTTCAACTGTACATCCCTGTCAAGATAACTAGAGCTTCTGTGAGTATATGGTAAGGCCAAAACTCTACAGGCACGAAATCTCTGGACTTAATTTGATCAATGCACTTTGACAGCGACACCACGCTAGGGAACCACAGTTTGCTGCAACTGGGGCACAGCACTTGGTGGCTGTTTGGATCGCAGAGGTATCGGAGAATTTCTTGGCGAAAAAGAGAACCAAATTTCTTCGTAAAATGTTGTCCTGGAACACGACGTAACTCAACCAATGGCAACACGTCACGTGCAGTTTTTGGAGAAAGGCAGCACTGAGTAAGTGAACTAAGTCCAGTACACACATCAGCAGGTAGATCTGATACGTACCACTCATGTAAGCTTTTGTGATAATGGTCTGTGAAGGACAATTTTCTCAACTCTTGTTTCTCACCACAGTATGGCTTTACTTGCGATTGTCTGCAGTTATGGGAAGCACCGATTCTTCTTGTCTGAGAAAATGACTGGTAGTCATAGTTGGAGAAACTCGTTTCTTGTGTGCGTCTTGAAATATAGTCTATGAAATTATGCTCGGCGTCTACAGGATAAACATTCAAGTTTCCGTTAGCTGAAATAGAAGCTAGAAGATTCGTTATCGAAGAAATCAATGCTTCTCTGTTAATCTGATTCAGATGGTAGCAGAGGCCAGGGTAGAGCTTCTGTCTTTTCCATTGTTCGTTTGGATTCTGGTCTGCCCTCTCTTGTTCACACATAAACTCTTTGATACTGGCACATTTTACTCTTATCGCGCTTACGGTACAACTGGGACACAAAGATGCCAGACTCCATGTTTTTTCAAATCTGCACCCGGGAAACTGGGTCACACTTCCGGTCCACAGAATCAACCTGTTAGAACTGAAACAGACCATTATGGCTGATAGATAAGACATAGACTGGACTGTCTGTCCACAAATGACCTCTAAGCAATACTGACACTCAAATTTGTTTTTGACGTCTTCTGTAATTCCATCGTACCATACGTGCTGTAAAGACTTAGGCGTACCTTTGTGAAGATGGAAGCAGGATGCGAGAACTGTTCTCTCTATAAGCTCCGGGAAGGCAAACATCAGCTTATTTAATGGTTCCTGTACGAATTTTGGCACACGGTCAACATACTTTGACAACGAACCGTTTATGCTGTTGGCTTTATCGCCTGTATCTTTAAAAAGAGGCGTGCAAGCAGTAGTGGCCTGTGCTAGCCACGTATGCAACGAGTGCTGGAAGCGATCCAGAGGAAATAAGAGGCTATCTCTCCTCATAAAAGTTGGAGTTCCATCTTGAACTGTAGAATGTGTGTGATGAGTCAGAAACGACAGTTCCATGAGAAGCGAGGATTGTTCTGGCAGATTTTTAAACTTGACGTCTTTGTCTGTTGAGTGTGGAAAAAAAAAATTTTAACATGCTGAAGAGTCATTTGTAATCCAACAAATAAATTATGAAGTGAACTAATCAGTTTCTTAATAGTCCAAAAAGAAAGAAAAACAGAAGAAAAAGAAGAAAGAACATAGAAACAAATACCACAAAAATAGAAATGTTGGGTACCTCATCGCGAGGCAGATCCTATTCGCTTGTAATAATTTTAATTGGAAATGTCTTCTGCGCGCCTAATTTTGTATATCCTTTTCTTTCTTTCCTTTTTTTAACCATGGACGAGCATGTCAGATCTCGTTTGAGCTAAATTTCCAATAGACATGCATAAAGT
This sequence comes from Oreohelix idahoensis, assembly GCA_024509875.1. Lineage (NCBI taxonomy): Eukaryota > Metazoa > Mollusca > Gastropoda > Stylommatophora > Oreohelicidae > Oreohelix > Oreohelix idahoensis. Next base: position 633,558 of record JAMPIV010001045.1, read on the forward strand.
GTTTTAAACTTTAAACGGTGGGTGGTTATGAAAAGAAAATTGAAATCGGTGATTCGTCTCACAAGCACAAAAGACAAAGAAAATAGCCACAAGGCTTTCGTCAGGGAATTGAAAATAAAAAAGTAAGAGCTAAGTAGGACACATAAGAAAATAAATAATAAAACATATTTCTAAAAAATATTTTAAACACAGTTTTTAATGCACGAAAAAGCCACAAATAATTTTTCAAGGAGTTTATTGCTTGCAGTCAAAAAATGCAACATCAAATTGACAAAAAACGTGGGGCGCTTAAGCGCTTATCATTTATTTTATCCATAAGTGTTCATTCATTCATAACCCTCCACTCCCAAAGGAGCATAGGCCTTGAACAAGTCCTCTTGTCACGTGCCATCATCTAAAGTTCTTTCCACGTTCTCCTTATCATTTTCACCTCTGTTTCCAGCTCTCTTCTCCATGTGCTTCTTGGTCTACCTCTGCTTCTCTTGCCCTGGGGGTTCCAGAACAAGGACTGCCTTGTAATGCTATCAACAGGTTTCCTCAGTGTGTGTCCTATCCATCGCCATCGTCTTCTTCTCATCTCTTGTTCCACTGGCACTTGTCTAGTTCTTGTCATCAGTTCCACGTTGGTAACCTTGTCATACCATTTTAATCCCTCTATTCTACGCAAGCACCCATTTATGAAAGTCTGTAGCTTTTTGGTAGTTGTCTTTGTTGTTCTCCATGTCTCAGAGCCATACAATAGGACTGACTTCATATTTGAGTTGAAGATTCTTATTTTCGTGTTAGATCCGATTTCTCTTGATCTCCATATATTTCCCAATGCAATGAAAGCTCCTCTTGCTTTTTGTATTCTTATTTTGATATCACTGTCTGTCCCTCCAACTTTGTCTATATTGCTGCCAAGATATGTGTACGATTCTACATCTTGTATTGGTGCTTCTTCAAGTTCAACCCTGTTATCATTACCTGCATTTATTCTCATTATCTTTGTCTTTTCCCTGTGTATTTTCAGACCCAATTGCTGTGACGTCTCATCGAGTGTTTTCAATTTGTCCTGCATCTGATTACGGTTATGGGACAGAAGAGCTAAGTCATCAGCAAAATCCAGATAATCCAACTGCTTAGTCAGAGTCCACTGGGTTCCATTTCTGTTGTGTGTTGTTGATGTTCTCGTAACACAGTCTATTGCTAGTAAGAAAAGAAATGGAGACAAGAGGCATCACTGTCGTCTTCCTGTTCTTATCCCAAACGGTTCTGTAAGCTGTCCTTCATGAAGAACTCTGCATGTCATGTCTTCATATGTTTTCTTTATTAAATTAATGATCTTCAGGGGAACTCCATAATGCCCCATCAATTTCCAAAGTGATTCTCTGTCTACACTGTGAAATGCCTTTTCGTAGTCCACAAATCCGATGTATAGTGGTGAATTCCATTCCAGACTTTGTTCAACTATTATTCTCAAAGTGGCTATCTGGTCTGTACATGATCTGTTTTGTCGAAAACCTGCTTGTTCATCTCTCAGTTTCTTGTCTATGGACTCTTTTAATCTTTCAAGGATAATCCTGTTTAATACTTTTCCTGGCACTGATAGTAACATTATTCCTCTATAATTTGTGCACTCTTGTAAATTTCCCTTCTTAGGCAACTTAACCAGATATCCTTCCTTCCATTCTGCTGGTATCTCTTCCTTTTCCCAGACTTGGTAAAGTAATTTATATAACATCTCTGTATGAGAAGGTCCTCAAAATATTCTGTCCACTTCTTCATTTGCTCTTGTATATTGCTGAGCAGTTTTCCATTCTTGTCTTTTATGAAGCAACGTGTTTGCTTGTATTTCCCCGTTAGCTTCTTTGTGCTGTTATACAGTTCTCTCATATTCCCTTTGGCTGCAGCATCTTCTGCCTCTCTTGCCAACTCCTCAATATACTTCCTCTTGTCTCTTTTGATACTTCTTTTTACTGCTTTGTTTGCTTCTGTGTACACTTCTTGAGCCTTTGCTTCGGAACTTCTGGTTTTGCTTGTGTTTAAATCTGCTTTCTTGTTTTTCCTGTCTTTTATCTTATTAATGGTTTCAGTTGTTATTCATGCTTTTTGTTGTCGTTCCCTTTTCCCCAGTATTTCTTCACATGTCTCACTCCATACCGTTTTGATTTGCTGCCAATAGTCTTCTGTATTCTCTGCATCTTCCAGCTGTTGGAGCACTTGGAATTTGTTGGATATTGTGACCGCAAATTTGTCTCTTGTTTCTTGATTTCTTAGATGTCTTACATTAAATTGTTGTCTATAATTTTGCATTGTTGCATATCTCTTGAGTTTCATTTTTACTTTGGCTATCAGAAGGTGGTGATCTGATGCCACATCTGCTCCGCTAAATACCTTTACATCCTGCAATGATGATCTAAACTTCTTGTTTATGCATATATGATCAATCTGATTTTCTGTTCTATGATCTGGTGATATCCATGTTGCCTTGTGTATTCTCTTATGTGGAAACATGCTTCCTCCTATAGCCAGTTGATTTGAAGCACAGAAGTTTGAGAATAGTTCCAGATTTTCATTCATTATTCCTAGCCCCTGTTTTCCCATGACTTGTTCAAAGCCGGTGTTGACTGTACCTATCTTTGCATTCATGTCTTACTTACTTAGTCGTTCCCCTTCTACCGCGAGGTGTAGAGGTTTGGAAGAGAGAGCGCCAGACTATCCTATCGGCTGTCTTCCTCCTGGCCTGGTTCCATTCTAGTCCTCGGTCCTTCAAAGATTGTCTAATGTTGTCCTCCCAGCGGACTCTGGGTCGTCCTGGAGGTCTGGATCCCTGGCTCTTTGTTTCCCATGCTTGTCGTGGTAGCCGATCTTCTCCCATTCTGCAGACATGGCCAAACCATCTTAGTTGGGACTGTTCTATTTGGGTCTGCAGCGGATGGGATTTTAGGCCTTGACGGATCGTCTGGTTGCGGACCATGTCTCTTCTTGTTACTTCAACCACTTTCCTCAGATACCTCATTTCTGAGGTTTGGATCTGGCTTTTGTGGGTTGTAGTCATTGTCCACGACTCGCATCCATATGTCAAGACTGGGACATAGGTGGAGCGGTATACAGCCATCTTCGTTTTCTTACCAACCTCTTTCTTGCTGAGGAATCCACGATTTATGGCCTGAAAAAGTCTCCCAGCCGCTGCTTTTCGAGTGGCCAACTCTTCTTTGATGCCTCCCTTTCGGTCTATAATAGCTCCGAGATATTTAAAGTGGTCGACCTGCTCCAGGACCTCTTCTCCCAACTTAATCTGATGTTTTCTTTCTTCTCGTGATATCACCACGGATTTTGTTTTAGAGCTGCTTATGACCATCCCTCTCTTCTCCAGCTCTTCCTTCCAGACTTGCAGGTTGAATTGGAGACGTGCCTCTGATTTAGCAATCAGGGCAACATCATCAGCAAATGCCAGCTCCGAAATATAGATCTGTCTCATCTTCCAGTACCCCACTGAATACTTTCTTGTTCTCTCCTTACATGCCTTGATGACATCGTCCATAAGGAGTATGAAGAGGTAAGGTGATAGTTGCTTCATGTCACCCATCAAAATTGTGATGTCTCTTCTTTTTACTTTTTCCATAATTTTCTTTAGTCTAGTATAAAATGCTTCTTTCACAGACTCTTCTTTGTCATTAGTTGGTGCGTAACATTGGATGACATTTACATTTATTTTCTTTTTAGCTGTTTTAAAAGAAGCTGTTATTATTCTGGATCCAGCGGCTTCCCATTCAATGAGTGCTTTCTGGTCTTCTTTAGATAACATAAGAGCTACGCCTTCACTGTGGTGTGAACTTTCGTCTTCATGTCCTGAGGACAGCACCAATTCACCTGTGATGAGTTTCTTCCTGTCTACCCCCTTCCACTTTGTATCACACAGTCCCAGAACTTCGATTTTATATTCCCTCATCTCTGCTGCTACTTGTGCCACCTTCCCTTGTTCGTTTAATGTCTGAACATTCCAGGTGCCAAATCTAGAAATTCTTCTAGAAGAAAGAAGGTTAGTCAGTGATATGAGTAAATATCATATCATGTTTTGTATTCGATCACTTCCTGATATATATATTGTTTACACACGGTATCCCGTGGTTGCAGGAAGTGACGTCTTGACTCCTGCTTTGAATTGACAGCAGACGTGGGTTTTGATTTGGGACAAGCTAGCGTCTCTAACCGGCAGTCTGCTTGTGTCGTTTGACCAGTATGCATGGAATTTGTCCAGTAGGACCTGATTTTAGATTGTGTTAATTGCCTTTGGGCATCTTTATATTGCACCTGCAAGATCGATTACCATCACTGCCTTATGCATTCATTAACGGTATAATGTCAGATTAGTCTTAGCAGTGTGTATGGAATTCTTGGGCACGTAAGTTGACTGTTCCATTAAAACTGAGATTATCAGAATCAAGGACAGTAGAGACATGTGCTAGTAAAAGCTACGATGTCATACCATACTCAATGTGGAGTACTGTGTTATTAAATATATGAACTGTGCCAAGAAGTTAGGCCTTGTTACTGAGTACCTGAGGTGCGGGCCAGGGAGATTGTGTGTGACTGGCCATATTTAAATATATATATTATAATTCCTCAAATGGAATATACAAGGAGAACCCTGGAGGGTATTCAGCAGGCCACTGTAATAAGGAGTGTCAAGCCTTAAGTCTAATGCACTCTTACCACAGGACGTCGGGAGGACGGTTCCTGAAGTAATAATAATATTCTTAAAATTACCCGTACCAGTTTCTGGGGGCCAAGCCATTGGATGCCTTACAAGCCGAAGAGCGCCTAACGAGTCGAGGACTATTTTTTCAAAATGGCGGCACGCATCGTCTGGCAAACTGTTTTATGAATGGAAGGGATTTCCATCAACATGAATGTGCCTCAAGTTGTCACTAAGTTATAAAAGTGACCCATTATTACACAGAAGTCATAGGAACTGACTATCTTCATCCAAGAATCAAGTATTCTGTCAAAAATCATGGACCAGATCGATGTCCTTCGATGTCAGCATGAAGCAATTCTAAGCCTAACCAAAGACTAGGCTACGATCATCACAACATCCCTTGCTTGTCGAAGTCTCAAGAAGGATTGTTTTCTTGGCAACAGATAAGTCTGTTTATTGTTACATACAGCTTGGCTGTGAATACAATCTGTTTGCCTGATATCTGACTTCACCATATGTGTTTTTATTACGTGTTTTTGGTTTTGTAACTAGCGGGCAGGATGGAGGGACTTGATTTGTGATTATTCAATACCGCGAAAGCTAGGTCGAATGAGCAAATCAAGCGTTCTGTAGGGCAGTATCTGTGTGATTCAGATAGAGGACCCAGCATATTCTGCTGGTTGTATAAAAGTTTGCCTCTATTGAATTTAACAGATCCATTTTTATTAGCTGTGTAGTCATGTTTATCTATTGTTTGTTCTCATAAGTACTGTCATTGTTATATTTTATTTAGTTCGTTGCATTATTGTTTGTAATATTGTCTATTCTCATCTGACTATCATTTATTTCATAGATGTCATAATTGTTGTGATATGCGTCTTGTCTTGTCTATTTGTACTAGAGCTTTAGTTTAAATTAATTCATATATATATATTATAGTTATTTCCTTTGTGTACCATTTGTATTTCCTTTAGTTGCTCGAACCCTGTCTTGCTGTTCTTACTTGTTGTGGTTTCTATTTTTTTTCATTACTCCATATTGTTTATCTGAATACATCTACTATTGCAATTATAAATTGATCTGAGATTGGTGGATGAAGTATTGAATATATAGCTGACATATTCATATATATAAAAGTTAAAATATTGTGTATTATTGAGAAACACAAGAATAAGCAACCATGACTTCATTAAAGGATTTATTGAAGATTGGGAAGGAACTTAATTTGGAAGGTCCAGCTTTGCAAGCTTATATTGATAAAGAAGTAAACAGACAAGAAGAACTTCGCAAAGAAGAATTGGCTGAAAAAAGGAGACAAGAGGAACTGCACAAACAAGAATTAAGGAGAAAAAAAAGAGAAGTGAATTGGAGGACAAGAAGAAAAAAAGGAGATCAGAAGAGTTGGCTCTTGAAAGAGAAAAATTAGCCTATGCCAGATCTCAAGAAGAGAGTAAATCTCAACAAGCTATAAGATTAGCTGAGATTGAACTGGAAAAATTAAAATTACAACAACCACTGTTGCATCCTGGGGTAGGTGAAGATAAAAATAAAGATCATACTACTGCCATAAGGATTAATTTGCCAAAATTTAATGCATCCATAGATGACATTTCATGCTTCCTAAATAGATTCGAAACTTATTGTGAAGAATATAAGATTGACAAATCTACATGGACATGTAGACTTATGAATTTATTGGTTGGTGAACAATTAACTGTAGTCTCCACTTTGGATGACCAGACTAGAAAGGATTATGAAGCTGTTAAGGTGATTTTATTGCAGAGGTATCAATTAGATGATGAGGGCTATCGTCAGAAATTTCGGTCTTTGTACCCTGATTCTGGAAAAGATTTCACTGAATTCATTTCAGCTGTTAAATTAAATTTTTCTAGATGGATTGAATTATCCAAAACTGAAAAAACTTTTGAGGGTTTGTCAGATTTAATTCTAAGAGACAAGGTTTTGTCATCTATAAGTTCTGATTTTCTTGCGTTCCTGCAGGAAAGAAAACCAGAGAACCTAACTAAATTACAAACCCTAGGACGTCAATATCAAGTTGCACATCCTAATAGAGTATTGAGCAAAAACAATGTAAGGGACTCATTACCAGCTGCATCGGCCAGGTCATTCCAAGACAATGCACCTAGGTATAGATCAAACAGCATAGATAGGAATCAAAGATTTAAACCATCACATAATTACAGTCAAAATAGAGGTAGATACAATTTTAATAAATACCAACCTCAAAGACATTGGAATTCATATCAGGAGGATAACTTTTATCCACAAACCTCATTTAAGTCCAATAACTGGCAAAATAGAGGAGAATATAACTCAAAATCAAATAGAGGTCAGAAATCATTTTATAGAGGAAATGATCAAAATGCAAATAAAAGATCTTATCATAACAATACTTCCAGACAATCAAGAAACACTGAAAGTACCAATGCCATTGTTCATGATAATAATCAGAACCATAATGATATTGTAGCACATGCAAATTCATGCAGTGTAGACTTAGCAAATAGTGATAACTGCACTAATTGCAATTCTTTATTTCAGCCTCAAGGAGTGCCAAGATTATTATGCGGACACCCTCTCCCAGTCATGTCATCTTTTGAAAGTACTGGTTCATTGATCTTGAACAGAGGTTTTGTCAATAATAAGTTAGCATCTTTACTCAGAGACACTGGTGCAACCACCATTGGTGTGCGCAAGGCCTTGGTTGATAAGGTGGATTATACAGGAAAACAAGTGAAATGCATAACTTTTGGTGGAACTGTGGAATATTACCCCACAGCAGAGGTGTTTTTGGACACACCTTATTTTACAGGACGAACACTGGTATGCCTCTTGGACAATCCAATTGCTGGAATTATTATGGGAAACATACCTAAATTGCATGAATGTACACAGGAAGATATTGAAATATGGGAAAGACAACATTTATTATGTTCAAATGCTGTGACTACCAGAGCTCAGTCTCGCATGGACAATGATCATCACAAACCAGTCATTGATGTGTTACCTGAAGATATAACTGAAGATATCACTTCAGAAGATGAAGAAGAAAAGGAAAATAATAATGATGATATAATTCATTATCAACAGGAAAATAATGATGATATTAAGGTAATGAATGATGTGAATACTGATGATGACAATTTATTTCAGATGGAGCTCATTGATAAGGAAACCTTTATACAAAGACAGAAAGATGATACTTCCTTAAAAAAATATTTTCATATTGCTCATTTGAATGATGTAATGGTAGATGACTGTGCAAAACACTGGTATACTATCAAAAATGGGATTTTAGTAAGAAACTATCAATTTGCTAATTCCTTAAAGAAACAGATTATGGTACCAGCTTGTTTTCGACCATTCATTTTACGACATGCACATGACATTGAATGTGCAGGACATTTAGGTGTTGCTAGAACAAAACAAAGAGTTTTGTCATATTTTTTTTTTGGCCCGGAATTACGAAAGACGTCAAATTATTTTGTCGTACATGTACCATCTGCCAAAGTGTAGCAACCAGAAAACCAAAACATGATGCGCCCATTCAAGCATCTGATATTTCTTTGCGTCCCTTCGCAAAGATGGCCATTGACATTATTGGCCCTTTAAAGGTAACATCAGCCAGAGGTCATCAATATGTGTTGACCTGCATAGATATGTGCACACGCTGGCCAGAAGCTATTCCTTTAAAAACCATCACCACGGTAGATATTGCTGATGCATTATTCTTGATTTTTAGTAGAATAGGTTTTCCTGAAAACATCCTGTCTGATAGAGGAACTCAGTTAGTTTCAGATGCTATGAAACAGGTTATGGATATGTTTGGGATTCAAAGATCCCTTAGTTCAATATACCATCCTCAGTCTAACGGGAAAATAGAAGTCCTCAACAGATCCTTAAAACAAATGCTACATAAGGTTACAATTAAATATCCTCAAAATTGGGACAGAGTCCTGCCAGCTATTTTATTTGCGTATCGAGAGATAAAAAATGAACATACAGGCTTTAGTCCATTCGAATTGGTTTTTGGCGCCAGACCACGAGGCCCAATGTCTATATTAAAACAACTTTTAATTGGTGCTGAGATGAACAAGGAGGTTCAGACCTCATATCAGTATGTGGTCAATTTGAGGAAAAAAATAATAGACGCATGCCAAATAGCAGTAGGTTCATCTGAAAAGGCAAAGCTTAGGGCGAGGTTATTTATTAACCAAAACCGCAAATTACGCCAACTTTGGCCTGGTGATGAAGCTTACGTATTATTACCCAGGAGAGATAACAAATTATTAGTCTCATGGAGAGGACCTTACAGGATTGTGGAGAAACTGTCTGATGTTGATTATATTGTCTCAGTAGAGGGAAAAGAGAAAACTTTTCATATCAATATGTTACAGCAGTTTCATACACGTCCACCATATCTAAGACCAGTCTTTGAAGCTCTTGATCAATCTGTCTGTCGTCATTCTTCTTTGGCTGTCATACAGGAAGAAAATTCTGATTTGACTGATGGTAATGACTCACTATTAGTATTACCTAGTCTTCACTACTTGTCTACTGAAAGTTGGAAAGATGTTGATATATCACCAACTCTATCTTCTTTCCAGAAAGAACAGGTTACTTCAATCTTACGTTCTTTTGCTGATGTCCTTACTGATGTCCCAGGACACACTGATATCATCGAACATGATATTATTCTGACAGACTTTCAACCAATTAAGTTGAAACCTTACCCTATTCCTATACATTTACAATGTCAGGTTAAAGAGGAACTAGAACAGATGGTGAAATTAAATGTCATTTCTCCATCTCATTCCCCTTATAGTTTTCCGATGGTTTTGATCCGGAAAAAAGACAAATCTATACGTATATGCATAGATTTTAGACGTCTAAATTCGGTCACCATCCACGACGCGGAACCACTTCCCGTGTTGGAGTCTTTATTGGATAGACTAGCTACAGCTACATTTTTCTCTAAATTTGATCTGTCTAAAGGCTATTTCCAAGTGCCATTAACGGAACGATCCAAGCCTTATACTGCATTTGCTACTCCATTAGGACTCTTTCAATTCAATTATATGTCTTTTGGTTTAGTTAACGCACCTGCGACCTTCGTTCGCATGATGAGACGACTCTTCTCTGACAGAGACGACCTTATTACTTACATTGACGACATTTGTCTGTTTCATCAATCATGGGATGAACATTTGGAGGGTATTCAATCCTTACTTACCACTCTACGTCGTCATAATTTATCTGCACGTCCATCTAAGACTAAGATTGGATTTCAGGAGATTTCATTTTTAGGTTATAAAGTAGGAGGAGGTTTTTTGAAAACAGAGGATACTACTATCTCTAGGATTCTAAACCTTGATATACCTAAGACCAAAAAACAGGTTAGAAGTATTCTGGGGCTCCTAAACTTTTATCGCAAGTTTATCCCTAATTTTGCAGAGTATACGTCCGTGTTGTCATCACTGGTGAAGAAAGAGTCACCAAATAGGTTTGTTTTTAGCCGAGAGGGTCATGTGGCTTTAAATAGATTAAAATGTCTGTTTTCCAAGTTACCTATATTGAGATTGCCTGACCCTTCTAAACATTTTATTCTTAGAGTCGACGCTTCAAAAACGTCCATTGGAGGTTCGCTGTTGCAAGAATGGAAGGGCTGTTTACATCCAACACTTTATGTTAGCAGGAAGCTAACGCCGACGGAGCAACGTTACCCGGTCATTGAGAGAGAGCTACTGGCTCTTGTGTTCTGCTTCTCTAAACTGCAACGCTACCTGCTTGGTGCAAGTTTCACACTCGAGACGGACCAAAGAGCACTTTCTTACCTGAAAACAGCGAGATTCAAGAATGCTAAAGCAGCGCGTGCCTCACTGGCCCTTCAACCTTATAATTACCAGATTAAACCCATCGCAGGAAAGGTGAACGTGATGGCCGATGTTCTATCCAGATGCGTGAAGCATCCGCTATCGCCAGTTGTCTCCGCAAATGCTGCTTCAATCCAACTTTGATGCTCAATAATAACACTACTTCCTTTGGGACAAGTCAGGAACTATTTCGCAAAAAGGTAGCATCATGAACTAAGGCACATGCCTTCTTTTAACTCATATAGTGCATACTTCAGATATTACAGCCACATTGCTTCGTCATGCACTTATACCAGTTGAAAAACTAGAGACACTATGCCAAGCAACATGATGATGATGAATTACTGTCCATCCAAAATCAAGATATATATTCAAGCGTTCGTCATATGATGTCTAATGCAATTGCTCAAGAACAATACTTCGCTACTTCATACACGTTGTACAATGACTTTTGGCAGTATGACAATCCAAGTCGGTACAATTCAGATACTTTGCTGCAATTTCCAAAATGTTTTGCACTAATTAACTGTCTCAAACGTTGATTAAAAAGGGAAGTAACTAAAATTACTGACTACAAAGTTCAAAAAGGGACATAACAAAGAAATTATATTTCAACATATACTTAAAAAATTCTCAAGTACAGAATGAACAATAGTATCTGTGCTGTATATGCTATTGCATGGAAGACAAACATCGACAACCGACATAGATGGAAAATGGATTTTCTTCAATGAACTATTTCTTTCCGGCATATATACTTAACGGGAAATCAATAACAATGATGTGCGAACTAGTGACTCACTGAAACTTTAATTCTTTTAAATACTTCTACAGGAAGAACTGTGTATGGTCTAACATGACCAGTTTTAATAACCCTAGTGATATTACATTGGTTCATTAGTGTATCATTATGTGAATTGAATTACATTGGTGCTTACACTTAGTATAACCTATATCCTTCATATGTGTAGATATTAAGTAATATATCTTCATATGACATCTCATTAACATTGTCATTCACCACATGACATTGCATACATACAAATATTAATAACTATTTTGACATATTGTCACAGTCACCACTTATATTTTAACTTGTCTGCCTCATTTGTTCTATTCTGTCTTTGATTGCTTATTACGCATTTCATTTGATAGATAGGTAGACTTACATACCGACATGACTTAGGGCGTTTGTTGACATGGTATGCTGTGTGAGTGCCATGACTGACATATTGACTTTTCTTCACTGCCTTCTAATTAATGTAGTTACCTCACATTTGTGTCAAAAGAGCGTCTGCTAACGATAATGGGTTTAGTTATGTTATTACTAAATACCACACCTTGTGTGTTAAATTGTCGATTATGGAGCACGCCTCTAGGTGCTATCATAATGATGACAGTTGAGTATTTGGATATTGTCATATGGTTTCTCCAGTGACCTTGTAAGATTGTACTATGAAAATAATGAAAAGTTCCTTTTCATTATTTTAATCAGGGGGGTGGGGGGGGGGGGGGGGGGGGGGGGGGGGGGAGTAAATGATATGAGTAAATATCATATCATGTTTTGTATTCGATCACTTCCTGATATATATTGTTTACACACGGTATCCCGTGGTTGCAGGAAGTGACGTCTTGACTCCTGCTTTGAATTGACAGCAGACGTCAGTTTTGATTTGGGACAAGCTAGCGTCTCTAACCGGCAGTCTGCTTGTGTCGTTTGACCAGTATGCATGGAATGTGTCCAGTAGGACCTGATTTTAGAATGTGTTAATTGCCTTTGGGCATCTTTATATTGCACCTGCAAGATCGATTACCATCACTGCCTTATGCTTTCATTAACAGTATAATGTCAGATTAGTCTTAGCAGTGTGTATGGAATTCTTGGGCACGTAAGTTGACTGTTCCATTAAAACTGAGAGTATCAGAATCAAGGACAGTAGAGACATGTGCTAGTAAAAGCTACGATGTCATACCATACTCAATGTGGAGTACTGTGTTATTAAATATATGAACTGTGCCAAGAAGTTAGGCCTTGTTACTGAGTACCTGAGGTGCGGGCCAGGGAGTTTGTGTGTGACTGGCCATATTTAAATATATATATTATAATTCCTCAAATGGAATATACAAGGAGAACCCTGGAGGGTATTCAGCAGGCCACTGTAATAAGGAGTGTCAAGCCTTAAGTCTAATGCACTCTTACCACAGGACGTCGGGAGGACGGTTCCTGAAGTAATAATAATATTCTTAAAATTACCCGTACCAGTCAGCAACACAGACTCCTTTCGGCTTTCTCTGTGTTGCATCATACTCCTCCCTGCTAGAGGACCTTCCCCTGTCTTGGATGGCTGTGTTTTATTTTGTTTAATTGACTTGTCCATGTTTGTTGAAGTTTTTTGTGGTTTAAATTTTTTACAGGATGGGGTAACCGTACGATGGACTGAGCGTACTTATTTCAAGTTGGTCTGACTGCATTTACATGTGGATGTTATACATGCCAACCCACGACATAACATGTGTTACCGATAACATTCACAATTACACATAAACACGAGGTAACACCGGCCTCATGCCCAACCCTCCTTAGTCGCTTTCTACGACATGCTTGGCAGGGAACAGTGTTACTATTCTTTGCTCCCCTTTCAGGCCCCGGTAACACACGGGTGACCCGGAATAGATTCGTCATTATTTATTTATCTATTACCTGCTAGTCCACATTATATATTTCTGTATATTGCTTCAGTACAACCGCTCCATTATGTTATAAATATTTTATTGATATTCTATAGTGTCAACATGCAGAATAATATTATCATTATATTCACTTAAGAGCAGCTTGGGAATCACTATTTACCTTAGAAAATTAAGACTTTTATTCAACAGCTTGAAAATCACTATCTCTCTTTCCGACTTCACTGCAATCCTCAAAGTTATTCAGAATATTCGGAACCATAAGTGTGTAATGAAGTACAAAGCAGAAGTTAATTTCATGTAGAATCAGCGCCCAAAGGCTTTTTGTCAACTTAATGTTACTTTTTTTTTTTTAACTGCAAGCTATAAACTCCTTGAAAAATTATTTGTGGCTTCTTAGTGCATTAAAAGCTTGTGTTTAAAATATTTTTAAATATATTTTTTATCATCTTCTTTTTAGTGTTATTTTGTTGTTGTTTGTACATTTAATTCAAATGTAATCGATCCGATATGTCATTATCAGTTTGCGATAAACGAGTACAGAGCACAGGAGGCGGATTTCATTATTCAGTATTGTCGTAAATTTATTTGAGAGAATTCTATGAACTGGTGGTCCCGTTTAGAGTGTAGAGTGATGGCGAAGGCTCTGTGATAGATAAGGGTTAGAAAGTAAATAGTTGATTCACATAGTGCTGGGGAGAGTAAGGACAGACTCTTTTACGACAATCGTTCCTCTCAATCTTCTCCTCAAACTCTCCTGGTCAAAACAATTATTTGCCAGTTTCCAGACACACACCTGCGCTCACACCGATTTGGTGCTTCAAACACACAGACGCACGTGAATACAAACTACGAATATAACAGATATGGGGTAATTGTGGGCTTGGGCCTTCCAACACAATACAAGAAGTTTTATACTGTTTATTTATCACTAAGAATCAAATCACAACATTAATCATTTTACAGGCAAAAATCATAGTTTACATAAATAAAATACAAATGACAAGATGGAGGGAGATGAAGATTGATATCCCATAGGCCCTTCCCTCTTGTACAGACAAATGAAAAGGAACCCAGTCCAAATGACAGGTAGTTAACAGAAATAGATAAGTTAACCCAACAGTGGATTAATCTATCCTGAAAAAGAGGGATTAGGGAACTAGTCCTATTATCCTTAACTGGTTTTCCTTCTACTAATCAGTTTAGGAAGGGGAAATAACGGAGTTAAGAAATCCCACTTATAAAGTGAACAATACGAGGAATAACATAACAAAGTGTCTACCAGGTACAGCAATTAAAATAGTTGCACATAAAACTCATTCAGTCATGCACGCTCGTGCTGGCCAACACACAAACTTTCACACAGACTTACCAATCTTGGAATCAGGCACTCCATAGAATTATACAAAAACCATCAATTAACACTTGACATGTGAAAGTGTCTGTTACTTCGATGTCCAGCCCCAGATGTAGCGAGGTTGGCTGGTAGCAAATATTCTCACTTATCGCCGGAGTGTTCTTGTGTTTTATTCTATAAGAAGAGTCTAAGGGATGGCACTGTTAGATACAGGTGAGAATGGGATGTGGTTTGCTTAGATTTTGCCGCTGGTGGTGAAACTTCTTAAACGAGGTGACAACAACTAACCAGTGCGGTATGGTTTAAATCCAGTGAGGAAGAAACCAGGAACAGTCACAGTTCAGGTAAATATGTACTCTCTCTCAGTAGCAGTTAACTATTAAAAAGCTCTGGCAATTGTTCTTCTTACTTACTTACTTAGTCGTTCCCCTTCTACCGTGAGGTGTAGAGGTTTGGAAGAGATAGCGCCAGACCATTCTATCAGCTGTCTTCTTCCTGGCCTGGTTCCATTCTAGTCCTCGGTCCTTCAAAGATTGTCTAATGTTGTCCTCCCAGCGGACTCTGGGTCGTCCTGGAGGTCTGGATCCCTGGCTCTTTGTTTCCCATGCTTGTCGTGGTAGCCGATCTTCTTCCAGTTACAACTTAACTTGCTTGATGATGTGTTAAATTTTTCTTTGGGTGGGCTTTCTTTCTTATAATTTAGATAGCGGAATCCCCAACATAGGATCGCCTCAAAGATTAAAATTTAAACAGTCTCAACAAGTTCTGGAGGGTTTTAAGAACTGAGTCTGGGAGACTCTATACCAGGTTTTTCTTGCTGGGATCCCAAAGGTTGTGATACACCCTATATGAAAGATAAAACATGAAATCATACCGAAAAATCAAATAACATTCTAAAGTGCGATAAATTTACAGTTAACTATTTATACACTCGCGTCTTTAATCATATAAATTCAAGAAGAACTCCCCGCGAGTTTAATAGTTAAAACTCACACATATATATAGAACTTAACTCAATTAAATTTAGTTATAAATTCCTTCGCGTCTTTAAATGTTACTTTAAGCATTTAAGTATCTATCATCTTTGGAAATAATATAATTGATATATCATTAAATTTTCAACTGGAACTATTTGAGATAAGTTTAACTTAATAGCTTTAAATTAATCACAAAATCCAGTGAAATAAGATGAATGAACTAGACCACTGATCACTTTAAAACAAATATATTATACCGTTTAGCACAGAATAGAATTCACTGCAATAAGTTGAAAATCCAGAGGGAATCAAACAAGATTTCACTATGCTAGTGCTTCTGTCAATGTCTGGCAAACGAGTGATAAAATTGCATTTCTCAAAGGTCTGTATATATCTAACTGGAATGGAACTTAAAGGGGTCGTGTGAGATTTTCACACTTTTTATGATCTCGGGAGAAAATCAAGATTCTAGCCGCCAGGCGTTTCCTCCGTTCGTCTCAGGCTTTCGAGCGTTCTCTGATTGACACAGAGATGTGAAATGTCTGCAAGAAGCTTGCCTCGTCTACTCTGGTTCATGCTGGCGTGTTATCTAGCAGCAGGAAACTTCATCGTCCGTTCTGAGATCCCTTAGATCTCATGCCGATAGTACGTTTGATCCTTGCAACGCCTTCAAGGCAGGCACGAAAGAAAAGGTGTAGCGCAATGCTTGTTTATAATCGCTCTAGAAACAGGAGTGGGCGTGATTGTACCTCCCATTAAAGGCCATGCGATCTCTAAAATGCAAGGAAGATAGCAGTCTACATATTAATGATCTAACGTGTTGACAATCCACGTGGAAATGGTGCATTGCTAATGAGCCCACGTTTCTAATGTGCATTCTTAATGAGCCCAGGTGGAGAGAATTCTCCGTTGATGAAAAGTTACACCAATATTCAGGGGCACTGATGTTATACGAGGGTCCTATCATCCAACACTTTCAGGGACAGCTGAGTTGTCCGTCACAATCGTCCCCTCTTTTGAGACATGGAAACTCGTTTTCATGTTTCATTCATGACAATGAAGCTGCCCTGATCGGTAGCTTTTGGATGATTGGTATGCTCAACTTCCTCCTTTTCCTCCGTAGTCCAGTTTCTACTCAAGAAGTCAGCTCCGACATTCTGTTTTCTTGGAATGTATTCCACTTTGAAGGAGTAAACACTTAACAACAATGCCCAACGCATGATCCTTGCGTTAAATTCCTTATTGGCACCAAGAAAAGATAATGGAGCGTGGTCTGTTTGCACCGTGAAAGAAGTTCCATAGAGAAACTCATGATGGCGTCTGATGCCATGGACCAGAGCGAGACATTCTCTTTCAACAACACTGTAGTTGCGTTCAGCCTTATTTAACTTCCGACTGCCCTTGCAACTGGAAATAGCATATTCGGGTATTCGGGTCAATGTCCTCGGCTTGAAGCAATGTTGACCCGATGCTCTTAAGGTGCTGTATGCGTGTTCGCACTTTTGATCCCAAATGACCTTATCAGGACAACCTTTCTTTGTGAGGTCAGTCAGAGGTGCTGTGAGTCCATTGAAATTCTGGATGTATTTCTGATAGTAAGCACATAGTGATAAAAAGGAACGTACGTCTTTCTTCGTTCGTGGTGGTCTTTTTGCTGCAACTATTTTCTCCACGTTCTTCTTAACAGGCCAGCTGCAACCGTGAGAAATAGTATGCCCCAGGAAGTCTAGCTTTTCAAACCCGATGAGACATTTGCTAGGTCTGGCTGTAAGACCAGTTTCCTGTAGACTCCTGAGGAGCATAGCAACGTAGCAATATGTTTGTCGTAGGTCTCCGATGCAATTAATATGTCATCCATGAAATTATGGATATGGGGACTTTGCAAAGGTTCTAGAAGCTTCCTCATCATCCTGGTGAACACTCCTGGTGCTTTATGCAATCCGAACGGCATCACGTTAAATGTGTAATGTCCTTCACTAGTGCTGAAAGCTAACAAAGGATGAATTTCCTCCTTAACTGGTATTTGATAATAACCTTTACTGAGGTCAATCTTGGAGAAAAGTTTTGCTTTGCTAAGCTTGGTGAACAACTCAGAAACAGTTTGGAGAGGTTCGGGCTGGAATTCCGTCACAGCGTTTAGCAACCGGTAATCTATACACAGCCGAACTTCCTTATTGGGCTTCTGCAACAGCACTACACTCGAGCTGTAAGGAGATGTAGACTCACTGATAATTCCTGCCTGACGCAGCTTGTCTATTTCTCCGCGAAGTGCATCAGCTTTAGCGTACGGGATGGGGTAAACTCTGGTTCGAACAGGGGTCTCGTTTGTTAATTTCATATCAAATTCGATGAGATTTGTTCGACCAGGTACATCCGTTAAGACTGCACTGTACTGTTTTAGTAGCGCCCTGGTTTCTGTTTGTTCTTCTGGTGAGAGATTGTCGCCGAACTTGACATCTTTAAAGGATTCTGTGGGTTGCAATATGTACTCCATGCAACCATCATCATCTTCCTCGTCTTCCGTTGCTATGGAAACAGCCAGGAGATGCTAGGAGGATGGCACTGGTCTTTCCAAATATTTCTTAAGCAGATTTATGATGGAGATCTTGTAATTGGTGCGTGAGATCTTTTTAAGGACGGTAAACGGCCCTTGCCATCCGATGCGAAGTTTATTGCTTCCGGTTGGAAGTAGCAACAAAAATTTCTCCCCTGGTTGAAGTTCTCTCTCTTTTGCAGCTTTGTTGTATCTTTTTGCATGTTTAGAGCATGCTTTCTTAAGGTTGGTAGTAGCTAGATCCCATCCTAGCTTTAGCCTTTCCTTGAGATCAGATACATACTTGCTTGCAGAGACGACTGTCTCGTCAGCCTTTTGGTCTGTCAGGGACCGAAGTAAGGCTTCTAGTGGCCCCTTTATAGGTCTGCCAAATAAAAGTGTTGTTGGCGCGAATCCCGTAGATGCTTGGGGAACCTCTCGGTAAGCTAATAAGACAGCAGATATACATAGGTCCCAGTCTTCCTGTTTCTCCTGACCCAGCTTACGTAACATCATGGTGAGGCTGCCGTTAAAACGTTCCACGAGCCCATTTCCGGCCGGATGGTAGGGACTTGTGTGGATATGTTTGGCCCTCAAGATCTTAAAGATCTCCTCCATTAACAGGCTACGGAATTGGGATCCATTATCCGTCAAAACTTGTTGAGGGAATCCCAACCGTGTAAAAATTTGCACGAGGGATTCTGCGACATGCTTGGATTCTGTGCATGTTAGCGGTATAGCTTCGGCCTACATTGTGCAAGTGTCGACTAAGGTCAGGATGATTCTGTTCCTTCTTTTGGTCCTATCCAGGGGTCCAATGATGTCGACAGCAACCCGTTCAAATGGAGTACCTACTATTGGCATTTGCCCCATAGGTACTGGGGGTGTCAAGTGCTTGGGTGCTACCCGTTGGCACTGGGCGCAGGATTTCACGTACCTGATAATTTTAGAGTTCATTCCTGGCCACCAATAGTGATTTTTTATTCGCTGAATAGTGGCGTTTTGTCCCATATGTCCGCTAAAGGGAAGAGAGTGCCCCATTTGTAGGATCTGGCTTCTGTACTGCGTCGGCACTAGGAGCTGGTTATTCCCTGTATCGGGGTCGCCCGTTCTACGATACAATACGCCATCCTTCGAAAAGATATCTCCGTGGTTTCTGGGGTCCTTAGCCATGGGCAGTTTTTTAAAGCAGGGCTCCAGAGTAGGGTCCTTTTGTAGCGCCTCCTTCAGTTCATTCGGCAACAAATTTGGCGCAGGCTCCCTCTCCTTCTTAGTTTGCCCTCTTGTGGTTACCGCTGCCACAGTCGGCTCCTTTTGTCTCCCAATAAACACATATCTACATCCCAGGATAACTGGGTAGATCGGATCATCCATTATGGCCGCTTTAATAACACCTCTGACAAAATCAGAGTGTATTTCTACCAGTGCGATAGGAAGCGTCCTGGGTGCATCACTCTTGAAAACTCCAACTAGTTTGACGGTTTCCTCTGTCTCCTGACCGGGTTTGACTAGGGGCCTGGCGACAATACAATCAAAATTTAATCCAGCGTCAAAGAGACAAGGAGTTGTGGTACCATTCACAATTACAGTTCCTCGCGTTGAGGGTCTGTCCCCCTCAGGTTGAGAATCACTGACATTGACTCTACCTTGCGAGGTTGTATGCAAACATCCGATGCGGTTAGGCCCGGTCTGTTTGCCATGATCAGACGTCCCTGGTGTAGGGGTCTTCCCTTGACCTTGGTGGCCGCGCAGCCACGTAGGCTTGGTGGGTTGATCGGAACTGTTGTTTAGGGGGTATCGGGTCTTGTAGAATTTTGATTTTTCCTGGGGAGGTCTCTGGTTATTAGTTTCTCGTTGGTTATAATGCTGAGAGGAATTAGAAGAATAGGATGACTGCTCTAGATTTTGTTTTCGAGATGGCTCATCTGTGGGTTTACGTTTCGTGCTGGGAAGTTCGGCCAATATATTGGTATAGCGTTCTGCCTTATTGAGGATGTCCTCAAGCCTGACTGCGCCCTGTTCAGCCAAAAATCTACGGGTTTCGTTTGACAAAGTTGACTTTATCTGTTCCACAAGAACAAGTTCAAGAAGTCCCTCATATGTAAGAGGTAATTCAGATAATTCAATGAACTTTGTCAAATAGCCCGTGGGACGTGAAGAGAACTGGGGAAATGTTTCCGTGCTCTCTTTTCGGCGGTTTCTGAACATTTGCAGAAATTTTCGGGCGATCATCTCAAACCGCTCTAGCAAGGCCTTCTTTAGCATGTCGTAATCATGTTGGTTGGTTCCCAGCTTAGTATACACGTCATACGCATTACCTTTCAACGCAGTTGAGAGTTTAAGACTCCAACGGGAACTCTCTAACCCATACAGATTTGCGAGCCTCTCGAATTTCTCTAGGAAGGTGTCAATTTTCTCATTGGGGCTGGGAAAAAACTCTAAAATAAAAGACATCGCAGTTAATTGGGCAGATTGAGTGCTGGAGAGATCCGCTGACTGAGACTGGGGCGAAGACGGCTCTCCATTATTTGAAGTAGAAGCACCCCGTCTCTCTAAAGCCTTAAGCGCCAGTTCGTGCTGTCTCTTCCTCTCTCTCTCTCTTTCCCTGCGGGCTTCCATCTCTGCCTCAATTTTCTTCTGCTCCAGTTGACGATCGTCCGCTTCTTTCTTCCTAGCTTCTGCCCTCTCTTCTGCTTCCTTCTTCTCTGCTCTATCCTGTGCTTCTTTCCTCTCTGTTCTCTCTTGCTCCGCGTCATACCTTTCAAGTTCCGTGTTTACAAACACGTTCGTGGCTTCTCCTTCTAACCCTGACTCCTTCGCCTCCTGTCTCAAAATGGATCTCATCCTAATTCTCTCTGCCCTGACAAAGAACTGGATGCGTCTAGGACTAGAGTATAAGAAGAAGAAACAAGGAGGGGAAAAAACTCAAAGCCGCTACGAGAAAAAAAAACACAAAGTATAAATTTACTTGTGTTACATCCTACCTTGTAATGTGCTAACTTATCGCTGCTATTATCTGTCAATTAAGACTCTTAATGCAGGCGACTATGCCACGTTAATGGTAAGTCAAACACTAGAAAAAAATCTACTTTTACTAAAAGTAGAGAAAAATTTATATTAAAACAATTTAGAAAGAAAAAAAAATTTCCTAAAATTTTAATTCTCCGTTAACAAACTCCGCCCGCCGAAGTCAATTTATGAGAAGAGACATTGTTAACTAGACTTTTAAAAAAATCAGAACAAGGTGTCTTTAGCTGAGCTCAACTCTTTTAACTTCAATAAATACCTTTGTGACTGTTTGACAATCACGCGATCCCAGCAAATCTTATAAAAATTTATTTTCAATTTTCTCTGCCAGAGAATAATTAAAGTAACAAATATTTTTTTTCTCCGTAATTTTCTGCTCCTGTGGAAAGAAAACAACCTGTAAATATGTTGTGTGGACGACCCAAATACTAAAAGGCGTTGTCTAGGGGTGTAATTATTTTTATTATTATCTACTTTACAAAGACAACCACTCACACTCTATCTAGTTAGACCAAGACTAAAAGATCAGACTCAGAATGGGCTACCCGTTAAGTGGTACTAATTCTAGATCGGACTCAAAATCCCAGGCGAGCGCCTCATTTTATTGTCGTAAATTTATTTGAGAGAATTCTATGAACTAGTGGTCCCGTTTAGAGTGTAGAGTGATGGTGAAGGCCCTGTGATAGATAAGGGTTAGAAAGTAAATAGTTGATTCACAGAGTGCTGGGGAGAGTAAGGACAGACTCTTTTA
Source organism: Oreohelix idahoensis (assembly GCA_024509875.1). Taxonomy (NCBI): domain Eukaryota; kingdom Metazoa; phylum Mollusca; class Gastropoda; order Stylommatophora; family Oreohelicidae; genus Oreohelix; species Oreohelix idahoensis. The sequence goes on from JAMPIV010001045.1 coordinate 655,469, forward strand.
CGACAATCGTTCCTCTCAATCTTCTCCTCAAACTCTCCTGGTCAAAACAATTATTTGCCAGTTTCCAGACACACACCTGCGCTCACACCGATTTGGTGCTTCAAACACACAGACGCACGTGAATACAAACTACGAATATAACAGATATGGGGTAATTGTGGGCTTGGGCCTTCCAACACAATACTAGAAGTTTTATACTGTTTATTTATCACTAAGAATCAAATCACAACATTAATCATTTGACAAGCAAAAATCATAGTTTACAGAAATAAAATACAAATGACAAGATGGGGGGCGGGGGGGGGGGGGAAAGGGAGGGAAGAGAGATGAAGATTGATATCCCATAGGCCCTTCCCTCTTGTACAGACAAATGAAAAGGAACCCAGTCCAAATGACAGGTAGTTAACAGAAATAGATAAGTTAACCCATGTGACCGTGCTGGTGTTGGTCCCTGTCTAATCCTAATTATAACTAGGTGACTGAGGCAGGCCTAGTTATCTATTATTTACTTTGTTTCTTTCCTCTAAGTGAGATTGTTTCTCTTACTGGCCCCCTTGTTCCGCCAGAGATGATAGTTCTTGGATGAGAATAGGTTCGTCTTTTGTTCAACCCAGACCACGTTCTTCCCTCCTTGGTGTTGTCTAGCGACTGATGCGTATAGGGTGTTCTATTATTCCTATCTTTCCTATTACTCAATTCTAATATCTCTCCCTTCCTTAATCTCTTCACACATCAAAGCAACCGGAGTGATGTGATTCAATTTCAGAAAAAACAACTTTTATTTACATAAGATAATGCATGATCGTCCAACATAATTCATCAGATACAGTTCACATTTTACAATGTCCTCAAGTCTTCCGCTTGATTCAATCACATATCTCAAAGCATAGTTATATATAGTTTCTCCTGTAGCCTCTTGCATATTTCATTATACCCCTGGCCTACCAAATTCCTTCTCAAGTTCTACTATTTTTCTCATTTATTTTCTACAACAGTTCTTCTAAATCCTTGGAGTCATGTTCTCACCCAATCTCAACCTAGTTAGGTTTAACTCCTTTAAATGCAGCATATAAAATTCAATAGCTACACCTGAAATAATCAATCAATGTCCAATACCAAAATGGCTTCCACCATACTTACTCTAGTATGAGAGAGCGCATGAGATGTTTCGTGAATGTCAGACTCACTCGTGGTGGCGTCTCCATACTTACTCTTATATGAGAGAGCGCTTAATATGTTTCATAAATGTCAGTGCTGTGATCCCTTAGTTCGATACAATTTCGTTTAATGGCAATGCCTCATCTTCTTGGTATGACAGCCCATCCTGGCTATCTGATAATAAAAGTTATTTACTTTTTAAGCTTCAATATTATCTTCTTTAGCTCGCTCCCTTAAATGCGAGCGTCGTAGCCTGCGACAAATTTGCTGAAAGTCAAGAAAATAGTTCAAAATTTCCTCTTACCATTTTAAACGAAGTCCAGCACCTAGCACTGTCCTACTAACACCACCTATAAGCTAATCCTACGGTTGATAACACAAATTATTAATCAATTCTAAATGTTCTCCTGAATTCCTATTTCTATCTTTCTATATCTAGCTATTTCTGTAGCCCTTCTGCATACCGCAGGTTTCACATTTCTTGAGAGCTCAGCAAAACTTGACTTGCTCTGTCAACTTCTCTGGTAGGACTGATCTCCAATCGTCCTTCAATTTCCTATCTGATGGTCCAAAGTTGTTTTAGTTAATACGATTGGTCCGTTGTTCAGTTCACTCACCTATCGGCACGCTTAATTCCAAGCTGTCAGCTCCGTGAACTGTGCTACATAACTGTTTACCTCTAGTCACTATTTTCACGTGCGTTCTACTCTGCTCTGCGTTCTCTTAACTCACTAAACCTGTAAAGGGCGCTAATATTCGTAGTTATTCCCCTTAGTGATTTTTACCTTAGTTTCATTAATCCTTCTATATCTCTATTAAAACTGGTCTAATATGCAAATTTGGTAAACTCTAATGCTGTATACTTCGATTACCTTAAAGTCTAAAAAGGTTCCCTCCCTTACAAAAAACACTACATTTTCATTCTTTTATCTCCCATGTTAAGAACAAATAAGTTATCACTTAGATTATTCTGATTTTCTAACCCATTTTTATATACTCTTTCATTTTGTTAACACCAAATAACTGTTCGACTGACTTAAACCTACAGTGTATTTTACGCTGTACAACCAAACGGTGACACCCAACAGTGGATTAATCTATCCTGAAAAAGAGGGATTAGTGAACTAGTCCTATTATCCTTAACTGGTTTTCCTTCTACTAATCAGTTTAGGAAGGGGAAATAACGGAGTTAAGAAATCCTACATTTAAAGTGGACAATACGAGGAATAACATAACAAAGTGTCTACCAGGTACAGCAATTAAAATAGTTGCACATAAAACCCATTCAGTCATGCGCACTCGTGCTGGCCAACACAAGCTCTCACACAGACTTACCAATCTTGGAATCAGGCACTCCATAGAATTATACAAAAACCATCAATTAACACTTGACATGTGAAAGTATCTGTTACTTCAATTTCCAGCCCCAGATGTAGCAAGGTTGGCTGGTAGCAAATATTCTCACTTATCGCCGGACGTGAAGCCTAAGTGTTCTTGTGTTTTATTCTATAAGAAGAGTCTATGGGATGGCACTGTCACAGTTAGAAACAGGTGAGAATGGGGTGTGGTTTGCTTAGATTTCTCCGCTGGTGGTGAAACTTCTTAAACGAGATGACAACAACTGACCAGTGAGGAAAAATCTAGGCACAGTCACAGTTCAGGTAAATATGTACTCTCTCTCTCTCTCTCATTAGCAGTAAACTAATAAAAAGCTCTGGCAATTGTTCTTCTTCCAGTTACAATTTAATTTGCTTGATGATGTGTTAAATTTTTCTTTGGGTGGGCTTTCTTTCTTATAATTTAGGTAGCGGAATCTCCAACATAGGATCGCCTCAAAGATTAAAATTTAAACAGTCTCAACAAGTTCTGGAGGGGTTTAAGAACTGAGTCTGGGAGACTCTATACCAGGTTTTTCTTGCTGGGATCCCAAAGGTTGTGATACACCCTATATGAAAGATAAAACATGTAATCATACCGAAAAATCAAATAACATTCTAAAGCGCGATAAATTTACAGTTAACTATTTATACACTCGCGTCTTCTACAGTGGATCCCTGGACACAGTGATCTAACTGGAAATGAGACAGCTAATAGACTTGCTAAAACAGGAGCCTCTAAACAACAAAAGGACAGACCCTGCAGCATGAGAACAGTCAAACAGATTCTCAGAAACAACACAAGAGAAATCTGGCTGAACAGATGGGCGAACGGGCCGACTGGCCGAAATGTCTTTAATGAAATGACCTGCCCAAAAGACAACGACAACATAAACAGACTCAGCAGGAGAAATCAAAGTCTTATCTTTCAGTTCCGAACAGGACACACCAGAGTCAATAGCCATCTAAACCGTATCAACCCTCAGCACCTACCCATGTGTCGACACTGCTCTCATCCCTATGAAACAACCAGACACCTCCTCATGGAGTGTCCATCACTCACAAACGCCAGGAAAAAACTTTTACAGACACCTCTGACAGTCACCAACTCACTATACGGAACGTTAAAACAACTGCAGAAAACCTGCACTTTTTTAAGAATGGCATTGGGCTGCCAAGAGTAGATATGCTCAGCAGCATGGGATATCGACAACAACAACAACAACACTTGCGTCTTTAATCATATAAATTCAAGAAGAACTCCCCGCGAGTTTAATAGTTAAAACTCACATATATATATAGAACTTAACTCAATTAAATTTAGTTATAAATTCCTTCGCGTCTTTAAATGTTACTTTAAGCATTTAAGTATCTATCATCTTTGGAAATAATATAATTGATATATCATTAAATTTTCAACTGGAACTATTTGAGATAAGTTTAACTTAATAGCTTTAAATTAATCACAAAATCCAGTGAAATAAGATGAATGAACTAGACCACTGATCACTTTAAAACAAATATATTATACCGTTTAGCACAGAATAGAATTCACTGCAATAAGTTGAAAATCCAAAGGGAATCAAACAAGATTTCACTATGCTAGTGCTTCTGTCAATGTCTGGCAAACGAGTGATAAAATTGCATTTCTCAAAGGTCTGTATATATCTAACTGGAATGGAACTTAAAGGGGTCGTGTGAGATTTTCACACTTTTTATGATCTCCGGAGAAAATCAAGATTCTAGCCGCCCGGCGTTTTCCCCGTTCGTCTCTGGCTTTCGAGCGTTCTCTGATTGACACAGAGATGTGAAATGTCTGCAAGAAGCTTGCTTCTTCCACTCTGGTTCACGCTGCCGTGTTATCTAGCAGCAGGAAACTTCATCGTCCGTGTAGCGCAATGCTTGCTTATAATCGCTCTAGAAACAGGAGTGGGCGTGATTGAACATCCCATTAAAGGCCATGCGATCTCTAAAATGCAAGGAAGATAGCAGTCTACATATTAATGATCCAACGTGTTGACAATCCACGTGGAAATGCTGCATTGCTAATGAGCCCACGTTTCTAATGTGCATTGTTAATGAGCCCAGGTGGAGAGAATTCCCCGTTGATGAAAAGTTACACCAATATTCAGGGGTACTGATGTTATACGAGGGTCCTATCATCCAACACTTTCAGGGACAGCTGAGTTGTCCGTCACAACAAGTATATTACACGGAAAGTTAATGTTTTTTTTTTTAAATTTGGATACAAGTTGTAAATTACATTTTTTTAAATGTAGTTGTCAGTTGTGTGTATGTCTGTGCACGCGAGTGCGATAGTGTGTGTGTGTGTGTGTGGAAGGGGAGGGGTGAAGTTTCAATATTTCTCTAAAGAGAGACAATCTTGTTGGAAAGAATACACCTAGATTATTTGCAGTTATCGCCCATTTCACTGATGATACAATACAAACAAACAAAAATTAATATTAATTTTAATTTTTTTTTTTTTACAACTGATTATTGTATTGTCATGGGGAATACGCAACTATGCCATGTTTCAGCGCTATTGCTCATCTGGAAGTGATTGAAAAATCGATTGCAATATATGAAGGTGACAAGTAAAAATGGTGACTATCGTAACACTGTTAACACCTAGCTGCCTGTTCGAAATGCTGCAGGCGGACAACTCCATCAGTGCTCTGATCTCTTCCCTTAGATCACACAAGGAGGATCTCAGCACAGTGCACGGACTCCGTAGCACCAGCAAGGATTCCAGTGTGTGTATATATAAGTCACACATTCCTAAATATTTTGTGATGGGTAGGTTTCTTAATTTTTAAATTTATCCAGGGCAGCGGCTGTATGGCCTACTCTTTACGATTTCCAATTTCATAGGGATTTGTAACATGCGCAACTTTATATTCCCTGTACTGGGAGCGAACCCGATACCTTTAGATAGGAGGTGGACGCCATACCTCTTAGCCACTCCAACCCCCAGGAATAACGGAAGAAAAGACAACCCAAATATAATAAAAATAATAATAATAGTAGTAGTAATGAGTTATGGAGATAGAAAAAATTAGGTTATATTAGGTAGAAAAAGACAGAATGAATAAATAGAGGGAAAAACAGGAAAATTTAAATAAAACTTAAACAGATATATATATATATATATATATATATATATATATATATATATATATATATATATATATATATATATATATATATATATATATATATATATATGTGTGTGTGTGTGTGTGTGTGTGCGTGCGCGCCCGTGTGTCATGGCACCATTTTTACTATTATGTGACGGTGGGCTGCATTTATTAATAGTTGTCCCTTTACTTTTGTTTATATACTCCAAGTTTGATCTTGACTGGCTTAAAGTCCGCCAGAGGTTGTTCTTTCTTGAGTTATGTCTAATTGGTTTTATGTCCGTTCGTTCCTCTTGTAAGATGTTACATTTGGAGATAATTGTGATGTGAATTTTTCAATCTTGTATATTAGGCCTACATCAAATCTCTCCAACTGATAAGTAATCCAACTGACAGCTTTGATAGTTAAAAATGAATTTTTTTTTTTAACAGAACTGTTAGAAAATCAACTGTCAATATTACAACACAGGTTCATGTATTCATTTCAAGGCAATCACAATTTTCAATGTATATGATGAATCATCCTTCTTTTACTTCTTTCCAAGGCGGCTTATAAAATTCCTCTTCATCATCAAAATCTTCTAAGTTCTTAGAGATAATTATCTCACATTTGGGCACGTCGTTTGAAGGTCGCCTTACAATATTTATTTGTTCCGTTAACAGCTTCATTTATTTTCAAGTATCATTGCGTAAGACTGAGCTGAATTATAAACAGTGTAAGTCCTTGGAACTACTTACGAATATGAATCACTAAGATAACATCTGCATGTGCAGATTATACACAAATAAAAACATCTCTTCCTGCGTCTGCATGTATCGAATCTTGTTGAATACCTCAACGTAGGAGCAAGACAGAGGCGTTGTTCAAGCTGGACTCCGAATGGCAGTATCAGAGGAGTAAGATCTTATCGCAGTGACCTTGATGTCGATATTACTATGGTAGTCAGAGCCATTGAGGTGAGTGTCTATGGGGTGGATTCCAACCGGCAGATGTTATAGAGGTGTTGGTTGAATTTGTTCCGAAGTCGTTTACCTGTTTGGCCAATATAGATTTTACTGCATCGTTTGCATCTGATTGTATAAATGACGTTGCGTGACTCGCATGGGAAGTTATTGGTGATGGTTAACGTGGCCTCGAGGAAATGACACCTTGCGGATTTGGATGAGATACTTGCACGTCTTGCATCGTGTCCGGCCACAAGATAGTGTGCCAAAGTGACTCGGGAAACAGGAGGCAAATCGGCTCTCATGATACGCAGCTGTATACCACTGTACGTTTGAAATAACTAATGTTTTCGCTTGTTTAAAATGTGAAGATGTATTTGAGAATGAGCAGATATACCTTTTTGTTTTAACTTCTCAAAGAATTTTTCCTTCCTTTTTTTCTGCTACAGATGTGAGTAAGAAAGTTTTTTTTTTCTTTTAAATTTTCTTTCCATAATGAACGGATATGAGTGAGAATGTGTATCTATATTTTTCATGTTGATGATGGTTGATACATGTAAAAATGCAGATCAATTCTTGACGGTTTGACCGCATTCGTGTGTATCAGATCTATATATGTGCGATGTTACATTACCTTTATAATTTTGTATGCCTTTAAAATTAATGCTTAAAGTAGGTGAGGGAATGAAAGAATCCAGTAACCAAGATGAGAGAGAGGTCGGGCAGAACCCTTAACCCTTTGAAAATAAATTCGTCGCGTTCGTTCGTTATTCACACTGTTTGGTGACAACAAACACGAAAACATTCTAGAGGGAGCAGAAGCAGACGAGGTATAAATAAGGATTAAAATACACCAAATGGAAACTGAACTGACCATGAAATCAAAACCACTGGCGGTCGAATTGAAGAGGCCAAGAGTTTTATCAAGCGCAGATACTTGAGCAAGTGGGAAGCAGAACACCCAAGCCACAATAAAAATGATGCATGTTACCAGCTCAGCAGAAGTGAACAAGTGGTAATCTTCGGACTTCGCACGGGTTACAACAGACTGGGACACCATCTATTCAATAAGTTAAAGATAGTGACTGTGGGACTGATAGAATGACTGCTGAGGTGCCCAACATATGATGAACAGAGAAAGAGCAAATGGCCATCACCAGTACCATTCCTAGAAAAGCTCTAAGGAGATGTCACAAGCTTCACACTGGCCACTGCTTTCTTTGAACATATTCAAGTTGACATCTGTAGCGAGAGGTTCAGATGTTATTGAAAATAAGAAGATATCCTGGACATACAGATATATCAGATGATACTAAGATAGTGCCAGATAAGAGTCTGGTCTTATCAGTAATACCTCCTTCTCTGGAAAAATGTAAGGGTGTATAGACAACAAAGGTAGGGTCAAGCTGTGTAAGTTCCCAGAGAAAATTGTGATGTAGTACTCTGAGTCCCTAACTGCTACCTCTCCTATCCACCTCTGTGGTTATGATAGATAATATTGTTTCTGACTCTGCTAGGGGAAATTATTTAATTAAAATTTACCAACATTGAATAACAGCTTAACTTAAAGAATTTAAGTAAATCTGCTGGTAAATATTTACTATTTTATTTATACATGAACTCTTTTCTGATTGAAAAGTTTTTTTTTTAATCAAATATATTACAAAAGTAAATAAATAAGAACAGTTCAACAAATGTCTTTCACTTGTGTTAATATGTCTATCATCTTGTAGACAGTTTAGCTTGTTTGATCTTTCACTGAAGAATTACTAGTGTTATTAGTTCAATTTAATTGAAGCTCTGTACTGTTCGGTTCATCACGAACTTGATGCGTTTATTTTGGTGACTAGGAATAAGCTACACAGTTGCATTGAGAGCAACTTAACTGAGTCACTGCAGATGGCTCCCTCTGATGCTGGGGAAAATCTTCAGATGAAAACCTTCCAACTGTTACACACGATATGGCTGGCCCTCTACCATAGACTGGCACTGCATTCGTTGTACTTTCAGTAAGAGAAGCCTCTTCTTATTTGTTGTAGGCTTTAAGTTAAAGGATTAAACCTGAAACGAAGTCAAACGCAATCCCTGTATTTGCCTGTCAATATCCCTCTATGACACAGATGGGGACGATAGACAGTTTCAGACTAGCGTGCTAGCAGATGCACAAGTTATAGTATAGTAATAATAATAATAATAATAATAATAGCCCCTTCAGTCATAACTGACTATGGGAATGCGCCCCTGAGGTGACAGCCCTCAGCTGCTTATTTTCCTGGTGCTCCTTTCGACGTTTTCTCCTCACCTCTGCTTCTTGTGTGAGCCTCTCTTCGCCCAATCTGAGGTGGCGCCGTAAATAGCATCGCCACTTAGTGCGATCGGCAGCTTCATCCTCCCATGTTGCTGGATCCATGTCCAGTGCCCTCACATCTCTCTTGCACACATCTTTGAACCTCAGCTGTGGTCGCCCAACTGTTCTCTTGCCATCTGCTAATTGTCCGTAGAAGATATCTTTTGGGATGCGACCATCTTCCATGCGGCTAACATGGCCAAGTGATACAACTATGTTTGACGTTACTACTGATACGTCTGTTATTGGTCAACCATTGATAATTACTCTTTCCATAGTTTAATGGCTATTTAACATTGACACCACTGATACCTCATGATGGTGTGTGGGTGGCGTACCGTGTTAGGAGGGTTGATTGAGTGCGTGCGTGCTGGAACAATCACTCACAACACAGGTACGCACGTAGAAGTCATAGCTGGTTATAAACGGCTGGTGTAAGTTAATGATCGTTTTATTACACCACAACACGTTCATGAAATACACAGAATACACAGTCACAATTAAGTACAAGTCATAGCAATACAATAATACAGTACTCCAGTCACATCTCCACTTCTCATAATCATTAGCGCTATATATCTCCACTTCTCATAATCATTAGCGCTATATAATATTACTACTGGATCCTCTCAGCAACGGTCGGCATCCTCGTGCTAATATAATGAATTCCTCAAATATGCCTAGCAACGGTCGGCATCCCCGTGCTAATATAATGAATTCCTCAAATATGCCTCATCAAAGACGCTCTCAACCTTGGCGCTTTAATGTAGTTATGGATCCTCTCAACAATAACGATGGCCTCTCAAATATCCCTCATCAAAGACGCTCTCAACCCTGGCGCTTTAATATAGATGTGGATCCTTTCAATAATAACGATGGCCTCTCAAATATGCCTCATCAAAGACGCTCTCAACCTTGGCGCTTTAATGTAGATGTGGATCCTTTCAATAATAACGATGGCCTCTCAAATATACTTCATCAAAGACGCTCTCAACCTTGGCGCTTTAATGTAGATGTGGATCCTTTCAATAATAACGATGGCCTCTCAAATATCATATAGATCCGGTTAGCCAACGGACATCATCCTCGCCGTGCTAACTACATCAATGGTGAATACTTTCGGCAATTTCTCGCAAGACTGCACTCCCTGGCAATCTGCAGTAATCTCGCCTTCACTCATCTTGACATATATATATTCAAACAAATGTCCTGGATCCTTACCTCTTCAAAAATACTCACAAACACAATTCTCCAATAAACTCTGAAATTATAGGCCTACACAAATAATATGGCCTCTAGAACTTTTGCACTGCGCAGGCATACTCGAAACACACACTGTAGGACCGACCTCTCCAATCGGTGCCCAAACCCCGAATGCCTCAGTTCACACACTAGACCCGCCAAAAAGACACGAGACTCGGTTGTTTAAAAACACAAATCAGTCTCGATAATTGCATGGGCTAGTCACACGAGCTTACTCACAGCTCAAGACAGTTCAGAGAAAAAAAACATCTCCGCGATTTGAACTGACCAGTGTTCGCCACTTGGAAACTTCTCGATCACACGAGGGAATTCCCCTAATACAATTTTAACTTAACATCAGCTTAACCAAGCAACGTAACCCGTAATCGAATCTATTTGCTTAACATTTTCAAGATCACCTCCTCTTGCTAATATTTACTCTGTAACAGTTGCCACACCGCCCGGGAAAAAAATGATTTATCATTTTTTTGTTGAAAATATAAGTCCCAAAAATTTAGAGATAAATGAAATTATATTATATGGCTACCAAAAAATATGTATCTATCCAAAAAATGTACCTATCGAAAAAATGTACATCCACCCGAAATATCAGCAATAAATGTAATATTACAACTAAAACATCAAACATAATCAATCAAATATCCCAATGAATGTTATCGATGTAAATTACAACAAAAGCATCAATCATAATACAAGCATACCAAAATTAATCTTAATAGAACACTAAGCTAAGTACATTTAGTACAAGTAACAACCAATAGAAAGTGAAAGAACAAGATCAAACAACAGAAGAATGATCTGTAGTAAAGAAAAGTAAGAAATCAGAAAATGAGAAACAATTAACAATCGCACAAGATAACCAATAAGAACAACAATTTCATGTACAATAAATACAAATTTATCAAAATACTAGTTACATTATACTAAGTTATATAATTAACTCAAGAATACAACGAATGAAAGTATAAGTATAGAAAGAAGGAGAAGTATACAAGTAGAACGAAAAGAAACGAAGATGTGGTACAGAAATATAAACAAGATATGAACACATATCGAAAAGACAACAAAAAGATAGAATGAAATGAAGGATAGTCAACAAAGACGAATGGAAAACAAAGGTATGAACGCATAGAAAGTCAATTACAATACATACTAATAAATGTTTAGATCAAACAATATCTTCCAAAAATTAAATACAAACATGATTACAAGGCACAAAACAAAATGTCCAAGTATATCCATACTAACAGCACAAAACGAATAATTCATAACTAAACAAAGTCTAATAAGTAATTTAACTAAGTTACAAAAGTTATACTTAACTGAAAATAAATTATAAACCTTACACAAACAAATAATAGCATTTGCGGTAACTAAGTTTTGACCTAACGCACAATCAACCGCTAAATAATAAAAATACATCATAATATCAAATAAGACAAACTTCCAAAGAAGTAATATCGCTTTCAATCATAGGGCACACAAAAATAAATTACAATGCCAAAAAACAATTTAAAAAAAAAAAAATTACCATACAAAATATTTCAGAACGATAAGTTATCAACAATAAAATTATTATTTAAGTAATTCTAAGTCATAACTAATAAACTAACAATGAAATTAACTTCTAACCAAATTAGAGAAGCATAAAATATCTTATCTCTAGACAAACACTTAAATCAAAACATTTAAGTTTTTCTTTTTTTCAAAAAATACATCACCCAAAAAAAAACACCTAAGAAAAAATACAATGTCATCTATATATCAACTTACCAACATACAAACATAACATAATGTTACAACAATCTGTCCATCTTTAAACAAATAAAAGTATCAGATGTGTCTATCAATTTTACAAAAAAGTTTAATTTAATTTATAAGTTAATTCTGATTAACAATAGCGTTAAGCTTCAGTGTTATTTAACTGTAAATTTATATCTTCAAAGTTTTTATAAAAATATTTATCAAATTAATTTGTTGCAAAAATGTTGAAAAAATCTTATTATTTAAATTCTAGGTACTATGCTCTAACAAGATCAATGTTTCACCATATGTTAACAATTTAAATACATAATTATTTCTGATACTGCAAGATAATTCTACAAAATCATATTACACAACATAACAATAAATTTATATAATTATCCTAACAATTACAGCTACAATCCGAAAAATATACAGAAAAAATGAGCACAGGTTTGACACCGCTCACTGCATTTATCAAAATTACACACAAATTATTACCAACACATATGTTACACACAATCAAAACAGAATAGTATACAATTGCATAAAAAATTGGACTGGTACATTCGAAACAGTCATATATGTTCCACAAAAAATATATATTAAGCAATCAAATGATGTGTCAAAATGAACATCATAATGTTTCAAAGAAATTACAAATATTTTAATAGAACATCATATGATATATTATACACAGAATACAATAACATGTACTATTCTAACAAATAAATCAGCTGTAAAAAAAATATTCCCGTGAACCCGTCATTAATTCTTGATCCTTCAAAAAGTGAGTCGTCAGATGTATAGCGAGACTCTCATAGGTTCCGCTTGATAAATAATCCACATTCTTCACGAATAATGTCAACAAGTGCGCCAACTCATCGCAACGTCGCACGCTACGAGACAATACAAATGAAAATTTCTATTAATCATCTGTTAGATCTAATAAGGAAAACGGAAAATCAACTTCCACATTTACCTATTCCTTGGGGTGGAGTAGAGTCTTGGCCCCTTTTCACACACCTCAACAAGTCCTCCTTGCATCACAGAAGGCTTAGCAATCACTTGACCGTAACGAAAGTTCATCCCTGTTGTAGCCTGAAAAAAAATTACTACGTTCACAAGAACGAGATGACCTTTCGCCACCACTAGTGTGACAATCAAAAGTGTTATTACTTTGCTTGTTAACAACCTTGCTCTCATGTGGAGTACAGCTAACCTGGTTACGATTTCTATAATTACTGTTAAGAACATTGTTATTTGTTCTATTGACCCAGTTGTACTGTTTCACAAACCAGTTAGCATAATTACGATTGGCATTTTCTCCTGGATAAAAATATCTACCAGATAGAAATGGCTTTTTATCAACAAATTTATTACCAGATTGACAAACTTTCACATATTTATTTCCATTATAATTTCTAATACTCTTAGAATCACGATGTTGTGATCTGTCAAATTGTTTATTGTTTTTAGGCAAAGAAACATTACTATATGAAGAACTCCCTTGGTACATTTTAACCTCAGGGTTATATCTCCTATCAAAAGTATTTTTTTTAACCTGGCACTGGGTTAAGATCTGGGTCACACTGACTTGACTGGGTATTTTAACCATATCCTTATTTTTTTTCACAAAATATGTTTCCTTCCCAGAATAAGTAGTTCTTTTGTTATCTACAGGGTTATCTAATACTGTAGATTTTCCTTTGCTAGCTTGCCGCCAGGAACCAATATCGCTAGAATGATTGGTATTGCGTTGAAAGTTATATTTCCCTCGGAAAGATTTCTGTCCACCAATCTTCACTTTAGAGTCCGCTTTATGTCTTTCACTGTCAACACTGACAGAAGACCACCTTTTTTTCTTTAAAAGAATGTCAAGTAGACCATCCAATCTCACTCTGGCTTCTGAAATTTGAATATCTCTAAGTGAAATATCTGCACTTAATTTCTTGTTTAACCTCTCAACTCTTAAAACCTTGCAGCTTTCCTCTGCTACCAAATTTTTAATCTTAGCGACCTTCTCTCTCTCAGCCGTTAATTCTAACAATGTCTCTGTCTCATACTGTTCTTTATTTGACCTCAACTGAGTCAACTCTAGTTGTAGAGACTGAATCTTAATATCATCATTGTTATTATACATAATCTCATCATTCTTCTTAAGGGGTACAATATTCACGTCCTTAATTTGATCACTGAGAATCGTCTTATCATTCATCAACTCATGAAGCATTTCTATATAAGTTTGCTCATGTTCATTACTCTCAATTTTCAATTTCTCATACATCTCTCTCCTTTCTTGAAGTTCCTGAGTTAGGTTTCTAACTTCACTATTGTTATCCTTAATCTGAGTTTCTAACTCTTTGATTTTAGACAATGCTACACTCAATGCTGTTTGAGTACTAGCAAGCTCTGAGTTTGATTTACATAAATCACCCGTTAGTTTAGACAATTTCTCATGTAACTCACTTACTTCAGCAGTACATTCTATGAAACTTTCCCTTTGCTCTAGGGTACTCTGTTTTATGTCCAGTTGCTTCTGTTCTTCTAGCTTTCTTTTCCGATACCTCTCATTAATTTCATCAACTTCCTTTTCACATTGCAGTCTTATTATTTCAGACTCAGTCAGCTCACGGTCTCCAAATCCTAATAGTTCACGGTATTTTTTTTCCTCAGGATCTATATAATAGTCCATAGTGACTTACTTACTTAGACAACTATATTTGTATTAATTAATCTTTCACCTCACCAAGCCAATTATCTTTTTAAGAAATTGCAATTATTTCTTAATTACTGTACACCAACTTCTGTTATAGTACCTATATATGGCATACACTACCTATGCATCAACATATTGTACAATCCATCGATATAATTATCGACAACACAACGACAATCATCAACAGAAAAAGTGATGGACAGTATAGGCAGACTTGCTGAAATGCAGAAAAGTGGCACAATCTACACAGAACAAAATCACTTATCTTAATAATACTTCTGTCCCTTCCGCCGACACACCAGATATCACAAAGTTCTGCAGATAAAACCGTTCCAGCGCAGAAAGGTACACAACTAGATTTTCTTCTCTTAAGGTTCTTGCCAAAGTGTAGAATGCGCTCAACACAGCATCAGCACGTACAGCATACAGGAAACGCAGCACAGCAACCTCCGTGATTTTTGACTTGAGATAATCTGCAAACGACTCCTCAAAAACACTTCACATTTAGTTAAACTTGACTGTCTACCAAAAACTGTCAACTTCCCATTGTTATATTCTACCGTGTTGGACACAGTAAACCAATTAGGTCGAGGACCATGACACAATGTGAGGATACATAAGCCACGCCTACACAAGGCTTTCCTATCACGCGAACTCCGTGGG
Organism: Oreohelix idahoensis; assembly: GCA_024509875.1. NCBI lineage: Eukaryota > Metazoa > Mollusca > Gastropoda > Stylommatophora > Oreohelicidae > Oreohelix > Oreohelix idahoensis. The sequence continues at coordinate 670,823 of JAMPIV010001045.1, forward strand.
TTTATTCCGTTAAATAAACTGGCCCACCACTGTACAACTATGTTTGACGTTACTACTGATACGTCTGTTATTGGTCAACCATTGATAATTACTCTTTCCATAGTTTAATGGCTATTTAACATTGACACCACTGATACCTCATGATGGTGTGTGGGTGGCGTACCGTGTTAGGAGGGTTGATTGAGTGCGTGCGTGCTGGAACAATCACTCACAACACAGGTACGCACGTAGAAGTCATAGATGGTTATAAACGGCTGGTGTAAGTTAATGATCGTTTTATTACACCACAACATGTTCATGAAATACACAGAATACACAGTCACAATTAAGTACAAGTCATAGCAATACAATAATACAGTACTCCAGTCACATCTCCACTTCTCATAATCATTAGCGCTATATATCTCCACTTCTCGTAATCATTAGCGCTATATAATATTACTACTGGATCCTCTCAGCAACGGTCGGCATCCCCGTGCTAATATAATGAATTCCTCAAATATGCCTAGCAACGGTCGGCATCCCCGTGCTAATATAATGAATACCTCAAATATGCCTCATCAAAGACGCTCTCAACCTTGGCGCTTTAATGTAGTTATGGATCCTCTCAACAATAACGATGGCCTCTCAAATATCCCTCATCAAAGACGCTCTCAACCCTGGCGCTTTAATGTAGATGTGGATCCTTTCAATAATAACGATGGCCTCTCAAATATGCCTCATCAAAAACGCTCTCAACCTTGGCGCTTTAATGTAGATGTGGATCCTTTCAATAATAACGATGGCCTCTCAAATATACTTCATCAAAGACGCTCTCAACCTTGGCGCTTTAATGTAGATGTGGATCCTTTCAATAATAACGATGGCCTCTCAAATATCATATAGATCCGGTTAGCCAACGGACATCATCCTCGCCGTGCTAACTACATCAATGGTGAATCCTTTCGGCAATTTCTCGCAAGACTGCACTCCCTGGCAATCTGCAGTAATCTCGCCTTCACTCATCTTGACATATATATATATTCAAACAAATGTCCTGGATCCTTACCTCTTCAAAAATACTCACAAACACAATTCTCCAATAAACTCTGAAATTATAGGCCTACACAAATAATATGGCCTCTAGAACTTTTGCACTGCGCAGGCATACTCGAAACACACACTGTAGGACCGACCTCTCCAATCGGTGCCCAAACCCCGAATGCCTCAGTTCACACACTAGACCCGCCAAAAAGACACGAGACTCGGTTGTTTAAAAACACAACTCAGTCTCGATAATTGCATGGGCTAGTCACACGAGCTTACTCACAGCTCAAGACAGTTCAGAGAAAAAAAAACATCTCCGCGATTTGAACTGACCAGTGTTCGCCACTTGGAAACTTCTCGATCACACGAGGGAATTCCCTAATACAATTTTAACTTAACATTAGCTTAACCAAGCAACTTAACCCGTAATCGAATCTATTTGCTTAACATTTTCAAGATCACCTCCCCTTGCTAATATTTACTCTGTAACACCAAGCCAGCGAAGTCTGCGCTGTCTAAGAAGCGTATACATACTTTGAAGGCCAGCACGTGACAACACCTCGACATTTGTCACTTTATCTTTCCACGAGATGCCGAGGATGCGGCGTAGACACCGCAAATGGAAGGTATTGAGCCTTCTTTCTTGCTTAGCATAGGTCGTCCAGGTCTCGCTGCCATATAGGAGTGTGCTGGTGACGCAGGCATTATATACCGCAGCTTTGGTCTTCATTGTCAGTTTAGAGTTTCCCCAAACACGCGATGTGAGGCGGGCAAAGGTAGCTGCAGCTTTGCCAATGCGGCTGTCGATTTCTGTATCCAGTGAGAGTTTGTCATTGATGGTAGACCCTAGGTATGTGAAGTGGTGCACCACTGCCAATTCATAGTTATCGATAGTGATAACTGGTGCAGCACCCACATCCTGACTCAGCACATTCGTTTTCTTTAGACTTATTGTGAGGCCAAAGTCCTTGCATGCTTTAGTGAAGCGATTCATCAAGCTCTGAAGCTCCTGTTGGCTTTGATTGACGACTGCAGCATCATCAGCGAACAACAAGTCTCTTATAGTGACCCTTCTGATTTTTGTTTTTGCCTTCAGCCTTGAAAGATTAAACAGACGACCATCTGACCTAGTGTGAAGGCATATTCCTTCAGTTGCATCTCTGAATGCATGTTTCAAGAGTAAGGCAAAGAAGATTCCGAAGAGGGTCGGAGCCAGAACACAGCCTTGTTTAACGCCACTTCGTATATCAAAGGGCTGTGACGTGCTTCCAGCATATTGGACTGTTCCCTTCATGCCGTCATGGAATGACTTTATCATTTCCAGCATTTTAGAAGGGCAGCCTATTTTCAGGAGGATTTTAAAGAGTCCATCCCTACTAACCAGGTCGAATGCTTTTGTGAGGTCTATAAAGGCGATATATAATGGTCTTTTCTGCTCTCTTGATTTTTCCTGAAGCTGGCGGAGACAGAAGATCATGTCTGTTGTTGATCTGCCAGCTCGGAATCCACACTGTTACTCTGGATATATGTGCTCAGCTAACTTGTGTAGTCGCATTAAGATGACTTTGGCAAAAACCTTACCAACAATACTAAGAAGAGAGATGCCTCTGTAGTTATTACAATCACTTCTGTCTCCTTTATTTTTATACAGTGTTACAATCTTGGCATCTCGCATGTCTTGAGGAATAGTTGTCTCTTCCCAGCACTGGCACAGCATCCTATGCAGGGGATGTAATAGCGTGCTCTTACAGCATTTGATTAAATCAGGAGGAATCCCATCACTGCCTGGTGCTTTGCCAGAGGCCAAGCTATCAATGGCCTTGCTGAGTTCCTCTAATGTTGGTTCGGCATCCAGCTCCTCCATAGTTGGCAGACTGTTGACACCATCAAGGGCTGCATGCGTAACGGTATTGTCTCTAGCGTAAAGCTCAGAGTAGTGCTCGACCCACCTCTCCATCTGCTTACCCTTATCGGTTAGCTTCTCTCCGCTGATGGTTTTTAGCGGTGCCGTCTTACTTTTATGGGGGCCAAGTGCTTTATTTATACCGTCATACATTTGTCTAATGTTGCCTGTTTGCGCTGCGATCTGGATGCTCTCACTGAGCTAGAGCCAGTAATCATTTGCACAGCGTCGAGCATTTTGTTGAACTTTGCTTCTCGTAGCCCTCAGGATCTGTAGGGTTCTGGCACTTGGTGAACGTTTGTATTCATTCATAGCACTGCGCTTAGCTTCAATGACAGGTGCCATCACATCTGATGAAGCATCAAACCAGTCATTTGACTTTGCTGTTTTCTTACCAAAGGTGGCAAGTGCAGTACTTTGAATGGTGTTCCGTAGATGCTCCCAGTTCTCTGTAATAGTATCACCATGCTGAGGGCTACTGAGTACTTTCTCGAAGGTCGCAGTGAGTTGAGCGATCATGAAAGGGTCTGACATCTTGCTGGTATCAATATGTGGTTTCCCTTCATGTCTGACACGATAGAGTTTTCTTGGTTGTGCTCTGATTTTGCAGCAAACCAAGGAGTGATCTGTATCACAGTCTGCACTATGGTACGAGCGCGTGGAGTGCACAGACCTGAGGAGTGGCCTTCTGACAAGAATCAGGTCAAGTTGGTGCCAGTGCTTGGATCGTGGGTGTCTCCATGACACCTTATGCTGGGGTTTTGTCTGAAAGTAGATGTTGGACACGCAGAGCCGTTGTCCATTTTCATTCATCTTGCCAATACCAAACCTGCCCAGACATGAAGGCCATGAAACATTATCGGCACCCACTCTAGCGTTAAAGTCACCAAGGAGAACAAGCTGTTCTTGCCTAGGTATGCTTTTGATAATTGCTGTTAGATTCTCGTAGAACTCATCTTTAGCTTCTGAGGCAGAGTACAGAGTAGGAGCATACACACTGACAAGGGTGATGGGACCTGTGCTAGTTTGCAGGCGGAGCGTTAACAGGCGTTCTGATCCATTCTCGCCTGGTTCAACCATTTTAGTTAGCGATTTTTTGACCGCAAAACCTACTCCGTGTTCTCTAGCTTTATTAAGATCTTTCCCTTGCTAATAAAATGTGTAGTCCTTCTCGCTCACCGTTCCAGAGCCCGCCAGGCGCGTTTCCTGAAGTGCAGCTATATCCACCTGAAGTCGTTTAAGCTCATCATTAATTATGGCTGTCTTCCTTACATCGTTTACATCCTGTAGGTTTGCGGATAGTCCAGTCAACATAGTCCTGACGTTCCAGCATCCCAATCTGAGAGTTTGCTTATTTCTATTTTTTCGATAATTGCTTGATGCAAAATTTTCTGTCCACAGTTCGGGTTTGACCCTAATCCCCATGCACCCAATGGGGAAAGCAGACAGTGGCGGGACAACACCTTATTGACTGGGGGCTGCCGAGCTTGAAGCGGGCGGTAGCTGTCCAGTGAGATCCTAGAACCTCTCCCACTGTCGGAAGTAGCCCCTGGCGCCATGCCCTACGCCAATTGGGCAAAATGCTTATAACCGGTAACTGCTACTTCCCGTGTTTTGCCGACACCTATAGGGTGAAGCTGGAGTGTCCTCTCCAGGGCGCGAGCTTGGGCACAGTTATATGGAGATCAAGCTGTTGCCCATGCAGCATGTTCCCCCTCTCCACACAGCCGGTGGATCCAAAGGAACGGCAGTAGCCGATACAGTTTGGTACCAGCCATGTCGCAGGAGTTGCCAGAATAATGTCGAATCGACATTAGACTGCCTTAGGGACTCCGACTCCGGATTTATCCTCAGGGTTTACTCCCGAAGCCAATTCCATAAATGGATATTCCCGCAAGGCAGCGGTGGTTTGAATTCAGAGTTCCTTCTCTTAGATAAGCTACCAACCAAGGATCACGAGCCCTATCTGCCCGAAGCTGCTGGTTTTAAAGCGCCAGTCGCTCGCCTTTGCCCCTTCTCCCGTCAGTGGAAACAGTTCCGCCGGGCTCAAATTGAGCCACACGTGAAGGCCGGGAGCTGGACTTGGTTGTCAGAGGCTGTTTGAGGCGCGTGCCATAGAAGTATTTTATCTGCAGTGAGAGCTTATCCTCACTACAACTCCCGGCAATAACAACCTTTATAGTATAGTAGCAACAATCATTTTAGTTCAATGTAATTTTCTTCTATCTTCTTAATTATCATTCGTTTCCCATGATTCGCCTCCATACAATAAATTGGTTGCGAATAAAACTACTAAGTAATAGGTGAAATTATGCAGTACTTCAATCCCTTTCATCCTTCCTTATGTTCCTGGTAGGTGTCTCACTCCATTCAAGAAATACTTCTTTAAATACAGGTCGAAACTCATAGCCACACTTTGTCATCATTCTCAATATTTTAAATATTTCCGAAGGCAGGCTTTGCCTCGAGAATTACACATGAGTCTGTAAGTTTCACCAATACACACTAGAGCCCCTTGATGTATAGAGAGTTACGCGAACTAAAATTTGGCCGCCATTTTCGGCTGTACCCGTATTGCAGGAAAATGGACCCAATCGCGAGTTTCAGACCCAATTTGCATTTTCGTTTAGGTTAATTAATAATTTGAAATAAAATTAGATGCAAATACAGTAGCACATATTTGTACAATTCTGTGTATTTCAACTAACAAAACAAAAAGAAGAAAACTAGTTTACTTACCGGTTTGTTGAATAGAATCAGTAGCGTGAATTTTTAACACATACTCCGTTAAATTTTATATTCCGTCAGAATTCCACTATTTGGCAACAAATATTCCGTTAGAATTGCAACACTTAGCAAAACATACTCCCTTCGAATTGAACTATTTACCTATTTTGAAATGTGAATGACTGTTGTAGACACTGACAGTTTTACTAGATCCAGATGATCATATTAGTTTTTGTTTTCATTAAAAATGTGACAATGTACAGATAATTTTAACAAAATCTAATTACATATTTTGGACCAGAGATTTTATTATAATTTTATTATATAATTATATTATATAATTTTTTATTATTATATAATTTTTATATATTTTAGATAATTTTTATTATATAATTTTATATTTTACAATTATAACATTATATAATTTATATTATATAATTTAAAATTATATAAATTATATAAGATATATATATATATAATATATACATTTATAAATTATATATACAATGCACATGACTTTTAACAGATGAAAGTCAATTAAATATCTGTTAAAGTTAGTTATATAACTGGAACCACCAGGCCTTTACACCCCTCCATTTTAATATTATTCTTGTTCAGAGTTTCTTGATTTTTTGTTTTTTTTTGTTTTGTGTTTATTTATTTAACGCATTAGCATAATTGTGATTGTCCCTATTTACAACGATCTGACAAATGTGATGCCACTTTCGCATATCGGCAGTTGTTCATATTATTTGGAATTGAAAACAATATATATTCTAATTATAACCCATTAGAGGTTGAATGGGATATTTTTCTTCATTAATTTTTAAAAAAAAATCCTACTCGATGCTTATTCTCGCTACTAGCCCTGGTATTGTCAAGCCAAAAATGGCGTCTACGTCGTTCAGCCTCGTTTTCGATTCTGACATAGTTCGCGTAACTCTTTAGACATCTAGGGGCACGAGTACCCACTATCCATTCCTAACACATGTATACACTTATTCTTACCCTCAGGTACACACAGAGACGAGCCCTTAATGGTTGATTAAGGTCTGCTAACAGGTACAGAAGGCAAACACTTGCATTAACATATGCTCCTTTTTTGCCGCTCTCTCTGTATTCAAATAATAGTGACTGACCCGAATTTGTTAGGCAAGTCTATTTATAGTGTGACCTCGGACGTACGAGATGGGAAACCCGAGGAATGACATCACGATCAGAAAATATGGGTACCTTTTTGCCTATCGTTCAATGTAGGAAAACTTTTTTAATTATCTTCGTTATTCCTGATGCGATTTTTATTCATCCAAATCTTAAATTATACTTGGAATTTGGCTTTATATATCTATGTAATAATCATTTAGTTTCTAAATTGCATTTTATTTTATGCATAGTTTAAACTGCTAAATTTAGAACAACCTGAAGCTTCGAATGCATTCAACCCAAGATTTCTCCCGTCCTATATTAGTATTAGTAAAAGTATTATTACTTACGAGTAGAGTAACATCCCTAATATTGATTAGGTACCCTCTTTCAAGTGGTACTTCTTCCAAAATACCGTAGTAAAATTCCGAAGTTAATCAGGTTACACAGATTGGGCCTTGCCATCTTTATTTTCCCAGCAGTAGTAACACAAGACCAAAAAAGCGTTTTCATTGGTTAGTGTATCATATCTTTCCACGAATGTATGGCGCGCGGTATGGTCAGAATTATTTAGAATTCGTGATGTGAGACAGACGTCATTTCACGACAACGTCTGAGGGTGAACGAAGAACAATGACAGTTGAGGTATGTAATGTTCAGTTCAGGATAGGAGAAGACAAGTGGTGATCCTGGAAAATATTTAAGTATGAAGTGTATAAGAACACTTTTTTCTTTACCTTCGTCAAATAATTATATTACACCAGCGCTTACGATATATTTAGGGATAAAGGCAGAAAATTAGGAGGTCCAGTGGGCAAGTTGCGCACGTTAAAAATCCCACGGCAGTTGTAAATCGTAAAGAGAAGGCCATAAGTCCGCTGCCCTAGCAAAATTTAAAAGTTAGAAACCTACGCACCAAATATATTTATAGAATGTGTGATTCCTATATTCACACATTGGGTTTCTCGCCGGTGCTACGGAGTTCGTGCACTGTGCTGAGATCCTCCTTGCATGATCTAAAGGAGGAGATCATAGCGCTGGTTGAGATGTCCGCATGCAACGAATATAGTCCTTAAAACCAAAACAAACGATATATAGGATATATTTTAACATAAGGAATTTGCCTCGCTTTGAGTGAACACTCGTCTTTCAACTCAGACACAAGTTTCTTCGGTTGTATTAAAGCGTATTGTGTTTTTTAAAGTGTTTCGTAGATCCGATTTGCGCAATGAGTCATTAATATACATGCTCACCATGTGTGTCTGAAAATCCAAGGACGCGTCGTGTATAAGCATCCAAAAAGTGTGGATCACAGACAACGCCCTCTAGTAGTGGATGCACGTGCATGCAGGCGATTAGTGAACTTGATGGAAGGTTGAGGAAGATTCGCTGTGAACAAACAACAATAGATGATTCCTTTAAGTGATTCTGTAGACTTATTGGATAATAGGGTGAATGTTTGACCAAGTGAGTTTTGCTTGCTAATGCTTAAGAGTTTACGAAAGAATTAACGTGTCTGAAAGTAACGAATATATTCATTATTGTAAATACCAAGTGATGTTTATACTTCTTGTGCCCCGGTGCAGCTCCCGGGTGTCCGTGAGGAGATTAAAAAGGTGAGACCACTGTTCTCTCCGGCAATCGTCGCAGAAGTCGACTAACATTAGTCTATTCGTGGTGATGGCAAAAAAAATTTAATTAATAAAAACAACAACATACACTGCTGTCGGTCAATGCGCTTTGACGCAGATTTGTTGCAAGGGGCCTAGCGGAAGTTGTGGTTCTATGCTCTATAAAGGGTGAAAAAATAAGAGGTAATGAGGAAGAAGGGGATACATAGTACTCGTCTATAAAATCATCATCAATTTCCCTTGCGCTACCTGCGGAGCATGGAGCTAACAGTGTATCTGATCCCCTTGCAAGAAGCTGCATCTAGCATTGGTAGGCTCTTGCAGAGGTGTTTTGGGTGGCTGTTTGTTTTCTATGAAGAGGTTGCCAGCCCCATGTGCAACCTCATATTAGTCGCCTTGTACGACATGCATTAAGTTCTGTTCTTTCTTTGTCTCTTCTGATAGCCCCGAGAACTACATGGAACACTCGTCTATATTTGTCAATTCTTCTTCTTTGATCCTTAGCTGCCGACTGTCAAAGCAGTCAGTGGCCATCATGCCTGGTTACGTCTGGTAGGACAGCAACAAACTGCTTCCACTTTGCTCGGTCAGTGGCCATCATTCGTGCAGTGCCCCAGCTCTGGTTCAATATATGTCTATTAACTATAGATAATACCTCTCAAACGTATCGAGACAAATGACTTCTTCAGTGGCTACAACAAAATTAAATCATAAATATACAATATTTTAAAAAAGGAGTTTAATTAAGGATTTGGGAAAGGTCCACCTGATCAGTCTCACGACAGGGCCACATTTGGCAACCAATGATGACCTTAAAAAGAAAACGACGGACGGCTTTTAAAAGTCTTGTCGGGGATAAAGTCTTCTCATTGAAAATAAAAGTGTCTTTAGCCTACCTGAGTATGACCTGACGAATTGAACAAATTATGACAACAGAGAACAAATGGTGTAAAGATAGTTTTTCATTGTCGCAGTAATAAAGAAAATATCTTCTCTGGTACTTTGTTCCATGTCTTCTGAAAAGGCAACGAAAGAATAGGCATTAATGCATCTTTAGACAAGCCGCAGTAGGCGATTAAAATGAGGATGTGCATCAGACAAGCAATGTCATCTTGTAAAACAAATTGAAACAGAAAATATCACTGCAAGAGAATATGCAAGCTTAGGCGCGAGTATCCTACAATGGGACCAGTTGCGGTTATACCTCCGTTGAGAGCAAAAATAGGAAATTTATGATGTGGTGCTGATGATGATGTTGACGATGATGGTGATGACGGTGATGATGATGGTGATGATGATAACGCTAATATTGCTGATGATGGCATTAACATATATTAATAATTAGACGCGCACAAATCAATATAAAGAACTAAAGAAAACAAAGCATCCACAGGCTCACAAACATCTTACCGACAAAACTTCACCTGGAAGGTCTAGTAATCTTCCATTGTCCCTCGGGGTTCGACTAACACGGTTACTGACCACGTTCATTTGCGGACAATTAAGCCACTGGACACTTTCTTCTATCTGGTCACCAACTTGGTCAAGGTCTGATGTCCTAAGTTTGTCTGACTCTGGCCTGCGAGGACTTGGTGAGGCGCACGCGGAAGAATCATTACTAGTATTTGACGTCATGTAGATTTCACCACAGTTGGCGTTTGCTCCACGAGAGTCGTATGGGCGGTAGATAATTCTGGAAATCTCCACTTTAAGCGAATTATTGTCGTCGTCAATTATTATCACTTGAGTGGTCTGTGTTCGCGACAGATTTCGTATTTACCAACATGACAATCAACCAGCCACAGAAGATACAGGCTGCTAACATCTGAGCGTATGTTATTTAAATAACGCAAACGTTAATTTAATATCGAATCTTCACTTAATCCGATAACAATCACTAAGGTAAGTACAGTAAGACAGCTCAAGAAATTTAAAATTGAGTACCGTATTTCCTCTACTAAAATTATACCTCTCTGTTAAATATAAACCGTTCATAACATTTCAATGTTGAACTTAAATCTGATAACAAAATTATTTGAATACATCTAACATTAAAATCACGAGTCTACAGCCGACACACGAGGGGGCCTTAAGGCGGTAATAAGTTGTCTGAATTGTGTCTATAAATGCTGATCCTCGAATGTTGCTGACTTTTTTTTTGTTTATAGCCTTTACAATGTTTTATCGACCAATCTTCTTTTTGTTCTTGATGATTGACAGTTTATGCGAAAAACCGCAAAAGATAATTTGAGAAGGGCGCAGGGAGTTTTATATATATTGGTTTGCTTGAGCCAGTCCTGATATACGGAGATGAGTCATGGACAGTTAGTAAAAAGTATGAAAACAGTAATAGCCCCTTCAGTCATAACTGACTGTGGGAATGCGCCCCTGAGGTGACAGCCCTCAGCTGCTTATTTTCCTAGCGTTCCCTTCGACGTTTTCGACGTTGTCTCCCCTCTTTTGCTTGCTGTAACAGCTTCTTTTCGCCCAATCCGAGGTGGCGCCATAGATAGCATCGCCACTTGGTGCGATCGGGAGCTTCCTCCTCCCAGGTTTCTTGGATTTATGTCCAGTGCCCTCATGTCTCTCTTGCACACATCTCTGCGGTCGCCCAACTGTTCTTTTGCCATCTGCCAGTTGTCCGTAGAGGATATCTTTCGGGATGCGACCATCTTCCAAGCGGCGAACATGGCCAAGCCAGCGTAGTCTGCGCTGTCTAAGCAGTGTATACACGCTTTGAAGGCCAGCACGTGACAACACCTCGACTTATGTCACTTTGTCTTTCCATTAAATACCGAGGATGTGGCGTAGACACCGTAGATGGACCCGTCATCGAAGCATCATTTTTGGTGATGCCTAGAGGGCATGGAGGATAGTGTGATTCGCTTACATAGCTAGGCGGGGTTGTCGCACGGAAGGTCCTGGGTTCGAGTCCTGGGTAAGCCACTCACGTCTGTTGTTTTTCTATTGTCTAGTGTTCTACTTCTTTATTTCGTACGAGTGCCTGAAAACATACCTTTATGTTTGTCTAATATTTATTTTCTTGCTTAGCATAGGTTGTCCATGTCTCGCTGCCATATAGATGTGTGCTAGTGACGCAGGCGTTATATAACGCAGCTTTTGTCTTCGTTGTGAGTTTGGAGTTTTCCCAAACACGCGTTGTGAGGTGGGCAAAGGTAGCTGCAGCTTTGCCAATGCGGCTGTCAATTTGTGAGTTCAGAGAGAATTTGTCGTTGATGGTAGACCCCAGGTATGTGAAGGGGTGCGCCACTGCCCATTCATAGTTATCGAAAGTGATGACTGGTGCAGCACCAACATCCTGACTCAGCATATTTGTTTTCTTTAGACTTATTGTGAGGCCAAAGTTCTTGCATGCTTTGGTGAAGCGATTCATCAAGCTCTGAAACTCCTGTTGACTTTGAGTGACAACCGCAGCGTCATCGGCGAATGACAAGTCTCGTATAGTGTGACCTTTTCGATTTTTTTTTTTTTTTGCCTTCAGCCTACTTACTTATTTAGTCGTTCCTCTTCTCCTGTGAGGCGTAGAGGTTTGGAAGAGAGAGCCATTCTATCCTATCGGCTGTCTTCCTCTTGGCCTGGTTCCATTCTGGTCCTCGATCCTTCAGAGATTGTCTAATGTTGTCCTCAAAGTGGAATCTGGGTCATCCTGGAGGTCTGGGTCCCTGGCTCTTAGTTTTCTATACTTGTCGTGGCAGCTGATCTTTTCCCATTCTGCAGACATGGCCAAACCATCGTAATCGGGACTGTTGTACTTGAGTCTGCAGGGGCTGGGCTTTGAGGCTATGCCGTATCCTCTGGTTGCAGAATATGTCTATAATATAGCCGTGCGAGGTTAAACAGTCGGCCATCTGACAGAGTTTGAAGACATATTCCTTCAGTTGCATCTCTGAATGGATGTTTCATGAGGAAGGCAAAGAAGATCCCGAAGAGGTTTGGAGCCGGAACGCATTCTTGGTTAACACCACTGCGCATGTCAAAGGACTGTGATGTGCTTCCAGCATATTAGACTGTTTCATTCATGTCTTTTCTATCTATCTATCTATCTATCTATCTATCTATCTATCTATCTATCTATCTATCTATCTATCTATCTATCTATCTATCTATCTATCTATCTATCTATCTATCTATCTATCTATCTATCTATCTATCTATCTATCTATCTATCTATCTATCTATTTATCTATCTATCTATCTATCTATCTATCTATCTATCTCTCTCTCTCTCTCTCTCTATATGTATATGTATATGTATATATATATATATATATATATATATATATATATATATATATCTATATATGTATATGTATATATATATATATATATATATATATATATATATACCGTAAAATCTCGCGTATAATACGCACTCGTGTATAATACGCATGCTTGATTTAGCCCAAACCTTTCTGGTAAAATGGAAATTCGTGAATAATACGCATCATAATTTTTCAAGGTTATATTTTATGAAAAATTTGTTAAAAAATTGAAAGAAGATGGAATATGCTGCGCGATAGTAGTTCTCAGACGAACTGAAAAACCATGTCGCTTCATAAAACGAACTGCCCATCCATATGACGCTTTAAATGCTGTTGTGCCTGTACGAGATTTTTTAAGTTCCAGAGCTTTAAGTCGGATTTCAATGCATGAAACACCGATGCCTTGTTGCCTTCTATCCACTACCCACTCCAATAATGTTTTTTCTAGGTCTGGAAGATCTGGTGGTGACCCACGATTCGCCTTTTTCTTACTAGGCAACACTTGCAGCGCCTCTTTGTTTTTTCGCCATAATCGAATGTTGCACTCGTTAATGGAAAAATGTCGACTTGCTGCCCGATTGCCGTTAGATTCTGCATATTTTACCACTAAAAGCTTTTCTGCTGCAGTACAACATTTTCTCGAATTCATTTTTAGGGCTAAAAATAATCAAATGACAAACTTCACAACCAAGCTTAATATCAAAACAGATTGAAGACCAAGAGTGCGAAATGCATTTTTCCAACAATGTCTGACACATAAGAAAACACACGGCACATTCAATTTTGCGCCATTTTTACTGTTAAATTGTGACAAAAACTTGACAGACTTTCCAATGTAGGTTACTTTCTATATCGAAAATGACGTTTTTTTAGTGCTCGCGTATAATACGCACCCGAGTTTTAGCGTACAAAAATGAGTAAAAATTGTGCGTATTATACGCGAGATTTTACGGTATATATATATATATATATATATATATATATATATATATATATATTTATATATATATATATATATATATATATATATATATATACATATATATATATATATATATATATATATATATATATATATATATATATATATACACACACATATACATACATACATACACAGGGTGGTCATAAAGTTCTGGTGCGTTGTAATGTTAATACAAACAATAGAAATTTTTAGTAAAGAAAAACATATTCAAGCTCAATTCTTAAAGCTTTTGATGTAATAATTTAATCAATAAAAATGTGATCTTTTCTTGACCTTTATTTGCAGATACCACAACAAACATGGGAAATCAAGAGCCATGGATCCAGACCTAAGGGTCTAAGCGAAAGCACGTATAATAGCAAAACATTATCCCAGACCTCTGCTGTTGTCTTCGTTAATAATGGACAGTAGAATCAAATTAACTTTTAGGCAGACACGGGAATCGTAAATCTTGCACTCTTGTCTAGAATGATGGTAAAGTCTGATTCGGTCTCACGAAATGCAAAACGCAAACACATGACAACCTAATTACGGGGTAAAAATATTCTTTGTACCACTGACTCTTTAAAAATGGGGGCAACAATTTTATTCTTCACTATTGCTTTGCAAAGTCTCAAGTAAGATATTTAATTCAACCATAGGCCCGAGTATAAGATAGGAAAACCATCTTTGTCAGCCCTAGCAAGGATTCTGCTGCATGGGTAAAATTCCATTGACTTATGTTTTATTTGCCTTTTGTGTGTTATGTATAGTTCATGTATGCCTGTTGATTTTATCACCTTTATTGGATAATTGATGATTAAATGTTGTATAGATGTTATACCTCAATATCGTTTGGTATTTAAGTCGATGTACTTGGCCTTTGTCGTATTTCTTTATTATATATCACGGACCTGACTAATGTTACCTGAAGCAATTAATCTAAATAATCAATGGAAAATGTATTGGTACCACCCATCTTTATATTAAGGAAGGCATAATAAACCATTAGTCATGGCTAATAGATTCACTCATGTTTAGGATGTATGTTTATGGATACACTGTAGTAATCACTAACTTACTGTGCCTGCAATGGGGCGTGGGGGCGTTAGTGTCAAGACCACAACTGTGAACTTAGTGAAAGCTTAACAGAGATTGTGAAAAAAAGTACAACTCGGGAGATGGACAAACATCTTTCAAAGCACTACTGTAAATTTGTTGCCAATGAAGTTAGAAGCTTGATAGGTTATCGTCACTATTCGGTATTTTTAAATCTGAATTATATAAGGAATGAATAGACGCCTAAAAACCTCTTAAACTGATGAAGAAAAGATTATTTTGTGCTTGGCTTGCGGAATTGAAAGCAATACAAAAAGGGCTATGAAAAGAAAGTTTGCTACTTATTATGGAAATTGTGCACCCCATACAAACTTAATAAGTAGGCAGATGAAAACGTTTAAAGAAACTAATTAGTTAATGACAAACTACGACCCGGGAGACCCCGAATTAGCGAGGAGACTGTGGCTGAAGTCGCGGTAAAAAAAATCACTGCGGGGCGTGTCTAGCGAACTGAATATTCCCAAAACAACAGTGCTTAAATTTCTAAAAGTGAAACTTCATGAACATGCCTAAAGAATTCAGCTGGTTCAAACGTTACAGGGGGGAGGGAACTACCAAGAGAGGTTAGAGATTGTCACGGATTGCCTTCCCTGCTTTGCAACAATGGCCAAAACTCAAAAGTTTCTAAACTGGGTCGTCAAAGGTGTTTACCTTCGCACAAGATTACTCTTGGCAGAGACGTAGATAGAAGTGTAATGGCGCTTCTATCCGAAGGGAGTCTTCACACGATAATTCAGAAGTTAAGGAACCATGCGGCATAGAGCTCAGCAATGGTTAACTTATATATGTCCGTCGCCTTTTGTGAAGGATTTAAGCAATGGTCTTTAGCCCGTTCAAGCCTCCAGTTGGTGTAGTCCAACGAAATTCCTCTTATAAGTAATGGTTCTATAGATGTAAATATATCAATGTATATATAGATGTATGTTTTAAAGAATCTTGCTCAAACGTTCGCTTTCATACATATAAAAACTAAATCGACTATGATTGTTTAGTTTTAAAACAACATGTAACAAATTTAAAAATGAATTAGTCTTTAACAGTTAAAATAAGGAAGGGAATGATGAGTTTTGCTGTAAATACATGTTTTCGTCACGGAGACGTAGGTGAGAATTTATCAAAGTCCGTTGCTTTCGCCTTTTTTACAAGAAAACTTAACTCTAGGTGAGTCCTGTCGCCGTGGTTTTCGTCACTTCTTGGTGATGAGTGTACTTCTCTCACACGAGTCCCGTAGTAACTTCAGTGCTTCGAACCGTCTGATAGCTAGTAACCACAAGTAGTCTTGCACCACGAACTTTTTTAAGACAAAATAGAAAACAAGTGCCTCTGCTGAGTACATTTGTGGGCCGCCAACTTGTCGTGAATTCTGATTCACAACACGTCATTCATACCAAAACGGTACGCCATACTATATAACAGTGTATGCTAGACGAACCAATGAAACGGCATCCTTATTCACGTTGTTTACAATAGTATTAGGCTAACATGGCCGGCTTCAAATCTGTGAAACCTGGTTGGACTTGGAAGTAAACTACAGAATTATGAGCAAAGTACCACATGGAAGAGGTCAGTAATTTTATAATAGGACTGTTCCTTTAATAGAATGTACAAAGACTTCCTCGAAAAGTATTATAATAACAGAGAAAATTTGAGTGGAATGCATCGAGACATCAGGTAAGTCGAAAATTTTGCTGTTTAGGCTGCGCCTATGAAAAGATGGACGTAGGAAAGGAAACGACAATTATCTAGAAAGATAAAGAATAATCCAGGGCGTACTTTAAGCCTAAGATGAAGGAAATCGGTCCAGGAATAAGGAGGATATGTAGACTCCTAATTTTCCATAAATGCACAACTCAAAAAAATTATGCCTGCATTTGAGAAGCAAAGACACTTCAGTCTTATTGCTCTTCTCGACATTCAGCCGTGACCTATATAAAGACTTGCCCTCTTTCGAAAGGTCACAAAAATTTCAAACTACAGCGAGAGCGCCAGTCTGTCAGTGAGACTTCCGTTGCCTTCTGCATCTGAGACCAGACTGAATGACCATTAACAGCTCGACTGTATGTACTTGAGGGTAAGAAAGAATGTATAAATTTATGCATATTTCTAATTAATTAATCAAATTGTGCGTTAGGAAGTGTGTAACTGTGTTATAAACCACTGTGTAATTATTGGAGACAAACCAAGCCTGTGTACCTTGTATATTCAGATAAATTGAGAATGGAAGCGGAAAGTGTGTTCATAGTTTTAGAAAAGCATTTAAAGAATTATTTCTTGAAGGAATGGAAAACACACCAGGAACAAAGGAAAGTATGAAAGGAATTGCATTACTGTGTTGATTAAGATATTACATAGTGTTTTCCACAAAGCTTAATAACTGTATGGAGGCGAATCGTGGACAGATAGCTGAAACCAAGGAATTGGAGAAAGATTATATTCACAGTGAACTAGATTGCGTTATTACTGATTTATTATGCCCTGTGCGTCTACCTGCACACTGTCTGAAACTGTCTCTCATCCCGTATACCTGGGATAAAGAGGTAGAGATAGACAGTACAGTGGTTAATCAATTTTATTTCAGGTTACATCCTGTAACAAACGTACACTTTTAAAGAGCCAGCCACAACTGAAGGAGCTAGTGGTGCAAGCGCCCCTAAGTCTAGAGGGACAGCCACCCAGTACCTAATACCTGGAGGAAACACATCTGACAGTTTCTATGAAGAACATATTGTGGAAAACTCTAAGACAAGAAGTGAAGATAAGTGGCCATACAAGGCTACTGTCCAGTGTAGAACCAGCTGTACCACAATAAATAAGTCACCTAAGACAGTATGATGAAAAGTCAGTGCATCTAGATAGGCAAATTTATAAATCAGTGATTGACTTTATTTCATTAACTGTGAAGAACGCTTATTGAACCTACTAAAGACAGTCTACAACAAGATTAAGTTCAGCCAGGAAAGGAGAACTGTCCTTATAAATTTACAGACTGTAGTTAGTTGTGAATATTTAACAAGTGAGTTTATTAATTTTATTTCCTAATCAATTTTGAGTTCAGCGAAAAATTTCACAGAGAAAAGAAAACTTGTACAAAATAAATTGTAAATTTTACCAACAGACTTACTTGGATTATTTAAGTTAAGTTACAGTTCTTGTTGGCTAATAGTTTAGTTTAATACCCCTAGCAGAGCCTAACATTATAAACAGAGGGGGATCTTGAGAGGAGCATTTAGGAACCTAGGATAATACACTATCATCTTACCTAGGAACTTATACAGCTGGATCTTACCTTTGATGTCCATACACCCTTACTCTTTTCAGAGAAGGGAGTATTTCTTGTAAGACCAGTCTCTTATCTGGCACTATCCTGATATCACCTGATACAACTTTGTGTCCAGGATATCTTTCTTTTAAAACTATACTTCCCTCTCGTGACACAATTAACAGACGCATTCTCGCTATCCACACACCAATGTTAATCTCTCATAAGAATTAAATTTCCGAGTAGCTAAGGAAGATTAATAACATTCACCATATTCCCCTGGGTATTAACTGGGACAATGTGTCTGGACAGTGCGAGTTGCCTGAGTTACAATTAACAAAGTGCATATATCTCACAAAATAGTATAGACTTTAGGCACATGTGATGTAATCATCAGTCATCACTGCTCCATTCGGAGTCTGGGATCACCACTGCTGTCGGTTTTCCGCACGACTAGCTAGAAGAAATCACCAGCGCTTGCTGTAGTTGTTTATGAATATACTAGTTTCATATGTTGAGGTTGCCAGCCTCATACATAACCACTTAGCAATAAAACATGTCAAATTTACATTTGTAAAATAATGGTTACACTTACCCCAAAGTTTTGGGAATACACAATAGCCTCGCGCAGGGTAGAATGGACACGAGCAATTTAGGTTATTTGCTCTCGAACCACTTCGTCTGGAAATTTTAAATCCCTTTCATGACGGGTGAATCTGCGAAACACTTGGTCTGGGAAAGTTTCTCTTATGACGGGGGATCCAATTCCTAGGTTTTCAGTCTTCGTATTTTAAGTCCTGGTCCCGTAAATTTTTCAGTCTCTGTATTTATATACTGAAGCACATTAAAAACGCACCATCTGTATAATCCAGGAACACAGTGTGAAATGTAAATATAAGTGTTTACAAGTTTACATATTTGGAATCTTTATTCATTTTCCTATGAATCCATGCTGGTCATTAATTTGTACATTTGATTGTTATGAAATTCATTGCATTCTGTGCAGGCAAGGGAGAAAACAAAAAATGGAACCAATAAAAATTCATTCACACTATCCTCAGTATCTGGTATGTCCACCGTGTGCTTGCAAACAAGCTTGGTAGCGGCTCCGCATGGAACGCACAAGTCTCTGAAGGAAATTCCGGGGAATCAAGCCCCATTCACGTATAAGAGCTGTTGCAGATTAGCTGGAGAACCTTGCCTGTAGACTCTGCGTCCAAGCTCGCCCACAAATGTTCTATAGGGGACATGTCTGGTGATAGGGCAGGCCAATCAATCGTCACAATGTTCTGCTGCTGTAGATATTGCTGCGTAATACATGCGGTGTGCGCACGTGCATTATCCTGCTTGAGAAGCTGCAAGTCTGGATAATTTGTGAACGCAGGTGCAGCCAATGCATCCAGAACCTCATCTCGATATGTCACAGCATTAACATTTCCACGGAAGACGCGAAGAGGCAAGCGATGATGAAAACTGAATCCTCCCCAAATGTGAATACTGCCACCTCCAAATTGGTTGTGCTGACGAACACAGCAATCTGCAAAGCGCTCTCCACACCGTCGCCAAATCCGCATACGTCCATCAGCAAAGGATATGTTGAATTTGCTCTCGTCTGTGAATAGGACAGCATTCCATTGCAGTCTAGTCCATCTGACATGTTGCTCTGCCCGATTGCAGGCGCTGCTGACGATGTCTGTGAGTCAAGTTTGGCCCAACATAAGGTCGTCTTGCAGTAAGCCTGTATCTCTGAGTCGTCGTATGACTGTCATTCGAGAGACTTGCCCACGTCTACCCACTATTGCTCTTGCTGTTTGACTTGTCGGGAGAGAACGATTCCTTAGGTGACTCAGCACAATATGACGATCTTGCGCAGGGGTAGTGTCAGAATAATGATATATGTATATAGTGCTATACAGCACACACACAGAGCACACCAGACTACTTATGCTGTGTGTACAAACTCTCTACTGGTACTATGGGTTTAAGGCACGCACACAAGACTCTTAGCTCGCTGTCTCAAAGGTACGACCACAGTACACAGTAGCTGACATGAGTAATACAATAAACACCTAAATCAGGTATGATCCCTTTAATAACTACGGTGCACACTTATGAGCCACACACGGCTAACAATACACATGAAATGCAATACACAATGTAATGAAAATGTCACACAACTTGCGCCAAAAGTTTCATGTCGTCTTCCGTTTTGGCCCCAACTCGCCAAACGGGTTTTTAAAATGAGGATCAATGTTGTCACTCTTACAGCGTGACCAACTCAAGATTTCTGCGAATGTCTATACTGTGACATCCACCCCCCTTAAGAAATAAAACGAAGTTTTCTTCCACTGGAGGAGTCACGCCCACCCCCTTCAGAGTATGGACGAACAGAATGCCGAGAAAGCACCTCCTCATGTAGCTAAAGAATGCCAGAGTTGTCCAATACTATTGTCATACATACTTTCTCACTGACTAGACTCAATACAAGGAACATGTACAAATCCAGGTATTGGCAGTCTTGAAAAATAACAAAGACTAACTAATCCTGGAGTAGCCTAAAGACAATGCATGTTACACCAAATCTATATAACTAATTGCCACCAATCAAACAACAAGTCATCGTATCAACAATCATCTCTCATAATATAGCTGTAGGTATAAGATAATATGACACATCTACACATTGAGTACAACTTCATAGATATTGCCTTTATGGCAGCATAATAAATATATAGTATACCACAATACATCATCATGAAATACCAATTCTAATAAACATAACACATTTCTTACACAAATTGTAATAAGTACTCTCTTCAGATGTACCTGTCCCATAGACTATAAATGTCCAACCACCTTCACAACCTGGACAAGACATCTGCTACCACATTATTTACACCCTGAATTGGTAAAATAGTAAAGTAGTATTGCTGTAGCAATAATGCCCAGCGTGTCAATTTAGCACTGCTGGATTTAGCCGACTGCAAAAATAGCAGTGGTTTGTAGTCTGTTTGGAGGAAAAAATGTGCCCCCAACAGATATCGTGCCAACTTAGACACCGCCCAGATAATCGCAAGGCACTCCCTCTCGATCGTGGGGTATCTGGTTTCTGCTGGCAACAACTTTCGATAGACATATATTGTAAAACATGACATATAAACTACAGAACAAGGCATAGTAAAGTATCAACATCAGCCTTAACTATTACAAGACCATCATATTCCATAGGTCTCTGATAAATGCACGCCAGGCCTGCCTACAGTGCACCTGCCTACAGTATGACTGCCTACAGTGTACCTGCCTACAGTGTGCCTGCCCACAGCGCACCTGCCTACAATATGCCTGCCTACAGCGCACCTACCTACAGCATGCCTGCTCACTGCGCACCTGCCTACAGCGTACCTGCCTACAGCGCACCTGCCTACAGCATACCTGCCCACAGTGCACCTGCCTACAGCATGCCTGCCTGGTCTCATGCCACATTAATACAAAGCACTACATAGCCTAATACAACATAACTATGCATTGTATAGCATTTCATATCCTGTACAAGTTTACAAAATACACATATTCATATCAATATCGAACTGAGGGCGTGGGTAAGAGCAACTCAGGTTCGGTTCGCATTTACCGAAACATCTTACTGATCACGAACCCGAAATCTAACCCTAGCTATTGCTGAACTATTAGCAGATGGTTCCGAAGCAAGGACATATGCTTCTGCCTTACGCGCACCCCAACTATTCGCAAAAGTCACCCATGCCATTTTGGTGTTGTCGCGCAACGACACTACCTCCACAAACCTAACCGGCGCGACCTCATCAAACACTCTTCTGCGTGTGCGCCAACTAGTATTCCGGGGAACGTTACGCACCCAAACTGTGCGATTATTAGCTTTCGGACCCTCGTATAAGTACCTACTGCTCCTACTTTGGTCATTTGGCACTTGCCGCGAATCACCTCTACGATGTACCCTCTGGTCATCCCCCTTGGGAGTTTGGTGATGCTGAGCCTCTGCTCCAGCCACACCCCTGGCTTTCTGAACTCCCCGTACATTGCCGACGATTAAATCGGCAATGGGATCATCGAGAACGAACGCGTTCACTCTACTTGTTATAAACGGAGTATCCACATTGATACATGCTTGGGGGTAAGACTCTACTTTGCCCCCAAACGAGGTGCACTTTACCGTTTTGCCTGTAAGGCAGGAGTCATCGATACACGACTGCCGCACCCCAATTGTCGTGCACCCCATGTCCCTCAACACGGAGACCGGTTTCCTCTCCACCATGCCTTTGTGGAGATCCACCTTGCCAGTCTCATGAACTGCTGACAGACATGGTGCCGCATGCATGCCGGCATTGAAGCACCAAGCTCTCGTTCATATGGAATAGAGGGCGACACCCTGCACAGTCCTCGCTGTTGATTGTATCTAACACAAACGCGGAGTTCGCGTGTTCTATTGGGGTAGTGCATACGTCAGCACAATGACCCTTGCCACCACAATTGGTACACAGGCGATCTTTCTTCTTCTTATCCTCACGTGTACTTTTACTGGAGCTCTTCGATGACGAAGACCCCGCATCAGAGTCCGAAGATCGACTCTCGGAGGAACCACTCCTCTGTTTGTGATGTTTGGTTTTATACCAAAACCGGTCTTCGTCTCGAGAGTCCTCAAAGCGTACCTGCTTTCGCGTTTGGCGCTCTCCTCTGTCGCTATAACTATCATATTATCGGTTTAGCCAACTCGGCCGACCATTCCTATGAGATCGAAAATTCTCATAGCTACCTCTACGTGGTTGATAAGAATTTGAGGGCTTCTCATACTTCCGCTCTTGATCCCTGTCTGCATTGCCTGACTGATTTCGCCAAAGATGGCGTTGAATTTTGCCGACTCTGGCAACCAGCGCGTCTGACAGACCCGACTTCTGAATAGGTTTTCCCGGATGGGCCAGGACATAATGGTGTCCCAATTAGGCCATGGACTCAATGTCCTTTGGTTGACGTTCCTGGAAAAACGCCACCAACTCACTGGAACACGAGGACAAAACTTTGTCCAGTAGCACCAAATCTAGCAAGCCATTAACGTCCTTTGTTATCCCCTCCATATCAATCCATCTATTCAGCAGAAATTTAATTTTCGAGATAAAATCCTCGAAGTCTTGGTCTGCACTAGGCATCGCGTTTTTAAAACGCGTCCGGTAGCCGTCAGCAGTCAGACGGAACTTCCGAAGCAATCTTCCTTCACTTTGTCGTAATCGGCCCTTTCCTCTAAAGGTAGACTATAAACAGTCTCCATCGCGGGCCCCACTAGCTGTGTCGATAAAAGAGATGGCCACTGATCCCTATCAGCCTTATAGGCCACACATTCTGCCTCAAATTTTTCAAGGAAGAAATGTAAACTATCAATTTCATCATTGAAATTTAGTAGACACAGCCTAAAAGGACGATGAGCCCCACCAGCAGTTGAGTTCTGACAACTCGCACCTACTTCTAACTTCTTCAATTGTATTTCCTTCTCCATCATTTTCTCTTCCAGAGCTATTCTCATTCTCTCCTTCTCCAACTGTAACTCTTTTTCTTCTTTCATCATCTTTTCTTGTAATTCTCTATCTTCTCTCATCTTCTTTTCTTGCAATTCTCTCTCTATCTTCTTTTCTTCCGATTCCCGCTCTATCTTCTTTTCTTGCAATTCGAACTCTCTCTGTTTCCACTCGTTTTCTTCTTTCATCTTCCTGTCTTGTAACTCTTTATCTTCTTTCATCTTCCTTTCTTGTAACTCTTTATCTTCTTTCATCTTCCTTTCTTGTAATTCAAATTCTTTTCTTTTTATCTCTAGCACTTCAGCTCGAGCATCTATTAGAGCATTCTGTTTCTCAATTCTTTCCTTTTCTTCCTTTGCTTCCTTCTCTTTCTTTTCCTTCTCCAGAGCTTTCTGATTCTCGACTGAAAAAAATTCAGCCTTGGCATATTCACTTAGTTCTCTGCCAATGCACCCACAGTCTTTCCCAATCTGAATGAAAGCCTGTAGATCCACTTAGAATGTACACTTAGAATGCTCACTATTAGCTTTAGTATAAATCTTTACAATACAATTACTCAACTGTATATATTCCACTTGAGTCAGCAGATAAATTTCTGCTTACAATAATATTCAGTAATAACAGTAGTAAATAATGATATCACTTCTTCAATCTACATATATATATATATATATATATATATATATATATATATATATATGTATATTTATATTTATATATATATATATATATATATATGTATATATATATATATATATATATATATATATATATATATATATATATATATATATATATATATATATATATATATATATATATATATATATATATATATTTATATATATTTATATATATTTATATATTTATATTTATATTTATATTTATATTTATATTTATATTTATATGCATGAAAGTGCATATCACCTTGTAGTTTATTGTATACTTATTAATCACCTTTACCTTATAGTATCAATAAAGTCTCACTTAGCCCCTTGGCTATGGTGTCACCACTTATGAAAATTTGGTCTCTCTGACTACTTAGTCTCTATGATATCATCAATCAATCTTACAATAGTCGATAGTTGTATAATAACAACTTCCTGATACCTTGACACCAGTATATCAACTTAGTTCAAAACTCAGGTATTACTTCAAAATCCGTTACTGGCACCCACACTGGTGCTATATTCACATAACACTTCACTTATTACTACACTCTATAATCTCTGTTATGCAAGTACTACCTATGGCAAAATGAGCATAACACAGATGAAAGAAACACATACATCACATTACGAAAACAAAATTCCAGTCACGAGGGAATAGATAATAGAACACGAAGAGAAGAGGTAGATTGATATCTACACTGCGTGACCGAGCACGAACAAAAACAAGGGATACCTGTAAACGTATTTACAAGATAGTAAGATGAGACAAGAGAAAACACCACTTAAACACCACAAAAGAATTACTAAATGTACACGACACTATAAATACACACACCACAAATACAGCTAACACCAACAGGGCTTGGAATGTTAAGCAGGGCAGTCGCGGGAAATCCCGTCTGCCAGACTCCACCACAAAACAATCACAGCCGCACCCTAAAAGAATCGGTCTACTCCACTCTTTTCCCACGAGAGGCCAAAAATGGATTAAACTCACCACCCTTCCCACTTAAACACACCAATACACTATAACACCAAAGACTCCACGAAAACCGCACTCAACAATGAGGTGCTGGAAGCTATCTCCACCACCAAGCACTATCTTCACTCCAGTGAAAATAAATTAAGTAAACTATCAGTAAAATTATACTATAATGTATTACCATATATACTTCAGATAAATTGCAAACTACACGGAAAACAGAGCAAGATCAGATTACACTAACAATCAAAATACATTCATACAAACCAAGTCATACTTGTACAAATAAGGAAAAGACAAACAGAAGGAAAGAAAACACTAACAAACTGAGAAGCAGATAAAGAAAATAGCACTAAACTACTTAACAGGTCAAAGTATATGATAGCTAGTATCAGTTAGAAGACAGACAAGAAAATTTACATTATCGGGAAAAACAAGAAAATGTCAATATAATACATAATACATAAGCAGACAAACAATAACTTTTCTGAAGCTCCAACGGCGCTTGAGTACGAAGAATCCTTAGCACTGACGATAAGTGATGACCACAGAACAAACCAGACTCCACAATACGTATAATCGAAAAAGAATCTCGGTCCAGGAACAAACTTCACTGTCAACCTGAGTGTCACGGTATAATACTCTCTCACGCAATGACCGCACTATCCTCTACGGTGCTAGCACAGCACTGTTCATAATATAACTGGAAATGTCTACTTCTTCAAAGTTCAGCTGCACAGCTACTAATACCGGTCTATCCGTCAGATACACGTATAAGTTCCTTGGCACTGTCACATGTGTACCACCCGACAAGTCTATAAGAACGTTAGATACTCAAAGGATCACAGCAGTCTGTAAGGTAACACCCACTGGACCCCGGCAAGTCGGCAGGACACACTGCACAAAGGAATTCGCCCCTGGTCAGGCACTTGCGTGTAGTAAGGCAACGTCACTGGCGTCGGCTTAGGAAGGTCACGTCAGAGACTTTCACCCCTGGGTGAGCACATCTGAGTAATAATGACACGACCAGAAGCCCAACACGGTGACTTGGGGTACCAACAACACTAACAACCTCCTATCGACTATAAACACTTAACAACCGTCTCCTTCCACCCTAATACCAAGGTTGACCAAGCTATCTCCCATCTGACATCTCCATATGCCGTCTGTACCAATCTATCTAGATGGTACTAACACCCCAAGCTCCGCTGCTCCACCTGGATCACTGTCAACAACCACCAAAAAGACTCAGAGATGTGTCAAACTGGCCTGTCTGACGTACACTGTACCATCAGCCTAACACTTTAACAATAGTACACGGACTTGCACAACTACCAGAGCAAACACTTGAAACTTAATTAAACATTATTTCACCGGCGATAGACTGAAAACCTTCAGAAAATAGCCATAACAACTGTGATGCTGAAAGTAGGACAGCGCCCGCAATCAAGGTCAGGTCACACGACCGTAAACAATACCGATACAGACTGACACACACACTAGCCTTTCACTGGACGGACAAAAACAACTCACTCCCGTGAGTTGAAGGAACACATGAAGGCGCCAATACAATGGCCTTACAGCCTTCTAGAATATTGTGTGCACCATTCTTAATGGCCTGGTTACCACAAATACAGGCTCTAAGGCTTTACTAGCAATAATATCAAATGAATAACGTCAGCTAGCTGGGAAATAAACTATAAATCATACAGGCCCCACGACCTTAACAAGACGAGTCACCCCAGATGTCAGAATAAGGTTATATGTAGATAATCCTACATAGCACACACACAGAGCACACCAGACTACTTATGCTGTGTGTACAAACTCTCTACTGGTACTATGGGTTTAAGGCACGCACACAAGACTCTTAGCTCGCTGTCTCAAAGGTACGACCACAGTACACAGTAGCTGACATGAGTAATACAATAAACACCTAAATCAGGTATGATCCCTTTAATAACTACGGTACACACTTATGAGCCACACACGGCTAACAATACACATAAAATGCAATACACAATGTAATGAAAATGTCACACAACTTGCCAAAATCACTAGCTCAACATAATAGCACAACAGTCACCGATATAATCTAGCCAGCGACTACAGAACGACTATAGCTCACAGGCGATGCCCAATACTGAAAAATGGCAATACATAATTGCACGATTCTACCATAAATAATATCCAGGAAAGAACTACTAGAAATCACATCACCAATCTAGTAATTTATCAATAATCCTGAACACCTGAAACAATCGGCAAGCAATGAACAAACATGGCATTCATGTAATCCCAGCGAAACCGCTGACAAAGGCAACAAACGTCCGAACAGGACGGCTGACATCTCGTATAAAATTTTTGCGCCAAAAGTTTCATGTCGTCTTCCGTTTTGGCCCCAACTCGCCAAACGGGTTTCTAAAATGAGTATCAATGTTGTCACTTTTACAGCGTGACCAACTCAAGATTTCTGCGAATGTCTATACTGTGACAGATTCACCTAATTTTTCTGAGACGCAAAAGAAAGCAGCCAATCGGAAGTGCGGAAAAAGATCACAGTAACTCGTGGTTGGCCACTCCGAAGTCTATCCCGGGCACTGTCAGTGGTTCCGTAACGTTTATTGAGGCGTACAATAGTGCTGTGGTGGCAATTCATCCTTCTGGCAATGGCCCGCGAGCTCATTACGGTCTCCAGCATACCAATGGCTCGTTGGCGGTCGTTTTCAGATAGTCGTGGCATTTCAAGCACATGTACTGGGTGTTTTGTCTCAACACCCTTTTTATACCGAGTATATTGCCACAACGCGTACACATTTTCATGGTCATAGCTGTTGGGAATCGTGTTGCACGTGTAACTTTCATTGTTTTCGTGTAGTCTACACACAAACCAGTGGGTTGAATCATGCACTTTCCATTCCAGCAGCCATTCGCTCTCTACCTCATGACAAACACGTGGAAAATCCATTCCCACACTTTTTTTCTCAGCTTCTCGGCATCAGTATATATAATAGTGGTGCGTTTTTAATGTGCTTCAGTATATATGCGGATTTACTTGTTAGTTTTCATTGTTCCCCAAATACTCGATCCGTCATTTATAATATTGGAATCCTTGGTCCGATCCTTTTCTTTCTGGCTTTTTGGGAGTTGCTAGTGTGATGTGCGATGCAGTCTCTGTGTGCTGTGTCTCTGATTTCGCTAGATTCTATTTCCAGTTTCCAGTTCACGTCACAGATTGTGTTTCCGCCGAATTTTCCAATGAAATTCATTGTTTATCCCGGCGCTCACTTCAAACCAATGGAATCTCTTTAGACTATGTGGGTCGGAGTGTTTAATTCAAAAAATTCCCCTACGTGTTTAAAATATTAAATTTAATATTCCAACGCGTGACCTCTTTCAAATCATGCGGTAATATTTCCGGTAGCATCTTGTGAAACCTCACAAGTCAAATCTGTGCACTGATTACCTGTCCAATCGCTTTCCTGCCAATATTGACTCGACAGACAGATTTATCTGTAATAAAGATACGGACAGGTGCCAGCGGATGCGATAATTTAATTATCACCTGTACGTGTGACTTCCCCAGACTGATTTCTCAGACGGACAATATTGGCTTCCTTAGAACTGATCATGCACGACCAGCCTGTGTCAATAGAGGATCGTCGCCATCAAAGGTTGGCGAGGGGACTCACAGAGACAAACGTATTACCGCTGACCGGTGATAATGACTGGGTATTGTTACGATAACACCCCAGTTCACCTGGCGGAACGTAAATAAGTCTGAGGAGTGATCACAGTAAAAGAATGTAAGGGCAATAAATATGCCAAATAATAGGATGGTGAGAAAAATGAAGAAAAAGAAATGATACTGCCGTAGGGCTGAAGGTATGAGAGATCACACAAAAGAGCATGTTCAGGCGTTCTGTGACATAGATTTCTGTCATCTGATCAAATCAGAAATTGTCAAGCCCCATGAGTTTCTTAACATGTTGACTGTAGCATAACGAACAGGAACCACTCTGAAAATCTTCCCGTAAAGAGTAATGTTTAGGATTTATCGTATACATATTTATATATCTGTATCAAAGATTTACAACAAGATTCACCTAACTTTTCTGAGACGCAAAAGAAAGCAGCCAATCAGAAGTGCGGAAAAAGAGCCAAACGCAGAGGTAGCGAGAGGGAGAAACTCATCGAAGTGGAAAAAAGAGAGACAGATTAAAGCAATCAGACTGCGAGAAATATCCAATCAAACACAGGCTCAATCAAATTTATACGGACTGGGAAACTGTATGTAAGCCCGCTTAGAGTCAATTCTGGGCTCTCAAAATTTCAGTTCAAGATCTCATAGCTGAGAAGACATCCAGCAGACTGACCCACACGGGTAAAAGCCACATAGTCCCAGCCCAGAGCTGAGAAAAGCCAAGCTAACCTGCTTTGTGAGCCGTCGTGCAAAGTGATAAGCTCAGATTCATAATATGGGACCCAAAGTCGCAGCAATAGAGAATGCAGTCAGCGACCCATAGTTTGACTGCTTGCGTCAGGGTCAGCTAACCAGAGCTGACCAAGACCCTATTCCACCTCCACGTGGTGGTCTTGGAAACAGTCTGCATCACTGCAGTCTGGTTGAGAGAGTAGGGATCGAAGAGGGAAGGCAAACCCGGTCCCAAAAAATGCCGTGCTGAAGTCGGATGTGCCGGCCGAAAGACGCAGATATCACAGCTCCGCTGTAAACAGACACAACGCAACCAACGTCCTTTTCAGGACAAACGAGGAAGAAGAAGATCCATAATATTGTGTCTGAACTTTTATTGATCGTAAGGTTACAAAGTATTTTGGTGCCATGTAAATTAATGTAATATTTAACATTGATGTAATGATTGACTTTGATTTACATGCTTATGTCTTATCTTGGTACTCTTAAAACTATGCTGACAACTGAAGTTAGTCTCCAGCTGAAAATAAACTGAAACAGCATTGACGCAGCTGGAGTCCTTGTCAGGACTGCTCGATACTGGCTATAAGAGCTTACAGTCCTTTTCAAGGCTTAGCTCTTAAATGCCGGGTGTACAAAAGTTCTCCTTCTTCTTTTTCTTTTTTTTTCCTCTCTTTCTTCTTCATTTACGTTTTCGTTCAATGTAATTTTTTTAACTGTATAAAGGGAAATCACTTTGGCATAATCAAAGACCAAAAGGAATTAATTATGACAGAATTTAGACAATTTTTAAATGATGCTTATAAGTCTTCCGATGTATTTTATTGTTTGTATGACGTAATTCTTTTATTAACATGACCACGGCATCATGACTATGTTGTCAAAATGAGAATTCTGATCAATAATAGCCCGTCATCATCAGAGGATCGTCTTGGTTGTAGACAACAGATACCAAAGTCTGGTGCATATGTTTGCAGGTTCCTACCCCAGAGAGAATTGCAACAAAGCTCTGGTAAGGAGCATAACATACTGCAGTGTGTGAGTAAAGGACCACATCTGCATCATCTGGTAGTAGCATCGCGTCTACGTGTCCAGGTGAATTAAGTCTCCTGGAAAGTCTACGGCTGATCAGCTACAGAAGTGTCGGCAGAGAAAGGAAATGAAGGAGTTAAGTAACTTTTATTGAGGAAGCAAAATCCAAAAATCACAAAATGGCCAATATGATGTTAAGAGCAGAGCCGGATTAACGTAGTAGCACAAGTAGCATATGCTACGGGCCCCGCGCTTTTAGGGGCCCTGCGCCAATAAATATGTACATAATTTTTTGGTCATCTTCTAATACGAGCGTTGATGGGAAGGAGCGAAGCTCCTGACCGGGTTGGAAGGAAAGTCCACTGACCCCCCAGCCTCGCAATGACATGTCATTGGGCCAAAAGAGCTGGAAAGATCGAGTGCCGCTGGTTAGAGAGAAGAAAAAAAAATACGAGCGTTAAACCAATGATCTTGTGATTTATGCCATCTTTAGCACCTTTTCATTTGGTGTCACGAAATTGGGAAAGAAAGAGCATAAGAGGGTGACTTAGTGTGACTCTTCATTATTTTAATCTTAACTGTTTGCGGACGGAAGCCATTTAAGTGGCGTTGAAAATTTGGTCACGTTTGGACGGAAGCCACTTTTTTTTTTGGCTCTAGGCGACTGCCCATCTAATTTTGTTTCGTACTTTGTGAAATGAATTTGCATTAACAATAAAAACTAGAATTTAGGAAACCGAAACTTCCTGTTTTAATTGAGGTATACGGCGTGCTCGCACTCTCTTTCGATCTTGATTAAAATTTCTTGATTTGTAAGGTTAGAAAACTCAAAAAATGAGCAGTAGACACAGAGATATTGGAAGTAATTATGCTTCTGGAAGTAAAAAACGTAAAGCGAAGGAAGAAAAAGAAATAAGAGATCAACTTGTGATATCAAAAACACGTAAGCTGACACAATATTTTGATGTTCATGGTGGTGGTACTCTAACCGCTGAAGCTGGAAGTACAGGAACAACTAGTACTAGTGCAGGCTGTGCAGCAGAAAACATACAGCAAAACCCAGTATACACTGAGTCTGAATGTGAAAGAATAAGTGAAACGAAGAAGTACTCTAATGATATTGGTGACTGGCCGAACAATATAGATGACTGTGAGCGTGAATATTGCATATCCAAGGGAAGTGAAAAATGACAACATGTTGATAATGCCTTCTCTTCATCCGTGCGATTGTATGACACTGAAAAGAAAACTCGATACTGTCAGAAGTCTTATTTTACACATATTCATAAACTTACAAACAAGCAACATGCAAGAAAATGGTTATGCTATTCAGAAAGTAAAGGGCGCCTATTCTGTTTCCCATGCAAGCTTATGAGTTCAGAATGTTCATCAAAGTTTACTGTGGAAGGGTTTAATGACTGGAAAAATGCAAGCAATCTATTGCGTTGACATGAAAAAAGCTCCTCACATAGACAAGCTTTAATTTCACTGTTGATGCGTAAAAACAAAGGTGAACGTGTCGATTCCCATCTTGTGAAACAAATGGACATTCTAGAAAAGTATTGGCACAAACTTCTAGAGCGAATAATTGAAGTTGTGAAGTTTTTAGCAGAACGAGGCCTTTCATTTCGTGGCAGTGATGAAATTGTTGGGTACCCTTATAACGGGAATTACTTAGGGTTGTTAGAATTACTGGCCAAGTTTGACCCTTTTCTGGCAGAGCATATAAGTACTCATGCAAACAAAGGATTTGGACATACATCATAGCTATCTAAAACAACGTGTGAGGAATTCATCAATCTGATTGGATCCAGCATACTGGATCACATTCTCTGTGAAGTGAAGAAATACAAGTATTATTTCGTTTCATTGGATTCTACTCCAGATATATCTAATATGGACCAGCTGACTTTGACTCTGCACTATGTTTTGCCATCTGGACCAGTTGAAAGATTTGTGACAGTTTTGGATATGGAAGGTCATAGTGCTGAACAGCTTACTAAAAGTCTACTTAATTTTTTAAAGGCAAATGACATTGATATTAAAGACTGCCGTGGTCAAAGTTATGACAACGCCAGCAACATGAGTGGCAAGTTTATCGGATTACAAGCACGAATTAATTGATAATGATAATTACTATGCAAATTAAAAATATATGTGTTCAAATATGTTTGTGTTGTTTTATTGTTTTTTTTTAAATATAGGGCTCCTTTCTTAACATATGCTACAGGCCCCGCACTAGCTTAATCCGGCCCTGGTTAAGAGACGTTAATAATTTATTAATTTTCAGCTTATGATTTTGTAAACAACTACCTGCAACTTTTACGAAATTTATATTTTAATTATTAAAGAGTCCTGGTATGTTTTATAAATTACAGTTGATTTATTTTGTTTAAATTCCAGTTACATTTCTAATTTGTTGTTCGTGTGTGGATTTCAAAGAATATTTAATATTTTTAAAAATCTATAGAGATAACTAACGAGCTGCATTTCACATCAGCTTTTAATAGACACCCTTGGAGCATAGGATAGGTCTAGCGAGAAGGTGACTGTAACCCCTTCTTCAGTTCTTGGTTAGTGGTAGTTATGGAAGGGTACCAACATCTTCACGCGAATGTTCAATATTAGCAAATCGATGTAATGTTCAAATCAAAACTCCAACGAGTGGTAGGCAAATTGGTCAACATGATGATACTCAACTCGTTGTTGGAAATAGTTCATACAATTTATTCACGCTGTACAGTGGACGATACGAAATAGCACTTTTAATGCATTAATGATCAACAAGAAAACAGGACGGTGAAATCTGGCGTAATGTTCATAATGGCAATATATCTTTCCGGTTAGATCCTTACAAATATTCCATAATCAATTTATGATTGAGCATATTGAATTAATGAAGTACATTGCATGAGTAGGCAGTTAGATCAAACAGTAACTTTCATTTGTCCCTTTGACCTTAAGTATGATAACGAGATCCCCGTTATGTCTTCTCACATCTGAGGTCTCTCGAATGAGTAAGTTCCTAACTTTATAAGCCTCATGATTAAGCATCATAAAAATATTTCAACATATTGTCTATGGACGACATCCATTGGCGCATAGACAGATACTATAATTAGATTTGATTCACCTCTGTAGTACCGCCGATACTTTCAGTCCGGCTCCTTTGGATATATAATAACGCAGAGACCATTCCATTTATACTTAAGGTTTATCCCTTGAATACTTTCAAGACTTCCTAAATATTAACGTTGCGACTACGTTCCTTTCTGATACCAGGGTTGTACGAGTACCAGCTGGAGGTCACACGTAGGAAGACGAATAATAATTCATACGAAAATATCCTTGATTAATAAAATCCATTACCTGGCTTGGATGACCGAAGGGCTATGTCTTAAATGTAGTGAGCCAGTCATCAAGCAAGTACACTAAGTCCGAAATCAAGGACAAAGCATCAGACTCACAGTCTGGTTATGGAATCCTGCTTCATTCTCCAAGCAGATACGTCATCTCCCTTTGTTTGACAACAAGCGCGTTAATTTTCAAATCCCCAAAAATGTGCGTTCTCGTGCACAATAAATTTAATATATCAAGCGTATTACTAATATCTCAATTGGTGCGTACACTTTTAACAAAGACAGGACCTGAGACTGTCTATATTGTTAAAGTCTGTTAGGACTTAAAAGAGGACGCAACAGTTACCTTACAAACCCTCCTGAAAAAAATTAATTCTATTAATTTTTTTCTTCGTTAATAAACGCGGAAAGGTGAATCAAATTTACATATTCATGTACTAATAATACACCCGCCTTATATATACTAATGACAAATGGGATGTAGAATTAACTTCAACATCAATAAACAAAAGGTGTAATGAACAAAAATTCCAACCACAATCCATCAATTTGGAATAATTGTGGCACCAAGAAAAGAAATTAAAGTATGAAGGATGATGAACTAAAACAACGAGGATGTGAAACCATCAAACTAAAAAAAATGAAAGTGAATTATAAATGATGAAGATGAAATTACAACATAAATGAGAAGTAAATTCATAAACAACCAAAAAGGAATGCAAATAAAACATGCAAAGTGATCAAAGCAATTAATAAACCACGCGAAGTGATCAAGACACTTAGCAGTTTCTAAAATTAATTAGTGACACTAATTAATTATGAGTGCAAAATAATACACTAAAAGTGGTGGTTTCTAGTTCTAAGAACTATTATACAAACTATTATTGTTAACCACTGTGAAATATACAACTAATTAAGTGATCTTAATTGCTAATAACTAATCAAAATTGTTCATGTCTTAAAATTGTTACCAATCCCAGTGATTATAATCTCTAATAACCTTAAGAAGTTCCATTATCATATCTGAAAACAGTCAATAATTCATTAAGTTCCGTTTTATTAACATCTGACGACATTGAAATGTTATTTTCCGAGTAATCCTGAAAGTTAACAAACTCCACTTGGAAAAGCATGTATCTATCACCTTAGAAGGATGATAATATATATTCACAATGTAACGTTCGGACGGAAATGTAGTCCATTTAAAAAAACGAAAGTCATTTTTCTTTACGTCAATGTTATTGACACAACACTGTTATCGGCTTACAATACTAACAGTCTGAATAATCAATTTCCATACGCAATACAGTGAAGATATAACTGGAGTAGACGTTAAATAAATCATCAAAGTTATTTGAGCATTACGTTACAATTGCAAGACTGTCTGTGTAGAGGTTCCAATCTCTGTAGGGCGTATTTGCTCGCTTGGATCGCTTGGACACCTAGATAAACAGTCCGCTAACACATTTTGTGATCCTGGTATGGAAGGTATGGTAAAACTGTATGGTTGCAAAGTTATTGCATATCTGGTGGATTTCGCTGACTTGACGTCCTTAGTGTTGAGAGCAGTGAGTGCTTTTTGATCAGACTCAACAATGAAATGAGATCCTAACAAATACCGCTCAAGTTTGGTAATTGACCAAACTAAAGCGAGAAGTTCCTTATCCAGAACCGAGTATTTCTGCTCCGTTGCTGTTAACTTTCTTGAAACATACATCACTGGATGCAAGGTGCCACAGTATTCTTGAAGTAGCTCACTCCCTATTCCGTAATTAGACGCGTCACTGCGAAGTATGAAAGGAAGGTTTGGATTAGGTAGCATCAAAACAGGAGGTTTGGAAAAAAAAATCTTGATAGAATCCAACGCGATGTGATGTTCATCTGACCACCGAATCACGTTAGCCGTGCCCTTCCTCAACAAAGAAGAGAAAGGAGCAGTAATGGTCGATAAATGAGGAATAAATTTACCGTAAAACTGTATTAGACATAACAAAGATCGTACTTGTTTCTTTGTTTTAGGAGCTGTAATGTTCAGGATTTTTGTGACGTTACTGTCCTCAGTATATAATTTGCCATGACCAATACGGTGGCCTAAAAACGATATGTCGTGAAAACCCACGAATGGCTTGGATGGCTTAGCTGTTAGATTAAATGACCGTAACGTGGACAGTAATGTGTTCAATCCCTGAAAATGTTCATCCCATGATTTGCTACCATGTTAGGTAGAAAACTCTTTACTAATACATAAAGACATGTAGTGTTAATAGTCATCAAAAAGAAATGCAGGTGAGTAAGGCCCACATCTCAAAGACTGAACTAAAGTATTAGACTGTGGAAATGTAAAGCAGTGCGACAAAATTCGTTAACGAAGAAAATACCGAGTTAATCGACCCAGTAGAAAGTAACGAAATATAGATGTAACAAGTGTAGAGTCTGAACCGACAGGATATATGACAATAAAGAAACGCTAATATGGTAAGACAAAGATGAAGTCAAATACCAAGAAGTATCTGTGATAGCAGAAAAGATAAGTCCAAAACATCCGGAAGAATAACAAAGAACGCACCCACTAGACGCAACTATAAAGTGCGTGGTGCAGAGTTTTGGACAAGTCGCACGTCTAACAGATGGTGCGCAAAGAGTGAACGATGTTTAACT
The DNA here is from genome assembly GCA_024509875.1 of Oreohelix idahoensis. NCBI lineage: Eukaryota > Metazoa > Mollusca > Gastropoda > Stylommatophora > Oreohelicidae > Oreohelix > Oreohelix idahoensis. The sequence goes on from JAMPIV010001045.1 coordinate 707,558, forward strand.
TTAACAGCTGTGTGAGCGTCAAAATAGTTATTGAAGCGCACAAAAGCAAGCTGTTGACAAGAATTTTCAAGTTCGAACATTCGAACAAATTCAACATTACCAAAGTTCTGAAAAAATTTACGAAGTGCATACCAAGTTGTATGCGATGGAATGTTGAGCACCAGAACAGTGCGGTTCAGTGACATCAGATCTCGGCCAGATCGAAACTGAGCCCGAGTATCAATGAAATTATCATTATTTGTCGCGCGTGCGTAGCGCTGCGACCAATTACTACGTGCCTGTTTTTCCCTGGATTGCACATTAGTAGGATTTAGATTATTCTTATTATTCTCTTTATGAGCAGTGTTATTACCAAATGTCAAACAGGTAGATTCACAACGGGCTGATCACCCGTTTGCCAGTCACTTCGATTACGGAAACAACAGCAAATGGGTTGATTTGCCGTTGCCATAAAGACGCCACTAGGCGTGATGGGAAACAATGGCAAAGAAAACCTATCTGCTGTTGCCCTAAGACGCCACTAGGCGTAATGGCCACTGACTGCTTTGACGGTCTGTGGCTAAGGACAGAAGAAGAGAAGAAGAAACAGGTAGATTGCTGATGACGTAACATAGTCACCTTAGGTTCTGCCTGTTTACTGTTAATATTGGGTGTAGTATTCAGACAAATCCCAATTGATTTTTTACAGCCATGATTACTACTATTGTTTTGACGTGGTGGGTATTTTGTCATGGTGATATATTTATCATCAGCCTTACGCCATGACTCAACCTCAGCACAATTAGAGCCCTTTCTAATAGAAAACCCTTCATTAGAAAGTTGGCGAGGAAAAGTATATTTCCCTCTGAAAGATTTTTTTATAAAACCTTGCTGCCTATCAGCATTGATTGTTTGTTGCTGACTCATTGCTTTTGTAAAATGGTGATTAACAACTTTAGGTCTAACACTATTAACCTTACCAGCAGACACCCCTTTGCTGGTTAATACAATATCCAAGAGACCATCAACTCTGTTACGAAGTTTCATAATCGTAACATCAGAAGTTGCTTTTTCTTTCGCAAGAGCTTTGCGTATTTTCTCTTGTGTGTCAGCTTGAAGTCTATCATAATCTATTTTTAAATCACGTAACTGAGAAGTAAGGATATTCTCTCTAGCAATCCTATTCATAATTTTTAAATCTTTAACTTCAAGTTCAGCAGCAGCAGTTTGAGTTAGATGTTCAACATCGATAGAGTGTTCCCTGACACATTCTTCATTAATGGTCTTTTCTTTTTCAAGTGCCTCAATGGCATTATGAAGGCTATTCGTAAGCTCATCAACCTTTAATTTCAAAAGAGAAACCTCAGATGTAAGTTCTTGAATCTGAGCCAAATGAGCATGACAGTCTGTCTTTAAAGCCATATTTAACTTATCCAATTCTTCACTGACATTATTTTCCTTGTCAAGTAATTTTTTTAATGAGCGTACTTCATCCTCTAGCTTCCTTTTCTCATTCTCCAGTTTATATTGATTAATTTTATTCTCATGATGAAGCATCAGTAATTCATGTTCCTTTGCTTTTGCGTATAGAGTAGTCGCGAATAGCATTAATTCATCAGGTTCCACACAAAGTTCTTTACCTTGTTCAATAAAGTAATCTAGTGAATACATTATGATCACCAAGTAGTTACTATACTTCTTCTTCGTAAATATTTATTAATGTACAATAATTTTCTATTATCACTCTAAGAAGTGTTACTCGTTCATGTCCAAGAACGGTATATCATATCATATAATTATTAATATATTATTAATCAACAAAAATAATTTATGCAATGAAATGTTATGATAAGACAGAAGTAATAGACAATTACGACACTAGTGACACGACAAGATAGTTAATGACAAATGAAAACAATCGCAGAAATCAAAAAAGTTAGAATGAAAAAATAAGAAATAATTTTGCAGAAAGTGCAACGATCACTGCGATAAACAATTAAACAAGACAATTAACAACACAGTGTATAAACATAGGTTTGTAAAAAAACTAAACGATATTAAGGTGAGACTGGACGGATGATACAAACAAAATACATCATAAAACTAAAGTACGGATAAAAATTACTACGAAAACTACAATGAAACTGGACGTCACAACTAAACAGTCAGGTGTCATAGACAACCAGACACAGTGGACCTAGAATCCTTCGAGACACAGGTGTCGGAACATTCCACTGAGGGAAGTCTGCAAATAAATCTATAGAACAATTATGAAGGCCCTGAGATGAACCTGGGATGTTCCCTTCATAATTCACCTACCCAACCTCCCGCTATCAACATAGAACATAAAACATTCAATACAAATAAAATTAGCATGGACATCTGAAAAGAAGAGCTCAGCCAACGAAAACGGTGGACTAAACAACAGCGTTATCAACTTATCTTTTTTTTTCGATAACGACAAGTTTCCCGATCCTTGCAGGATTGCCAAATTTGGAACTCGGGCGCTGTGCTACTGGGCCTTAGTATCTTGACTGAAAGAAGAACTTGAATCCATTTCACTTTTGTCCTTGAAAATTGAAGTTCCGTGTTGACGGTTGAAGACTTTGAGTGACCTTGGCCTCCACGTTTGGTAATATCGACTTGAAGTATACTTTCGATTGAGGGCTTTCGTTCCCAAGAATCCGTTAAAATTCATAACACACTGTGCCGCCAATTGCAGCCGTCGTTGGGGTATAGTTGGCCATCATATTCGTAACTGTCTTATTAGAATGTTAGTTATGCGCTTGAATATTGTATAGATGACAGTTAGTTATTCTTAATTAAAATCAGACGCGAATATTAATGAAGATGAAAGTACAAATAGTTCAAGTCACCACGGTCACACCAACACCAACAGTGTCGAGGGAAGGACACTGGAACTCATGATGGGTAAAGTTATAATCCACGGTTTATTTGACAAATCACGTTGACAAAAAGACGATACAACATCTTGCATATATTGGAAACTTCCTTCCTGATCAAATGGTAGGTAATGTTCCATCAGGTACATGGTTAATCAATACAAAGTACATCAGCATAAATCTTGAAGATTCATCTTTCAATAATGAATCGTTGGTTTAACAAATATTCTCTAAGACGGTTGACCTTTCAAGGACAATCTCTTCTCGTACAAACAATAGTATAGGATCCAATTAAATAGATTATTCCCTCCTGTCTAGATTGACAATAGATTATGATTTCTGTATATCGTAATACAATCAATAAATTTGAAATACATATCCTAGGCTGAACTTCTAATTTTTGGTTCACCTTCCATCAAAAGAGCCGTTAATAGTATGACGGCAATTCCAATATTCATTAACGTAGATCCCGACATTTCAATCAACGAGTTTCAATATCAATCTGCTCGAAGCTTTCAATGCATAAAATGATCAAGTCTGATCCATTCTGGTCCCAACGCATGAGGGTACCAGCTAGAGGTCGACTGGTAGAAGTTATGTCAATGACGACATGAATTCCATAAAAATATTAATCAATTATATCAATACCTTACTTTGTGATTAAGCATCATAAAAATATTTCAACATATTGTCTATGGGCGACATCCATTGGCGCATAAACAGATAATATAATTAGATTTGATTCACCTCTGTAATACCGCCGATACTTTCAGTCCGGCTCCTTTGGATATATAATAACGCAGAGACCATTCCATTTATACATAAGGTTTATCCCTTGAATACTTTCAAGACTTCCTAAATATTAACGTTGCGACTACGTTCCTTTCTGATACCAGGGTTGTACGAGTACCAGCTGGAGGTCACACGTAGGAAGACGAATAATAATTCATACGAAAATATCCTTGATTAATAAAATCTATTACCTGGCTTGGATGACTGAAGGGCTATGTCTTAAATGTAGTGAGCCAGTCATCAAGCAAGTACACTAAGTCCGAAATCAAGGACAAAGCATCAGACTCACAGTCTGGTTATGGAATCCTTTTATTACAAATAAGGGAGGGAAACCTGAGGCCTGTAAACAGTAAATTAATATGAAATTAATATGAAACAAATATAAAGGTATGCTATCAGGCACCCGCAGGAAATAAAGGAGTAGAACACCAGACAACAGAAAAACAACAGACATGAGTGGCTTACCCAGGATTTGAACACTGGACCTTCCGTGCGACAACCCCGCCTAGCCATGCAAGCGAATCACACTATCCGCTCTGCCATCTACGCATCATCAAAAAATGATGTTTCAATGGCAGGTCAATAGTGCGAACCACAATACACGACACCAGAAGTCCTCCATGGGCAGTTCAGCCTATTAATGACGCAATCACTTCTGTTGTATTTCTATCAAGCAGTATAGGCCGAATCCAACAAGACCCTTAGGACCTTAATACTGTGTCCAGTAAATGATAGTAGACTAGAACAGTGAGAACAGGATAGTGGGTAGGTTTGGTATTGTACAAACATTTATTACAAATAAGGGAGGGAAACCTGAGGCCTGTAAACAGTAAATTAATATGAAATTAATATGAAACAAATATAAAGGTATGCTATCAGGCACCCGCAGGAAATAAAGAAGTAGAACACCAGACAACAGAAAAACAACAGACATGAGTGGCTTACCCAGGATTTGAACACTGGACCTTCCGTGCGACAACCCCGCCTAGCCATGCAAGCGAATCACACTATCCGCTCTGCCATCTACGCATCATCAAAAAATGATGTTTCAATGGCAGGTCAATAGTGCGAACCACAATACACGACACCAGAAGTCCTCCATGGGCAGTTCAGCCTATTAATGACGCAATCACTTCTGTTGTATTTCTATCAAGCAGTATAGGCCGAATCCAACAAGACCCTTAGGACCTTAATACTGTGTCCAGTAAATGATAGTAGACTAGAACAGTGAGAACAGGATAGTGGGTAGGTTTGGTATTGTACAAACATTTATTACAAATAAGGGAGGGAAACCTGAGGCCTGTAAACAGTAAATTAATATGAAATTAATATGAAACAAATATAAAGGTATGCTATGGAATCCTGCTTCATTCTCCAAGCAGATACGCCATCTCCATTTATTTGACAACAAGCGCGTTAATTTTCAAATCCCCAAAAATGTGCGTTCTCGTGCACAATAAATTTAATATATCAAGCGTATTACTAACATCTCAATTGGTGCGTACACTTTTAACAAAGACAGGACCTGAGACTGTCTATATTGTTAAAGTCTGTTAGGACTTAAAAAAGGACGCAACAGTGACTTACTTCACAGCTTTTTTTTAATAGAGCTACCATCTAGAACTATGCACTTATCTACCTGACTTGTCCGGTGCCATCCCTACCTCTAATTCGCCAGCTCTGTTCTCTATTTCTGGTATCTATTATTTTACTAACGCCCCACTGACGTTTTATGACGAGGCAGCGTTCCATAACTGTGGTCGCATCTGGGGAACAGATGTTTCATTCTAAACATTCTTTTCATAATGCATTTTAATAAAATGTTCTCAGCTGTTATTGATTTCAGCTCCGCAAGCCGAAGCACATAGTTAACCCTTTTTTACGGGCTTTTCTTTTATCTTTAATTTAACTTGCAACGTATGCCACCGTTGAGAGCGCATCATGGGGCGAAGCGATCTTAAAAAAGGAATATTTAGAGAGATCGCTCTGCACCATGATGTGCCTCATCAAAACACTAACACTATGGTCATTGACTATGACTAAGCGCGGTAGTGAAGCATGACGAAGTGTCCATAGCAACGCTTTTGGAGTGTTGTTTGTTTATTTATTTACTGTTTACGGTGTTATGGACTCGGGACCCCAGAATGTTCTGGGTGCTTCGATGACTTCTAGTATTTGAGGATGACCAAGTTATTATATGCGTATTCAGTTTATAGAGTCAAAGTCCCTCGGGTTCTTATCACTTTTGTAGGATTCCGTAATACTGTTCGTTGGTATCGATAATGTCTGCTTTAACCCTTGTGATACATTATGTGCTGAACATGTTTCATATTAAATAGTCGACCCTTGACTGACCTGTATTAGTCTCTTGTCTTATTGATTATATTGGCAGTGTGAGATGCAGCGTGTTAAGACATTAATCATCACTGGTCATGATCAGTTGAATATTAACAGCATTTAACTCAACTCCGAATACGACAGTTGATAAGACCGTGATTTTGACGACTCAAAATATTTAATTAGTAATTTCATACCATGAGCAGACACCAACTACATGGGAACAAAAGTCACATCACATTCATGTACGATCTGTAAGAGTTCTCATTATTTCATAAACACATGTTCACAATCTCTATCTAGAGTTCTGGTTCAAGGTCAGTTCCTTTTAACGGCCAATGTCCTTTGGCATAAATTCAGAGGCTAACTAGACTTACTCCCGTCGCTAGTTTATACAATAGCCTTTTGCACTAGACTTAACTATCCTGCTAGTTTTGCAATACACTTATTATGCTAGGCTTACGTCTACTGCTAGTCGTCTAATATCCGTTACACTAGGCTTACGCTTGCCGCTAGCTGTACAATATCCATCTATACTAGTCTTACACTATTGCAAGTACCGTAATGTTCCTTTGGCATACCACGCCAGGCTAATCTGCCATAATTATGCAAACTGCGTTATTCATACGACGACTTACGTTTGGTTCAAGAAATACACTGCTCAATTGGCTTCCCAGCCACACAATTAAAAAGTGGTTATACCACGCAATATAAGTGGCAATGGCCACACTTCTGAAACACACTGCCGTTCGGGTCAAAACCCACAAGTCGAATGACGTTACAAAGACATACGCGTCATGCATAGTGATATGCATAATACGTCGTTAATATATATTCAATTGCGATGTTCCATGGTGCAGCAATCCGAGTTGGCCAAACTCAAATGCTTGCACACATGCAACAATCATCGACATCGGTCGCGGAGATATATCTCTATTCGTTTGAGGTGTAACATGATACAGCCATTCGGATCGACGTCAAATCCAAATGTCTGTAAGCATGAAACAATCCTCAACATACGGGCCTCATGTTTCCCCTCCTTATATGTTTATACGTTTATGAAATACCAAAATCCTACATTCTATCCTTTACTTATTCTCATTCTTCTATCATTTACTAGACACAGTATTAAGGTCTTTGTCTTGTGTAATCTGGCCTGTACTGTTTAATAGTCAAACTGCAGAAGTGATTGCGACTACAATTAGTCTGGGTCGTCCTATGGTACATATCCGGGTCACGTGGGAGGTCGTACTAGACCTCTGTCGGGGAAGAATTATTTTTGTAATGCTTAGCTGGCAGAGTGAATAGTGGCGATTTGCTCCCGTGGCTAGGCGGTGGGTGCAGTTCGGAAGGTCCTGGTTCGATTCCCGGTAAGCCTTTCACTTCTGTTGTTTTCCTGTTGTCTGGTCGTCTACTTCTTTATTTCTCACTGAGTGCCTGATAACATACCTTTGTGTGTTGTTTGTTTATTTATTTATTGGAGTGGTGAACAGTGTCGGCTTATGTGGCGTGGTCCACTCACGATGTATAGAGAATTCTACATACAAAATGTGTTCAAGAGTCCAGATTTTGACTCAGAAATAAGGTAATATTTTTTAATGTAAAACTTTTGCCTCGTTTTTGCGAGGCGCGTCCCGTTCAACCTAGTCGGTTATATTAGGGCGCATGTCCAAATATAAAAGACCCTTAGGTTTGAGACGTACTATTATTCAGATATCAAGTAAGATTATAATTCAATATGGGACAAACCCATTTCGTCAGGATAAGTGTAATCCACGGTAAGGAAAAGGCGCGATTGCCCGAAGTATGTATTGAGAGACATGTCAAGGTTAGTATAACCTGCATGTATAGCTATAAACATTTGAGGAATACATTTATTAGCCGACTAAAAGAAAGTGTGCACGAAGGCACAAAACTATAATAGTATGGACATTGATGAAAATTACAATGTGTCAAGAATGACTGGGAAAGAATAAAGTAAACGGACAAGATTATAAATGTGCTAGAAAAGCACAGGCGTAATATACTAGTCACAAAAAGTAGGGGATATTTTAAGATGGTATGTATTATTTTACAAATGAGTGGATTTCGTATTTTAATGGTTGTATGGACATATCGAGCACGCTCTTCTCATCTCTCACGTGCAATATCATGTTGACCTGGTAACTCGTGATGAGTAAGCCAATCCCAAGAACAGAGGTGGGGCCCATCCGTAAAGTTCACACATTATTCTTTTTCACAAAAATGAGTGTATCTCGGGTTTGATGAACACTACTCACCATGGACAGGTATAAAAAGACTCTGCAGCAGATAAAATTTCTTTTCTTCGTCATGGAACGTTTGACAGAACAGCAGAGATGGATAGGCAAAGGCATGTTGCAAACCGGAAGTCGGCAAGTGGATGTTGCTCGGAACCTCAATATTTCACAGTCAGTTGTCAGCAGACTGTGGAACAGGTATCAAAATTTCCGCATAGTGGCTGATCTGCCTCGGACTGGCCACCCAAGAGTCCCTACACGCCTCCAAGATCAACTTCTTGTTACTCAGGCCCTCAGAACTCGGACTCTAAATGCTACTAGACTTCAGCAACACCTTCAACAGACCATTGGGATCCGAGTCTCAACTCAGACAGTACGAAACCGTTTGCACCAAGTGCAACTGGTCTCACGCAGACCGTTTGTAGCTTTGCCCATGTCACCACAACACAGGCGAGCAAGAATGGATTGGTGCCAACGTCATCATCGGTGGACCAATCAACAGAGGGCATCAGTGATGTTTTCTGATGAGTCCCTGTTGCAACCCCCGCAATGATACGCCCATGGAAAGTCATGTGATATCGCCAATCACTGATAACGTATTGGTTTGGTGGCCACCACTGTTGCAAATATAGGTTTTATTTCATGAGGTCATTACTGTTGTACCTCCGTAAAGCACGTGAAAGCCATGGCTGTCACTGATACTGATACAAAGGATTGGTGTATGGATACGGTAAGGTGTCTATTGATTATCTGCTAACGTTGCTGTTGTGTTGTGGATCTGGTAATGTCTACATTTGATACATACATATACGCCACACAGGCAAACACTGTAGAAGTCTACTGGTAAGCGATGAACAGGTTCTCGATATAAATAGGCCACGCCCACTCCGGGGCTATTTCTGTATACGTGTTAAGTTCCCTGTCACCTCTGTAATATTAAGTGCGTGTGTTGGTTTAGTCGTTCACGCCACAAGTGTATCCACACGAGTCATGAAAGGTTGTAAACGACTGGTGACATTTCATATGGGTTTATTCACGTCACAACACATTCATATGAAATACACATAGAATACCGTTCACAGCACAACACAAGATATAAATTACCACATAAGGACTGCGCACTTGGCAGCTACAATGATATCATAATACATGGCCTAGAGTACTCATATTAAACTCAGCGTTATAAAGAATCCTGCACTCAGCAGCTATCATGATTCATGGCCTAAAGTACTCTTATTAACCTCATCACTATAAAGAATCCTGCACTCAGCAGCGATCATGATTCATGGCCTAAAGTACTTTTATTAAACTTAGCACTATAAAGAATCCTGCACTCAGCAGTTATCATGATTCATGGCCTAAAGTACTCTTATTATAAAGAATCCTGCACTCAGCAGCTATCATGATTCATGGCCTAAAGTACTCTTATTAAACTCAGCATTATAAAGAATCCTGCACTCAGCAGTTATCATGATTCATGGCCTAAAGTACTCTTATTATAAAGAATCCTGCACTCAGCAGCTATCATGATTCATGGCCTAAAGTACTCTTATTATAAATACTCCTCACACAGGAACTAATGGCCTTTAAAGATTGCACACTGCAGTTATAAACACTTCCACAATAATTCAAGCTGCAGTTTCATACTACGCTGTACCCACAGCGAAAAATCCGTCGACATTTTAAATTCAGCAACAGTAGCCATTGTTATTGCCAACCAGCGTCAGCAGCCATTGTTATTGCCAACCAGCAACAGTAGCCATTGTTATTGCCAACCAACAACAGTAGCTGTAGCGAGATTTGTTAACACTTGCTTGGTTGTAGCGCGACACACGCCCACGCGACACCCACACACACAGCGCAAGGTCAGCGCGGCGGTCTTTCTTTGAAGTTTAGGGACGGGAAATGTGAATTACGGTTAAAGCCAGACAATATTACTGAAGAATGAGGAAATAGCTATATAGGAATGTATGGCGGACTTTAAAAGTTTGCATTTACTGGACATTAAATTATTCACTACAAGAGAACGCCTGGTTGGAATACAATTAAATAAAAATAATTCAACAAAGGAGATAGACTAGGAATTATATCCAAAAGGATAATATTCAAATATAAATAGTTTTAAAGATAATTAATATTTTTCACCTTCATCACAACTGCTAAAGGTTAGCTAATAATCTTTAAACATTTATTATAACTACATGCCTAAACGGATTTAAATATAAATTGATAGAATGAAAGCCTCATATGGGGAAAAGGAAATGATACCTAGGAAGGAAGGAAGGATATAAGTGTGTAGTGAACAGAAGAGAAAACAAGTACAGGAAAAACACAGATTGCTTCAAATTGCCTCAAATCAGGAGATGAAACGAAAATCTTTTGGGGAATTTGGGAGGTGCTTTCTCGGACGGGCGAGAGACTGAAATATAAGGACAGAGCGGCGCATTGGAAATCACACACACCAAATCCAGAAGCCAGAGTGAGAAACTGGAAGACAGTATCTGCAAGAAAAGTTATTTTTTCACGCTGCATGCAGGGCAGATTAACTTCAACCAAAACAGTCTCACCGTGAGCTTATAAATCCTAAGAGGGTATGTAAGTTTATTAAAAAATATATGTATTACTAATATCATTTTATTTCAGATTTTATTTCTGATTGATTGTAGCAGATATAATAAAAAAGGGAATGACGCTAACCAGAGATAACCTTCACCGGCATTGTCAGGAAGCATAACCATTAATTGGTTAACCACATATATCATGGGTAGTTCTTGCCTGGAAGCTTACGACATACCAGCAAGTACATAAGTGACTTGACATCCATAAGTGGAAGGCAAAGGTTATATCGTACCCATGTATCATAACATGTGATTTATTCATGTATATTGTTAATTCTGCACTGTATACATTATCTTATCATGCTATCTCTGTAACATACTACCATGATTCATTCATTTATATACAAACACTGAAGACATGGTCGCATCATGAACAGCAGTGGGTGGTGAGATTGTTGGAACAACATGGCCACCTATTACCTTTTGTTCCAGGTTTTATGATCAATGTTTATGATCATTCCTGATCGAGAAACTAAAGACTTGAAGAAGTTGATCCAGCTCACTGAAGCCAAGAGGTCAACCACTCTTCAACACCTTAGTCCCCCGTAGTTATAGGGCGGGCTGAAGGAAAGTCTTCCGTACTCCAGTGTGTCGAAGGAACCTCAAGCAGACGTTGCTAATAATATAAGATGAGTTTATGTGTACCCATCCAACAAATCCTGTGAGCAGTTTCTAAAACGACTGTTTAATGATGACAACTAGATGGCAATAGATAATGTGACAAACTAGTTTATAAGTTCAGTGGAAGATAAATCCAAGACTTTTTAGCTTGTTTATTTGATTTGTAACTGTAAATAATCATACATTTTACCATCTTACAACAACCATTTCTCATTACAAGAATATATAGATGTACATAATAAATTGGATAATTGTACTCATTTGACTTGTTACATTTTTAACTGTTAAAATTTTGAGTTACCTTTTCAAATTTAATTATGTTATCACATAGGGTTACGATAGCGAAAGTAGCAACGTATACTTCTGAAGCCTAATCTATTGTCCAGCTCAGAGTATTCACAGCTGTAACTCACTTGTGATACCAGTGTACTTCTCGGGCGCTGGATCTTCATACTTTCTGGAGAGAGATTCTACTTCTGCTCTACCACTATCATCATAATAGGAAAACCTTTCGCTACAGTAGCCATTGTTATTGCCAACCAACAACAGTAGCCATTGTTATTGCCAACAAGTAACAGTAGACATTGGTTTGTTCCAGCTACAGCACCTACTGCTGTGAAGAATTTGTTTGTACTCCAGCAGCTATTGGTTTGTTCCAGCTACAGCACCGACTGCTGTTAAGAATCTGTTTGAACTGCAGCACCCATTGGTTGGTTCCAGCTACAGCAACTACTGCTGTGAAGAATTTGTTTGAACTGCAGCACCCATTGGTTTGTTCCAGCTACAGCACCTATTGCTGTGAAAAAGTTGTTTGTACTGCAGCACCCTTTCGTAGATTCCAGCTACAGCACCCATCACTGGGAGTGTTCTATTCAAGTTGCAGCAGGCGCCACTGTTAAGATGTTTCCCTCGTCTGACGACAGTACCCAGGGTCGAGCAAGTGACTGATCGATGTATCTGTGAGTCGCGACTGTGTGGAAAGAAGCTCACGACTGAATAGCGGTTTAGACGACTGTTACGAATGATTTTCTGACGCCTTTTACGACATTGTCCGAAGGACTCTGTTGTGTTAGCGGGCACACAAATGCGTCTCCAGAACGATATCTTCTTGTACGTGGGTACAAAACTGTCATATTTGAGACTGTACTTGTGACTGTCCTGTCGTAGTCATCATCTGTCATCCGTGCCGGAGGAGCTTGATGGATCTTAATCCTTGTGATCAGCGCTGGATCAGCTATTTAGTTAATACTTTTTGTATTTTTTGTGTATTGCAATGTATTATATTTTCTTATTTTTGTTCTCAATTTCTTTTACGATTGTCTCTTTTCTACTATTGTGTATTGTTTGCATTTATATAATAGACTAGTTTATATTGACTATTTGTATCTGATATTATTTTCATTTCACTAATCCTGATTGTGCATGGTTGTGCTCAAGCTCGCAGCACTTCATTGTTGCATCTTGTGGATGTTGCATCCATTAGTATTAGTATATTAGTGTATCAAGAGTGGAAGGGTGGCGAGTTTAATCATTTATCGTCTCCAAGTGGGAAAAGATTGGATTAGTATGAATTCTTTGTAGGGTGTGGCTGTGTTTGTTTAGTTTTGGAGCGCAGCAGATGTGAATTCCTGTAGCTGCTCTGCTGAACAAACCGAGCACATTATTCGTTAGTTATGCTCGTGTGGTTCGTGTATGCGTTATCGTGTACATTAAGTAATCCTTACCGTCGTGTTTAAGTAGTGTATTCTAACGTGTCCTTCTTGCAATACGTTCAGCGAGTAACCTGTGTTTTTGTATGTTTTCAGTCACGTAGTATACATATCATGCTGCTTCTGTTCTAGCTTAGTCTATCGTCCTATCCGACGTGACTTGCAATTTTCTTGGTGTCACAGTGTTTGTTGACTCATCTTTTCATTGTGCTTGTTTGCAACATATGGACATACTAAGTAGTAATTTTCATATTGTTACTCTACAACACTAGTACTGGTGCTCTTAGGATATAGTGTAGAAGGGCTTAGTTTCTGATCAGCTTGTGCATCAATGCCCCTGAATACTGTGGACTGTTACATAACCTGTGGTTACTGTAAAGTAGGAGAGATACATTTGGTTGCTATTGTTAATAATAGCGAACCTGGTTAGTGAGTTACTATTTGAGGACAAAATATTGTAACCTTCAACCATTTACTTAGGCGTGTAGACCTTAAAATGGTGGTGTATTGTGGTGAGAATATTTATACACATATTTATTGACAGTATAGATTGAGGTGGTGTATCGTGGTGAGAAGATTTATACACATATTTATTGACCGTATAGATTGAGGTGGTGTATTGTGGTGAGAATATTTATACACATATTTATTGACAGTATAGAGAGACCGAAGTGGAGAGAATGAAGTTACAGGAGATGAAGATGAAAGAAGATAGAGAGATAGAAGTGATGAGAATGGCATTGGAAGGGAAGAAGATTGCGGCTGAATTAGAACTAAAAAAGCTAGAGGTAGGTGCGAGTGGTCAGAACTCGACTCCAAGGGAGTCCCATCGTCCCTTTAGGCTACGGCTACCGAATTGTAACGATAAAGTAGACAGTTTAGACTTCTTCCTCGAGAGATTCACGGCCGAATGTGTGACCTGGAAGGCTAACAGAGACGAGTGGCCGTCTCTGTTGTCCACATTATTGCTTGGGCCAGCGATGGAGACTTTTTACAGCCTCCCAGTGGAAGATAGAGCTGATTACGAGAAGGTGAAAGAACGACTGCTCAGGAAATTCCATCTGACGGCAGACAGATATCGTACACGGTTTAGGAACGCGACCCCGACTGCAGACCAGGACTTCGAGGACTTCATCTCAAAGATCAAGCTTTTGCTGAATAGATGGATCGAGATGGAAGGGATTACAAAGGATTATAATGGCTTTGTTTATCTAATGCTATGGGACAAAGTGTTGTCGTCTTGCTCTACTGAGCTAGTAGCATTCTTCCAAGAGCGCCAGCCAAAGGACATTGATTCCATGGCACAGTTGGGCCTCCATTATGTCCTGGCCCATCCAGGCAAGCCCATCAATCGGTCCGGGCTGTCTGTTGCCCTAGTCGTGTGGGTCGGCAAAGTTCAACTTCAACCGTAGCAACGTCGCTCGGGTGGCGACGAGGGTTAACATAGGCAGAGGTTCAATAGATCACCCAAGCCCTATCAGCCATTCAGAGGCAACTACGATGTTACGACATGTTTTAACGATGTCGTCTGCTATATTTGTTAGCGCGTTTAAAGTACGCATTAGAGGTTGAGAGGTTTTTATTATAGAATGTTTTTTATGTTTCATGGTTTTTATTGAACGCAATCGCATGGTTCGATTGTGGCGAGGTAGGGTTGATATGGTCACGCTTGACTACGAATTTGGTTCACCTTTTTGAATCTGAACTTCAAGCAAGTCAGATGCGTTTGATTTACTCCCGCTTTATAGTATGAAGTGCAGAAGTATTTCTTTGAGATTGGCTTGAGGGTCAGCCATAATAATGTTTGATGAAATGATGGATCAGGAATGGTTAATTACAATCATTTTTTATGGGAGTCAAGAAGTCAGGGAGTATTAATGTATTTTTATGATTCGTTCACGCAAAATAGTTGGTATCATTATCGGTGGACTGCATAGCAGCCACGCGTATATAAAGCCTACTACGTTTTGTTGACAACAATAATACTTGATCTAGATGACTGGAACGGACTGCACTGTATAGATATGAATTATAAGATGATTCCTGCAATGCAATGAACTGTTTATGAATTAACTGTGATGTATTCGTATAATGTATTAAATCTATGTTCATTGGACTCAACACAAGGAGTTTATTTGATCCATCAAGTTGGAAGTTGGCTGGAATATAAAGCCATATATTTATAATATAAAAATGCACGATTTGCTCTTCTTTGTGAAGGATTTTAATCTTAACATTAATTAGTTGAAGTTCATGAGGAACATAGACGAGATCATTCATTACGCTAACCGATTTAAAGACAACCTAAATCCTTGACCCTCAATAAGGATAAATAAAGAACCCGCTTCAACAGATGGTGGCCAGTGTGGTTGTGAAATAACTATTTCACTTTAAAGATATTATTCAACGATCAAGAATATCGTGTTTTCAAACTTTCCTTTCGATCGACATGGAAATTCCATACGCATGCGTACTAATGACGTAACTGACGTTACAACCTTGACGACAAAGGACAACCGTTTTTAACTTTTGCTCAACAAGACAGCGACATTGAAAATATTCAGAATGCCTCAACCGACCAAAGAATTTATATCATGGACTTATCAGTACTACACCCCACCTACAAAGTCCGTTGGCGCATGTTCACACTGTCGGAGATTTCGCTACTCAAAAGCTAAGTACTTTTTTGGGATTTACGCAACTTTAGTCCATGTTGCCCATTCACAAGCATGTTTTTGATGTCATCTTTTAAATGTTAAATGTTTTTTTATACATGCATATATGTTGTGCTGTTCAACTTAGTGGGCAGGTTGTTGGGAATTTGTTCTGTTCTCAAAAACTCTACGGACGGTGAGAATAGTTCAAATCGTTCTCTAGGGACTAATTGACTGAAGTCAATTCGTGAAAAATCCGCTAAATACTGCGGCATACTTTGTTCACGTTGGAATCTGTCAATATTAGTTGTTAGTCGTGAAGTTATGTATATAATTGGTGTATTTTTTCTGTACTAAGTTTCATTTTTATTCATTTTTCGTCCCTTGTTTGTAAACTATCTCGTTCAGTCTAAATCTAACTATCGTTTAGTTCATAATTATAACATGTTTTGTCAGTTACAGAGTCCATTTGTGACGTCATAGTTTTTAGTTGTTGTGCTTCGACCTACTTCCTTCGTTCCGTGTAGTTCAACACTTCCTGTAGTTTTATTCATTTGATAGAATCATTTTAATGTTGATAAATTGTCAATTGTGGCGTGAAATTGTGCCGTAACACTTAAGTTTATTGTATTTTCTGTATTTTATTCATTTATAACTAATATTGTAATTATAATAATATAAATTAATAATAATATAATTATAATATAAAACATTTGATTAATTTTGAAAAATAAAATACTTGATGACTAGGACTGTATCAATTTGCACTAGTAGTCCAAGTCACAATTGTTTTCACATGCTGCATATAGCATAGGATGATAAAATATTGATAAATAATAATAAAATTAGATCTTACCTTGAATTTGGTAAGAATATTGAGGGTACATTCATTGATTAGTCTAGTCAAGGGACTATATTGGCCATTAGGCATACATGATTGAATAAAATAATAAGAGATAGATGATACCCACAATTATTAAGTGAAGATATTGAATGCATGAAATATTTTCATCATTATAAACTAACAATGTTTATAACTAATAGGTATTTTGGTATGAGTATGTAATATTGATATAGTTTATTAGATGAAAATAATTTGTTAACTTACAACTAGTAGTAAAGGAACATGATAGAGGGTTGATTGGCTATATTGAGTAACCATTCTTTATTGAATATATAAGTTGATTGACTAAGAGAGTCACATATATAACTGATAAACGGATTTTATTGTTGAATAAGATTAATATTAGACTAAAAAGATATATTATTAGATTAAAATGTTTACTTTGGATCAGTTTGTTAAGATTAGAAAAGATTTTGGCTACAAGGGACCAGAACTCCGTGATTATGCGGTGGCTGAACTAGCCAAGGCCAGGCAAGAACAAGAAGAACTTGAGAAAAAAAAAGAAGATGAAAGAAAAGCTATTGCTAAACAACAGGAAGCTGAACGTGAGGCCAAATTAGAAAAACAAAAGAAAATGCTAAGCAAGAAGAAGAAAGAAGAATAGCAAGAGAGGAAAGGGAAGAAATTGAAAAAAAACAGAAGAAGAGAGGAAAGACAAGCAGAAGAAATGTTAATACAGATGCGGATGGAGGAAATAAGATTAAGAGCTCAAATGGCTCCTAATGGAAATAATATTGATTCCCAAAATACATCTTCAATCAACCAAACTAAAAGCAATTATCATTTCAAATTACCACCATTCAAATTGAATATTGATGATTTATCAGCATGGTTGTTACGCTTTGAGGATGTGTGCAAGGTCAATAAATTAGATAAACATGCATGGTCACTAAAACTCAGGGAATTTTTAGATGGTGAACCTGCAAGTGCAGCTCAGAACATGGATCCTGCAATGATTAACGATTATGATGCCGTTAAGAAGTTGTTATTACGACGATTTTATTTAGATGAGGAAAGTTGTAGGATGAAGTTCAAAACTCTTTTGCCTGAATCAAACAAAGATTTCACAGGTTTTATTGCGAATATACGCAATACATTCAACAGATGGGTTGAACTTGCTGGTGTAGATAAATCATACGATAAGTTGGTTGATTTATTACTTAGGGACAAGGTTCTATCCTCTGTTAGCGCACCATTTTGTTCTTTTTTACAGGAGCGCAAACCACCCACTATTGAGGAATTAGAAAAAATGGCAATAAATTATTGTACGGCACACCCTAATGTTAACATATCTAATTCCCAATTAAGAGAACCATTTCCAGTTGCCTCCAATATGTCATATCATGGGTATGACAGATCAAGAGCTCAAAGCCTTGATAGAAAATTTCCAAATAAAAGATATAATGACAATTATTATCAGGGGAAAAATAATTATAACAATAATGGTAATTTCAACAGAGGTAGGCAACATTATAGAAATCAGTCACCTCAGTTCAGGCATAACGATAATTATCAACAAATGTCAAATTGGAATAAACCATTTAATGGTAATACAAGTAACAATGGTAACAAGTGGCACAATAATAATCATAATTACAGATCTAAAAACAATAACTATAATGGTAGACAACGAAATAATTCTGTTGACCACTTCCGACATTGGTCTCAGTCACGAAGACCATCACATTTTGATCACAGTGCAGGGGCGGCACTCACAGATGGTATGACCTCTAGTGCTTCTGATAATAATAATCAGTCACAATCTTCGTCTTCATGTTATGCTATTAATTATAATTTGGCAAATAGTTGCCAAGATTGTAATGCTATTTTTCAGAAGGCCAAAGATACGGTGCTGAATTGTGGACAACTTTTCCCAGTGGTTGGTCTTTCGGCGAACGATGGTATAGGCACCCTAATTTTTAATAGAGGAATAATTAATGGTACTGTAGTCTCACTTTTGAGAGATTCGGGATCAACTACCATTGGAGTCAGACAGTCACTGGTCCACCCAAG
The DNA here is from genome assembly GCA_024509875.1 of Oreohelix idahoensis. Classification (NCBI taxonomy): domain Eukaryota; kingdom Metazoa; phylum Mollusca; class Gastropoda; order Stylommatophora; family Oreohelicidae; genus Oreohelix; species Oreohelix idahoensis. Next base: position 726,346 of record JAMPIV010001045.1, read on the forward strand.
TTGTGCTACTAATGAATACGTCAGGTGTATTACTTTTGGGGGTACTGTTGAGTACTACCCCACTGCAATAATATACGTTAACACACCATTTTTTACAGGTGACGTTAAGGTTTGCATATTGAAAAATCCTATAGCTGATTTGATGGTAGGTCGTATCCACGGCAGTAAAGACTGTACTCCTGAAGAAATTAATGAATGGGAAAGGAAGAATTTGCAATTTTATGGCAATGCTAACGCCGTCGTTGCTATGGCTCAATTACGTGCCAATAAGTTGAATATCAACGGGCTGATCACCCGTTTGCCAGTCACTTCGATTACGGAAACAACAGCAAATGGATTGATTTGCCATTGCCCTAAAGACGCCAATAGGCGTGATGGGAAACAATGGCAAAGAAAACCTGTCTACTGTTGCCCTAAGACGCCACTAGGCGTAATGGCCACTGACTGCTTTGACGGTCGGTGGCTAAGGACGGAAGAAGAAGAAGAGAAGTTGAATATGTGCGGCACAACAATTTCTAATGTTGGTCTTTGTACTATTTTTGAAACAGAAGAGAAAGATGAGATTCTCCAACAAAATAATATTGATATTAATATCAAAGGGGATATTCCAAGTTGTGACATTGAAACTACATGCACACCAATTGTCACTCCAGCTGACACGGTGATGCGTACATCTTATGAGGTATCTTTAGAGACTTCCTCCAATGTCAACTGTACAACTCCAGTGCAGATTACAAAATCATTTCGAGGCAAGTACACCTTCCCTCGACAGAACAATACTGCCAATTCAGGGAACAAGTCTTGGCGACATGATCAGATTGAAACTGATCCTAGGAAAACTGTTGAAGTTGAGAAAAAGGGAAAAGATTTTCCTAATGAGCATAATATTGTTAGAGTTGGGATCAACGTGAATAATAAAATTAAGACACATAAATCTGTCAGCAAGGTATTACTTTTGCCTAACAAGCAGTCATATACGACATGTATGAAACCTACTACCTTGGGTACTGATAGGTATCATCCTAAGTTCAGTCAGGATGATACATCATCCAATAAAAATACAACGTCTATGGTAAAGGGGAAATTTAATTCTTTTTATATGACTAGAAATACATATCGTCATTGTTCACAATTTCGTGACAATGATACTACATATATTGGGAAAAGTGCATATTCTCGCACTGTGTTAGTGCGCAATCTGCCACAAGATACTACATGGCAGGCACTTGGCAATTTTTTTCAGTATACAGCAAACGTTAAGTTTGTTCGTCTTCTGCCATCATTCAATGGTCAGAATAGGGAGGCGTTGGTTACCTTCTGTAACAATAGGGATGCTCGTATGGTTATGGAGCGTGACAATGGTGTTTACTTTCAACACCATTCTCTTAAGTTACAATTGGTACCTGATTCTGCTTCGCGCAGATATTAACAGTAACTTTGTTGATTATTCTAACTATGCTCAGCCAATGCAGCATAAGTTTCGTATATCGTCTATTTGTCTTAATAAAAGATATGCCTATAAAAGTGACATGGATTAAATAAACGCCCACTAAATTTCTATGGAATCTTTTTATTAAATACCTTCTAAATTTGAGGTAACCATGTACTACTACATTTTACGCAAATATATCTCCGTATAGATGCGGGCAACTTTTACTTCAAAGTTGGTCTCCTTCAGGACCAAGTTTTACGTTTCAAACTGGTTTATGATCGAAGAATTATACGACTGACTAATCGTTTCTTCACCTATTATCAACGCCAAATGACTACGTTTCTAGCGAGTGGTACTTCGCGAATTTACGATTCTGTATGTTAGCGATGATATGGTCGTTCGTACCTCAAGTGACATCAACAGATTCTACTGACGGTAAACACTCAGGTATATTATCAGAAGTCTAACTGATCCAGATTACATTTGGGACAAGTCAAGTTTCCGAAAATGTAATGGCTGACGCACTCTCCCGAAACCCTGCTGAGTCAAGTGAAACGAAATTCTAATTCATGAGTTCAAGGATGGAGATTGAACTATACGTACATTCTTAAAGATTCCGTATTACAACGTCATGTTACACGGCAGATGTGTTATGAACTCGAGGCATACGAATAACACGTCCAAGAAACTTGTAATGAACTAACGTATGTTTACATTCTGCTGAAAAAAAGTTACGACGTTCCATGAGACTTATTTCAAGTTGTCAATTATCAACGTTTGGACTTTCGTTTGTGTCCATCCGTCTCTTACTCGTTATGATACAGTCGAAAATGTATATTCGAATCATCTTTGGACTGATCGTTCTGAAATATGAATCATATTGACTGAATGAACTCTGTAAAATTATGTATTCATCCTTACACGGAATACAGATAGGAACTATTAACTCATTCTTTACATGGTACAAACCCGTAAATTCTCACATGGAAATGACAACGTTTGGATCTTCATAACGAACATTATTAATATCAATACTACTACAACTTAGACGTTCCCCTTCTACCGTGAGGTGTAGAGGTTTGGAAGAGAGAGCGCAAGACTATCCTATCGGCTGTCTTCTCAACCCGCCAAAAGATTCTGCACTGTCAACCAAATACGTTATCTTTATCTCTAGACGGAGAACGTATTAAGCAAGTTACGGACCACAGCCTGTTGGGTGTGGTCATTGACCAGTCTCTAAGCTGGAAGTCACATGTCTATTTCATCGCAAACAAGATCTCACAAAAATTGTTTCTTCTCTCAAAAATCAAACATTTTTTGTGTCCGCACTCTAGACTTATATTCTATTATGCACATATTCAAAGTCACCTTTCTTATTGCTCAAATATCTGGAGTCGCTGTGGCTTGTCATTTTTGAAACGCCTAGAATCCCTACATAAAAGGGCGGTATGACGTGTTTGCCTGAATGATAACATTCCCAGTGCTCAGCTATTTTCACAGCTGAATGTTCTTCCTCTTAAAAAATTCTTCTTCTTCCAAGATCTCCTATTTGTGCATCAAATTTTACATGGCAGAACGCCTTCATACTTGCAAATGTTCTTTCGCTATAAGTACTGCTCATATTTTATACGTGGCGACCTACTTTTGGACCTTGCAAAACCTCGAACTGACCTCTTCCGAAGTTGTTTTAGTTATGCAGGTGGTTTAGCATGGAATTCCCTACCCAAGTCTGTCAAAACTGATAATTACACCACATTCAAAAGTCATCTGCATTCACATGTCATGAAATCTTGTACACACATTTAACGACAATTCTGTTTCAGTTATTTCAACTTTTCCACGAGCATTTAACTATCATTGTAATATTTTCATTTTAAATTGAATTGTTTATATTAAGTAGCTCTATTGCTTGACCTCTCTCTCTCTCCCTCTCTCTATGTGCGTGAATGACTATGAGTAAATGTACTTGTGTGAGCTAAGTTTCTGACTGTGATGATAATATTAATTGATCCTCTCTGAAGTTGTTAATATTTTAATTTTTAACACGCTGAAAATTGTATTGCAGGGCAGACATGTAAAAAGGCAATTATGCCTATTTCTTTACCCTGATGAAATAAAGATTTCGTTCGTTCGTTCGTTCCTCCTGGCCTGGTTCCATTCTAGTCCTCGGTCCTTCAAAGATTGTCTAATGTTGTCCTCCCAGCGGACTCTGGGTCGTCCTGGGGATCTGGATCCCTGGCTCTTTGTTTCCCATGCTTGTCGTGGTAGCCGATCTTCTCCCATTCTGCGGACATGGCCAAACCATCTTAGTTGGGACTGTTCTACTTGGGTTTGCAGGGGGTGACATTTTAGGCCTTGACGTATCGTCTGGTTGCGGACCATGTCTCTTCTTGTTACTTCAACCACCTTCCTCAGATACCTCATTTCTGAGGTTTGGATCTGGCTTTTGTGGGTTGTAAATTTCAATACTTATTGATTTAATAAAATAAAAATACAGTGTGATAAAAAGAAGAAAAAAAAAAGAAAAGAAAAGTGAAAACAAAACATGATCACACAATATAATTAATATATTTATAAATAGTATAATTCTTATATGTAGTTAGCGACTAATGTTTACTTAATTATTAAATAATATAATATGTATTATTATTTTGTTAGTGGATACATTAAGATTATTAGATATTAGTTAGTGTACACATATATTTCATTTAACTTTATACTTTTTCCATTATTCTTTTCCTTACTTTACTTTTCTTTACTTTCTCCACAACGATACAATACTGTAGTTCAGTTAATTAAATTTTAATTATATTATATCCTACACCTAGTACACTGATTATTTAGTTAATTCTATATTTAATTAGTAGATCGGATGATACAACATATTAATTTAGTTAAGACATACTTTTCGTTACTTAGATAATTATTTACTTACAGTTGACATTTTCTTTAGTTAATATAATGTTCATGTATGATATGACTGGTATGATATCGACATGACTTACGACAATGTTCTAGACAGAACATCGTAGGCCGTATGTTGTTTTTTGTTAAATTTTTTGATATGATTAAGCAAGTTATTTCAAAAAAAATCTATAGAATAGATTTTTTCCTCCCTGTTGGGCAGGGAATTGTTACGACATGTTTTAACGATGTCGTCAGCTATATTTGTTAGCGCGTTTAAAGTACGCATTAGAGGTTGAGAAGTTTTTAATATAGAATGTTTTTTATGCTTCATGGTTTTTATTGAACGCAATCGAATGGTTCGATTGTGACGTGGTAGGGTTGATATGGTGACGCTTGACTACGAATTTGGTTCACCTTTTTGAATCTTAACTTCAAGCAAGTGAGATGCGTTTGATTTACTCCCGCTTTATAGTATGAAGTGCAGAAGTATTTCTTTGAGATTGGTTTGAGGGTCAGCCATAATAATGTTTGATGAAACGATTGATCAGCAATGGTTAATTACAACCATTGTTTATGAGAGTCAAGAAGTCAGGGAGTATTGATGTATTTTTATGATTCGTTCACGCAAACTAGTTGGTATCATTATCGGTGGACTGCATAGCAGCCACGCGTATATACAGCCTACTACGTTTTGTTGACAACAATAATAATTGATCTAGATGACTGGAACGGACTGCACTGTATAGATATGAATTATAAGATGATTCCTGCAATGCAATGAACTGTTTATGAATTAACTGTGATGTATTCGTATAATGTATTAAATCTATGTTCGTTGGACTCAACACAAGGAGTTTATTTGATCCATCAAGTTGGAAGTTGGCTGGAATATAAAGCCTTATATTTATAATATAAAAATGCACGATTTGCTCTTCTTTATGAAGGATATCAATCTTAACACCAATTAGTTGAAGTTCATGAGGAACAAAGACGAGGTCATTCATTGCGCTAACCGATTTAAAGACAACCTAAATCCTTGACCCTCAATAAGGATAAATAAAGAACCCGCTTCAACAGACGAGAAAATATAAGCCAAAGAGCATCTGCAATGTCAGCAGTAGTAATGCTCTTCAGAGGAATAGCCTCTGGCCAACGTGTGCACATATCAACACACGTCAAGATAAACTGATGTCCTCTAGCAGATTTGATCTTAAATGGACCAATGATGTCTATCGCCATATTCTGAAATGGTCGAATAGGGATGTCTGCAGCCTGAATAGGTGCAGCATGGCGTGGACCTTTGGATTTGACCTCTTGACATACTTTACAAGATCGACAATAAATCCGTATGTCCTTGTTCACAAAAGGCCAAAAGAAAGCCGCAAGAACTCTTGACTTACTTAGTACGGGAAAAACCCATATGTCCAGCACACTGAGAGTCGTGAGCGTGCTGCAAAATTTTAACTCTCAAATTCTTGGGCACAAGAATCTGAGAATGACTTGATCTAGTGGAGTCTTGCACCATACGTACAAGTACGCCATTCTTCATTGTAATCCAAGATTTACGCTTTGTATCTTTATTCGGATCGTCTTTTGTTACAAGAGTGAAGAATTTCTTTAGAGTCGGATCATCTTCTTGCTGTTTTATAAACGAGTCACGAGAAATTACCAAGGGATCATCTTGGTTATGCACTTCATTATCTTCAGTAGATGAAGTTTGAGGCATATTAAGAGCTTGAGCTCTAGTGACTACAGCATTAGCAGTTTGCATATTTTGTTTTTCCCAAACGGAAATTTGTTGTTGAGTGCATTCTTTGACTCCGTGAATACGACCGATGATAAGATCAGCGATCGGTTTCGGCAGAAGACACGCGTGTACATCTCCTGTAAAGAAAAGAGTAGCAATCTTAATGATAGCAGTAGAGTATTTCTCTAAGGTGCCGCCAAATGTTACACATTTGACTACTTTTCCTGTGGCACGAGAAGGATCTACAAGTGACTGCCTAACACCAATTGTGGTGCATCCAGAATAAAAAAGAACTGAGACTGGATTGTCATTTACTAAACCTTTACGTAAGACAAGAGAACCTCTTCCATCATGCGCGACTGACGCAGGAAGAGCGGGAAGAGGATGGCCACAACTTAAAGTGGACACCGTAGTTGGTTCAAATAGTGTTTTGCATTGGGGGCACTGAGATGCTCTCCCAAAATCAAAAGCGGAACATGCCATATTATTAGCGTCATTATTATCTTTAGTCTGTTTATAGGCTTCATGTGACTCTTGCTGTGCAGAGTTTGCCTGATAATGTGATTTATGTTTTTTGTATTGTGATCTACCTCGATTATTATTGCCTCTGTAATCATTATTGTTTCCTCTATTGTAACCCCTATTTGGGTTTGAGTCATAGTTCTCATGGTTACCATTATCATATTCATTATAATGAGTATCTCTATAATTATGATCTTGTTGTCTCCATGATGGATGACTTGGATAGTTTCTACAATGACTTCCTCTGCGGAAATTCCTATAATTGTGACCATCCCTAAATCGAGGGCTGTCGGCTCGTCTCCAGTTCTTCGAAGAAGAACCCTGAAATGATTGGTTACCTTGGTTTTGATAACTATTATGGTTACCCTTTTTATCAAACCTGTTTTGTGGTCCATGAAATTATTGTGAATAATTAGGGTTGTATGGTGTTGCCGAAGCAACTGGTATGCCTTCCTTAACCTTAGCATTGCTAAAAACTACGTCCGGATGTGCCGTGACGTATTGGGTACAATATTCTTCCATTTCTTTTAGTGTCTTGGGTTTACGCTCATGTAGGAATTCAAGGAATGGTTTATTTACACTTGACATAATCTTGTCTCTGTGCAATAAGTCTGTAAAGTGCAATCTTTACTATCTTGCAATATAATACATTTATATACTTATTGTGTTCGCAAATATTTTGTAAACAAAGTATTTCCTTTTTAAGTGCTTAAGGAGAAGTCATTTTTGAGTTACTTCCCTTGAAAGGAGTTCCGTCATCTTCGATCGGACTCCGCGGACGAATTTAGGCCTACTGCGATTTATTCTTTGGCTGGGTAGGAATAGATTGTTCTTGCTTCAGTATATCTATGGCCTGAATTTATACGTAGTGTTTGTATGAGTAGGACGAGTCTGTCTTATATATGGATATCTTTACATTTCTAAGTCGAACTATGTTGGTTGTCGCTAGAAAAGGTCAAAGGCTATGCAGCGGAAGTATCGCTAGCAGGGGGTGTGATTCATGGCCGTCATCCTGTCGGGATGTCGAATTTTGTTGTAGCCGGCTTATCGCCGAAAAGTGATCTATAAGTAGATGGGGGAAAAGTGATAGTCATTTAGACATGTTGTATGTACTTTACCCCAGTGTTTATTCTCTTTTGCCAAGGAATGGCAAAGTTATATTTCGCATAGAAAGGTAAAACCACAATCTATTATGAACTTGGGCTTCGCCATCGTTGTCGATAAGCAGATGCACAGTGGTACTTTTGAAAAGAATATTTATTCAAAGGAAGATGACATTCCTATGTATCAGCACTAGATTATATGATATTATTCAATTACCTCTATGATAGAAGCTATGAAGAAATGAGGACATTTAACGAATGACCAATTTTGGTCTGTATCCAATAGTGAGTGAAGCTCACGAGAGAAGCACAGCCATGTTGAAATCCATATACTTTGTATTTATCGAGTGAGAAAAAGGGATGCCTGTACTATCGCTCGATGAACCAAGAGATCACTGCTACATGTGAGAACCCATGTCTGGGATTCCTATATCTTTATGAAAAATATATATATTGAACTTTACGTGAAGGGATATTCGCTAGACGAGGTTAAGTCTAGGAGCCTTCCTATATATTGGTTATGGTCTGACGTGCCCAGTCAGTAAAGCCAGATGATTTACATGATGGAACTCTGAATGCTTATTTACGAATGCTCCATTATGATATTTGCCAAGCATGAATGCTAACTTAAGATGATATTCCTGTGATCAACATTATGCTGTCTATGTCGACATTTGTTCCTGTAACCATACACGTACTGTCCAAGTGTGCGTCCCATTAAATGTTATAAAAAGACCACCGTAGTTCCAGTACTTCTTGAATTCGAACAGTGTGAGTATGAGTGATGTACTACCAACCTGTCAACTCTATCGAATCATTCTACCATTCGCGTTCTGACATTCATATACACACTCATTGTCTACACTCACATTCTTGTCGGAGCCTCATCACGTTCCAGGACAAGATGACCTGTATGACCAAAACTGTGCTGGGTTTAATGAGTTGACAATCGTTACACTTTACTACACCAGTCCCAACATCTACATTTATCAACTGGTGGACATTCACGGCATTTAACAAATAAAGCGTGATTTAACAACTGGTGTGCCAGCTTCCTGGGTCAACCTGCACAGTGACCATATTGAGAAGTAAACTACTGAGACCAGACGTTCCTTGGGGTCTGTTACGACACACAAATACATCAAGAGTACAACTCTACAGTGATGTCAGCGTGACCTGTCCTGTCGACAGTATGCAGTAACTAGGTCAGCGTTTGTTGACATTTGGTTCGTTGGACATTTGCCATACAACTGACAGTGTTACACAGCAAGCTTGGTTGAAACATAGAACATTACACATCAGGACTGGAGAATATTTGACAGTGTTTGCGACAGGAAGTGTTATTGAACTGAGAAGTCCTACATCGATTGTTATCATTCACATCAACGATGGAGCTTCTATTTCTGTGTTGAATTTAAAATAATTAGACCAGAAGTATTTGTTTAATAAAGTACCACAGTACTGTACTATTAGGCAGTGTAACTGAGCCTTCATTCCAACACATTCTTTCTGCAACACTCTATTTACATCATATTGCCATACTATTTATGCATTTATGTATTTATGTTTAAATATTTATATGTGATATTTGTTTGCATCCAGCGGGTTGTTGTTTTGGTTGGGCGGTGTCACACAACAGAGTATCCCACGTAATAGAGGGTCTGATGTGTGCGTTTCTATAGGTGCAATTTTCTTGATTGAAAATTTGCTGCGACAGCTGTTGCTATTAGTGTTAGCTGTGAAGACTGTACTCATTGTGGTTTTTGTAATATTCCTCTGTTCTTTAGTTTGTTTTGATTTGTTTGTAATTAGTTGGTCTACCCTATTCTATCTTTCAGTTCTATTCTCAATTTATATTTATATACTGTGGCGTTATTTGTATTTGTTATCCTCTTGCGGTTTATCTTTTATTGTTTTTCCCATTTGATTTATTTCATTTCCGCAAATGTTTTCATGTTCTTCTGTATAACTGTTTTGTTTTGTGCCTGATCGACATACACTATTTAAAATATAGTTGATCATATAAATTGATGTACAAGAATCAACTGATAGTTAATTGCTATTACTAAAGGTACACAGTTGATGATATAAAACACTGTTTCTGGTGCACTGCACTTATATTATAGAGTGAACCAGCAACTTATAGCTGTTATTATATAAGGATTTATACAAGACCTTTGTAAGGCTTGTTTCCCACAGTGATTGGGATAGTTAAGTACTATTTTCCACAGGTTACAAAGTTATCATACAAGGTCTTTGATTAAGACTAAGAAAGTGAATTTATTTACTTTTGCAAATTACTGATCTTATTAGACAAGATGTCTACATTAGATTATTTTATCACACAAGGCAGGGCTCTTGATAAGACTGGTCAGCAATTAGAAGAATGGGCAGTTGCTCAATATGACAAAGCATTAGCTGCTGAAGAAAGAAAAGCATTGATTGAGGAGAAAAGATTAGAAGCTGAGGAAAAAAAATTACAAAGAGAGTATGAACAAAAGAAATTGCAGATACAGACTGATGAAAAAAGATTCCAGATGGAAATGGAAAAAGAGAAAAGAAAAGATGAAGCTGCTGCAGAAGAGAAAAAATTACAAGCTGCTGCAGAAGAGAAAAAATTACAAGCTGCTGCAGAAGAGAAAAAATTACAAGCTGCTGCAGAAGAGAAAAAATTACAAGCTGCTGCAGAAGAGAAAAGATTACAAAGAGAAGCTGAAGCTCAAGAGAAAAAAGCAATAAGAGAACATGAACACAAAAAAGAACTTTTAGCATTTGAGTTAGAAAAGTTAAAGTTAACAAACATAAGTGAGGGTAATCAAGCATCTGGTGGTAATGGTAAACCCTTTACTTACAAGGTCAAGGTACCAGCGTTCAACCCTTCCAGTGATGACATAACATTCTGGCTAAATAGATTTGAACGCTCTTGTCGAGCCCATAATGTGGACAAATCACAATATGCTAACCAGTTATCAGAAAATCTGAAAGGTGATTCTCTGACTAGTTTAAGTTTGGTTGAAGAGGCTGACAAAGATAACTATGATGTTATTAGGGCAGCCTTATTAAAGAAGTATCAGTTGTCTGAAGAGGGTTATCGGAAGTTGTTTAAGACAATGGTGCCTGAGGCAGGTGTAGAATTCTCAGAATTCATTGCAAGGACACGTCTTACATTTGATCGTTGGATTGAGCTATCCAAAACAGAAAAGACTTATGAAGCCCTTATGGACTTGATACTCAGAGACAAGATTATGTCAAGTATAAATAAACCTTTCCTCGAATTCTTACATGAGCGTAAACCTAAGTCTCTAAAAGAAATGGAACAGTATTGTACCCAATACGTCACTGCACATCCGGACGTAGCTATCGGCAACAGTAAGGTTAAAGAAGGTATGCCAGTTGCTTCTGCAACACCATACAACCCTAATCACTCTCACAAATTCCAAGGACCTCAAAATAGGTTTAATAAAAAAGGTAACTATTACAGTTATCAGAACCAAGGTAACCAATCATTTCAGGGTTCTTCTTCGAATACCTGGAGAAGAGCTGACAGCCCTCGATTCAGGGGTGGTCATAATTACAGGAACTTTCGCAAAGGAAGTCATTCTAGAAACTATCCAAGTTTTCCTTCATGGAGACAACAGGATCATAATTACCGAGATACTCATTATAATGAATATGATGATAGTAACCAAAGGAGCTATGATTCAAACCCGAGTAGGGGTTATAATAGTGGAAACAATGATAAGTACAGAGGCAATAATAACAGAGGTAGAGCACAATTCAAAAAACATAAAGCTCATTACCAGGCGAACTCTGCACAGCAAGAGTCCCACGAAGCCTATAAACAAAATAAAGATAATGATGACTCTAATAATATGGCATGTGCCGCTTTTGATTTTGGGAGAGCATCTCAGTGCCCCCAATGCAAAACATTATTTGAGCCAACCACAGTGTCTACTTTAAGCTGTGGGCATCCTCTTCCCGCTCTTCCTGCGTCAATCGCGCATGATGGGAGAGGTTCTCTTGTCTTACACAAAGGTTTAGTAAATGACAATCCAGTCTCAGTACTTTTTGATTCTGGATGCACAACTATTGGGGTTAGGCAGTCACTCATAGATCCTTCTCATTCTACAGGCAAAGTAGTCAAATGCGTAACATTTGGCGGCACCATAGAGAAATACTCTACCGCTATCATTAGGATTGCTACTCCTTTCTTCACAGGAGATGTACACGCATGTCTTTTGCCGAATCCGATCGCTGATCTTATCATCGGTCGCATTCACGGAGTCAAAGAATGCACTCCGGAGCAAATTTCCGTTTGGGAAAATCAAAATATGCAATCTGCTAATGCGGTAGTCACTAGAGCTCAAGCTCTCAATATGCCTGAAACTTCATCTGTTGAAGATAATGAAGTGCATAACCAAGATGATCCCTTGGTAATTTCTCGTGACTCGTTTATAAAACAACAAGAAGAAGATCCGACTCTTAAGAAATTCTTCACTCTTGTAACGAAAGGTGATCCGAATAAAGATTCAAATTGTAAATCTTGGATTACAATGAAGAATGGCGTACTTGTACGTATGGTGCAAGACTCCACTAAGTCAAGTCATTCTCAGATTCTTGTACCCAAGAATTTGAGAGTTAAGATCTTACAACATGCACACGACTCTCAGTGTGCTGGTCACATGGGTTTTTCCCGTACAAAGTCAAGAGTTCTTGCGGCTTTCTTTTGGCCTTTTGTGAACAAGGACATACGGATCTATTGTCGATCCTGTAAAGTATGTCAAGAAGTCAAATCCAAAGGTCCTCGTCATGCTGCGCCTATTCAGGCTGCAGATATTCCTATTCGTCCATTCCAGAAAATGGCGATAGACATCATTGGTCCATTCAAGATCAAATCTGCTAGAGGACATCAGTTTATCTTAACGTGTGTAGACATGTGCACACGTTGGCCAGAGGCTATCCCTCTAAAGAGCATTACTACCGCTGACATTGCAGATGCTCTTTGGCTTATATTTTCTCGGCTGGGATTCCCCGGAGAAATATTATCAGATCATGGCACCCAACTGATATCGGATACCATGTCTCAAGTAATGTCTACTCTACAGATAGAGAGATCTTTGAGTAGCATCTATCATCCTATGTCCAATGGGATGGTCGAGCGACTAAATAGAACACTTAAGAACTTATTAGGGAAGATAACTGAGGATCATCCTCAAGATTGGGATAGGGTTTTACCCGCGGCCCTCTTCGCGTACAGAGAGGTCCCCAATGAACATACAGGGTTTTCTCCCTTTGAACTTGTCTTTGGCGCGCGACCGCGCGGCCCAATGTCTTTGCTGCATGATCTTATAACAGCTGACAATATTGACGATGACACAAAATCTTCTTACGAGTATGTCATCGCGCTGAGACAAAAGATTATCGAAGCATGCAAATTGGCAACGTCCTCTTCTGAATTTGCTAAGCAGAAGGCAAGACAATTTGCTAATAAGAAGAAAACTTTACGACAACTTTGTCCTGGTGACAAAGCATTTGTTTTGCTACCTTGTCGTGAAAATAGACTCCTTATTAGTTGGAAAGGTCCGTACGATATAATATCGAAAATTTCAGATGTTGACTACATCGTCGATATTAACGGGAAGCATAAAACCTTCCACATCAATATGCTTACGGAGTTCCATGAACGTCCTGACTATCTACAGCCTATTTTCCAGGCAACGGACGAATCTCATGTCAAACATGGTCATTACTCATCACTGTCTGTAATACAGGATGAGGAAACAAGTTTTTCGGATGTTAATCTTCCGCTTCCAATGATCCCACTTCATTCTAGTGAATCATGGAAAGACGTTACTGTTTCTCCTGATTTGTCTCTAGGAGAACAGCGACAAGTTTCGTCTATGTTACAAACATTTCAGGATGTCCTCACTGACATCCCTGGACAAACTCATGTCATTGAGCATGACATTGTTCTAACTGAACATACTCCAATTAGGGTTAGACCTTATCCTATCCCTATACATTTCCAAACACAGGTTGAAAAGGAGTTGGATGAAATGATAGATTTACAAATAATCGAACCATCCACTTCTGCATATTCTTCGCCGATGGTTATTGTTCGAAAAAAAGACAATAACATACGTCTTTGCGTTGACTATCGCAAATTGAATCAAGTTACGAAGTTCGATGCTGAACCTATGCCTTTACTAGAAGAGCTACTTACTCGTCTTTCTAAATCGCATTTTTTCACTAAACTTGATTTGTCTAAAGGATATTGGCAAGTTCCATTATCCGAACGCGCCAAACCTCTTACCGCTTTCTCTACTCCCAGAGGCCTTTTCCAATGGAATTTTATGCCTTTCGGCCTTATGAACGCACCAGCTACATTTGTACGCATGATGCGTCGAATCCTATCGTATCGGTCAGATGTCATTGCTTATCTAGACGACATCTGTCTTTTCAGCGATACTTGGGAAGATCACTATTCAGGGTTAGTTGAATTATTATCAACTCTGCGTGAGTATAACCTGACAGCAAAACCATCCAAAGCTTGTATTGGCTTTAGCGAAATTGCTTTCTTAGGCCATCGAGTAGGTCACGGTTTCTTGAAGACAGAAGACCATAATATCACTAAGATACTTAACATCTCTATCCCTAGGACTAAAAAGCAAGTGCGAAGTCTTTTAGGTCTCATACAATTTTATGGACGTTTCATTCCGAATCTGTCCTCTATCATGGCACCTCTCTCTACACTATTAAAGAAAGGGTCGCCTAACATGGTTCACTGGTCTCATGAATGCCAATCTTCACTAGAGAAGATCAAAACTATGTTTTCATCACCACCTATTTTAGTGTTACCTACAACAGATAAGACATTTGTTCTTCGTAGTGACGCTTCATCCACTGGGATTGGAGCGGCACTAATGCAAGAGTACTCTGGAACTCTGCATCCTGTAATGTATATATCCAGAAAACTTAATGCTGCAGAAAGGAATTACTCGGTTTTAGACAGTGAATTATTGGCAATGGTTTGGTCAATTCTCAAACTCCAAAGATTCCTTCTGGGCGCGCATTTCGTAGTGGAAACTGACCAAAAAGCTCTTACGGCTATCCAAAGTAAGAACTTGAAGAGCTCGAGATCAACTCGATACGCAATCGCTCTTCAACCTTTTCATTTCTCGGTACGAGCTATCCGTGGTTCAGAAAATGTGATGGCGGACATTCTGTCCAGATGCCCACATGATGCCACTTAACTGTTAAATATTGGATCTTTTTAATATGTATAACTTTACAACAGTTATTTTTTGTTTCTTTACTAAGATACACATTTGTAATTTAATAATAGAATGATGGTATCTCTACTTAGCGGTTTATTGATGTTTATTCACCGCTGTTCTTTGATGATTGTTTCTTCATAAATCATAAATTTAAGATTATAGTGTGAATTTTTGGTATGCATTGTATAATTACCAGAATTGTATTATACGTAGATCACACCTTCCTGGAAACATTTATTCGTAGAGAAACAATTTCTCTCAGATTTTGAGATATATTCTCACCGGTCATATTAGGAATTATAGTTATTCCTGATATTTTCATCTGCGCAGTATTCTTGCGTTGTGAGCCTATTCTACGTTGCTCCTAGATGTATTTAAAAAAAAAAAAATTTTTTTTTTTTTTCCCGGGAGGTGTGGTAAGACTGTAAAGTGCAATCTTTACTATCTTGCAATATAATACATTTATATACTTATTATGTTCGCAAATATTTTGTAAACAAAGTATTTCCTTTTTAAGTGCTTAAGGAGAAGTCATTTTTGAGTTACTTCCCTTGAAAGGAGTTCCGTCATCTTCGATCGGACTCCGCGGACGAATTTAGGCCTACTGCGATTTATTCTTTGGCTGGGTAGGAATAGATTGTTCTTGCTTCAGTATATCTATGGCCTGAATTTATACGTAGTGTTTGTATGAGTAGGACGAGTCTGTCTTATATATGGATATCTTTACATTTCTAAGTCGAACTATGTTGGTTGTCGCTAGAAAAGGTCAAAGGCTATGCAGCGGAAGTATCGCTAGCAGGGGGTGTGATTCATGGCCGTCATCCTGTCGGGATGTCGAATTTTGTTGTAGCCGGCTTATCGCCGAAAAGTGATCTATAAGTAGATGGGGGGAAAGTGATAGTCATTTAGACATGTTGTATGTACTTTACCCCAGTGTTTATTCTCTTTTGCCAAGGAATGGCAAAGTTATATTTCGCATAGAAAGGTAAAACCACAATCTATTATGAACTTGGGCTTCGCCATCGTTGTCGATAAGCAGATGCACAGTGGTACTTTTGAAAAGAATATTTATTCAAAGGAAGATGACATTCCTATGTATCAGCACTAGATTATATGATATTATTCAATTACCTCTATGATAGAAGCTATGAAGAAATGAGGACATTTAACGAATGACCAATTTTGGTCTGTATCCAATAGTGAGTGAAGCTCACGAGAGAAGCACAGCCATGTTGAAATCCATATACTTTGTATTTATCGAGTGAGAAAAAGGGATGCCTGTACTATCGCTCGATGAACCAAGAGATCACTGCTACATGTGAGAACCCATGTCTGGGATTCCTATATCTTTATGAAAAATATATATATATTGAACTTTACGTGAAGGGATATTCGCTAGACGAGGTTAAGTCTAGGAGCCTTCCTATATATTGGTTATGGTCTGACGTGCCCAGTCAGTAAAGCCAGATGATTTACATGATGGAACTCTGAATGCTTATTTACGAATGCTCCATTATGATATTTGCCAAGCATGAATGCTAACTTAAGATGATATTCCTGTGATCAACATTATGCTGTCTATGTCGACATTTGTTCCTGTAACCATACACGTACTGTCCAAGTGTGCGTCCCATTAAATGTTATAAAAAGATCACCGTAGTTCCAGTACTTCTTGAATTCGAACAGTGTGAGTATGAGTGATGTACTACCAACCTGTCAACTCTATCGAATCATTCTACCATTCGCGTTCTGACATTCATATACACACTCATTGTCTACACTCACATTCTTGTCGGAGCCTCATCACGTTCCAGGACAAGATGACCTGTATGACCAAAACTGTGCTGGGTTTAATGAGTTGACAATCGTTACACTTTACTACATCAGTCCCAACATCTACATTTATCAACTGGTGGACATTCACGGCATTTAACAAATAAAGCGTGATTTAACAAAGTTCATAACAGCTTCATATGTCTTTTCTGTTTTGGACAACTCAATCCAACGATTAAATGTAAGACGTGTCCTTGCAATGAATTCTGAGAATTCTACCCCTGATTCGGGTACCATTTTCTTAAACAAAAGACGGTAACCTTCCTCTGTTAATTGATATTTTTTTAACAAGGCTGCTCTGATAACATCATAATTATTCTGGTCAGCCTCTTCTACCAAGCTTAAACTAGTCAGAGTGTCACCTTTCAGTATCTCTGATAACTGATTAGCATATTGTGATCTATCCACATTATGATTTCGACAAGAACGTTCAAATCTATCTAGCCAAACTGTTATGTCGTCACTGGATGGATTAAATGCTGGTAGCTTGATCTTGAAAATAAAAGGTTTAACATTACCACCAGATGACTGATTAATATTACCCATGTTTGTTAATTTCAATTTTTCTAACTCAAATGCTAACAGTTTTTCCTCATGTTCCCTTTTTGCTTTTCTCTCCTCGACTTCAGCTTCTCTATCTAATCTCTTTTGTTCAGCCTCAGCTTCTCTTTGTAATCTTTTTTCTTCTTTTTCTATTTCCATCTGGATTCTCTTTTCCTCCACCTGCATCTGCAATTTCTTTTGTTCAGCTTCCAATTCCATTTTTTTCCCCTCAGCTTTTTGTTTTTCAGCCTCAGCTTCTCTTTCTAATTTTTTTTCTTCAGCTTTTTGTTTTTTCTCTTCCTCCTTCTGTGCTTTGGCATAATGAGAAAGTACAAACTCTTTTAACTCCTCAGGAGTCATCCCAAGGGCTCTCCCTTGCTCAATGAAGTAGTCTAAAGTTGCCATAATATTTAATAATATGTGGCTATTATCACTGAAAAATATCACATTTATTTCAACCAAACAGGAGCAAGTTTTTAACAAAAACTTGTATAATCAGCTCCCTATATCCCAATCTCTGTGGGAAACAAGCCTTTAAATAAGGTCTTGTATAATCAACTGTGTACCTCTAATAATAGCAATTAATCATCAGTTGATTCTTTCTCCTAAGTTCACTACACAGCTAGTAGTGTATGATCAAATATATTTTATATAGCGTATGTCAATCAAGAACACAAACAAAACAATTATAAAAGACAACATGAAAACATTCGCAGAAATCAAATAAGTTAAATAGAAAAACAGAAGAAAATAATCACAGAACCTGTGATGATAACTGCGCCGTAATAAACAAAACAAATAACGCCACAGTGTATAAATATAAAGTTGTATAGAACTGAATTTTACGAAAGGGTAGACCTACAAACACAAACAAATCAAAACAAAACCAACGAACAGAAAAATATTACAAAAACAACGATAAGTACAGTCGTCACAGCTAACAAAAAATAGCAACAGATGTTGCATGCAAATTTTCAATTAAGAAAATTGCCCCCTACAGACGACTAATATAAGCCCTATGTTACTTGATAAATCTTATATTAGTTAATAAACACTAAATTTTGAACTAAACTATTACAAAGTTCAATGTATAGAGCAGTTCAAGAAGCTCCAACGTTGATGGTTCTAATAACTAACACACGTAGGACTTCTGATTTGTACTGTATTTTTTCCAAAAAAGTTAAACGTATGTTTGTAACTTGCTGTAATGTCCAACGAAAAAATGTCAACAAGCGCTGACCTAGTTTCAGTATTCGCTCGATAGGTCACGTGAGGAACTGTCGACAAATTGTAGACTCTCACTGCTGGTGTGTCGTATCAGGCGTCATGGAAACGATCTGGTATGAGTAGCTGACTTCCATGTAGTTTCTACTGTGCAGGTTAACCTAGAAAGCTGGCCTACCACGTTGATATGGACTCTTTTTAGGTCACCACGTTGATAAAGCTGGTACTGGTGTAGATGGTCAACTCAAAACCCGGCACAGTGTTGGGCATACAGGTCACCTTGTCTAAAAACGTAATGAGGCCCCAACAAGGATGTAATATTGACTATGAGTGTTACTGTGAGTGTCAATACGCGAATGCATGGATTGTTCTGAAGAGTTGACTAGAAGATCAAACACTCACTCACACGTAGCTAGAAGTTAATGATGCAGACTACTGGAACTACTATGGTCGTTTCATACTGTTTAATGGGACGCACACACTTGGACAGTACGAGTATAGTTACAGGAAAACAGCTGGCATATATCAGCATACGGTTGATCAATGGTCTACAATCTTAAGTTGGCATTCATGTTGAAGAACATTACAATGGAACGTCCGTAGACAAGCACTTAGATTTCCACTGTTTATAAATGTAATCATCAGGCCTTACTGACCGATCATGTCAGTTAATAAATAATGTTCAAGCATGACTCCTAGACAGAACCTCTTTTCTTGCGAAGATTCCTTTAAGTAAAGTTCAGCAAATATTTCTGAAGACAATGTTAACCCACCAGTATTGGGTTTTCTTTATAACTGTGATCTCTTAATCATCACCTGATAATAAGGGGAATCCCTGTTCTCTGATCGATGATCGACAAAAAAATAGGATCCAAAATGGCTTCTGGTTCCCTTTGAGCATCGCTCACTATACAGATGCATAGTAAAGCTTCAATATAAGCTTTGTTCATGAACACAAATGTTTCTACAAGAATCAGCATATTCTTTCATCATAACTACTGCATACAATCATATTCAGTGCTGCTAGGTAACATGTCATCCCGACATATTGATATAGATAATCATCATGTAGACGTCTGCCCATCTAAGCCTAGGAAGAAAAAGTTCAGCAACAGTTCTTTTACCTGGGCATGGGAAATACACTAGCAGAACACATACGCCCTCTCCTGGCGTTATAGAATAAACACTGGGGAACTCATAGACTTAATAATCATATCAGAAATTATCTTCTTCCCCATAACAAATACAGTGATCAACAAACTGAGGACTCGTCTCCGACATGTCCTTCGCCAGCCTCCATCATCACCGAAGACCCTCTTTTCGTCCCCGCTTGCGCAGAAACTGCCTGACCCCCAAAGTTCGGTACAAGGAAAAATAGTCCCACTTAGACATACAAAGATATCACGATATAAGACCGAATCGTCTTAAATAGACGAGGAGTAAACATAGACTCGGACCATAAACATTCCTGCATAAACCTAAGCAAGCACAATCTGTTTCTGGCCCAACAAGGAACAGACGAACACAATCTAGATTCATACGCCAAAATCGATATCCAGGGGAGATAACCCATATAACAAAAGTATCAATCAATCATGGGTGATACACCTTTGACCAGGAAAGCATTTTGATTCTAAAAACAAATACTTTCCCTCAGACAAATAAATATTATAATAACTACATACATTGCCACCAGTAATCTGTTGGTAACAAATATATTAGCTCGATAATGGCGGGTGTGTGTGTAGGTAGTGTGTGGGTTGTATTGTGGTGTGTTGTATTGTATTATGTTATGTTTTGTTAGGTGGGAGTGAAGTGTTAGAGACATGACTAGGACCAGCATCGAGAGGTGGGAGTGAAGTGTTAGATAACAAAGGTCTAGAGGTGGGAGTGAAGTGTTGGGAGTGAAGTATTAGAGACATGACCAGGTCCAGCATCGAGAAGTGGGAGTGAAGTGTTAGAGACTACACTAGAAACAGCCTCGAGAGGTGGGAGTGAAGTGTTAGAGACTTTACTAGGACCAGCATCGAGAAGTGGGAGTGAAGTGTTAGAGACTTGACTACGTCTAGCATCGAGTAATAAATCTACTCACCCCAATGTCCAGCTAGTGCTATGTAAGTGGCCCGCACACACCCGGGTTCTTCACATAAAAAATACTGTCAAAGACCAGGCTGGACAACACCAAATAGACAGTTTTATTGAACTCAAAAAGGCTCCGTAGAAATATATGGTATATGCAGACTTGATTATGGCGGCAACTAGATACGCATTAGTGTTGCGTGTTGCAATCGGAACAATATCGAGACCGTTTTCAGCCATTTTAATAAAACTCAAAACACACGTGCTTTTTTAACGCGCGTACTCAGACACGATCTGAGAAAATTTTGGGGTCATCTTTGCTGACTGGAAGCGTTAAAAAAGCACGTGTGTTTTGAGTTTTATTAAAATGGCTGAAAACGGTCTCGATATTGTTCCGATTGCAACACGCAACACTAATGCGTATCTAGTTGCCGCCATAATCAAGTCTGCATATACCATATATTTCTACGGAGCCCTTTTGAGTTCAATAAAACTGTCTATTTGGTGTTTTCCAGCCTGGTCTTTGACAGTATTTTGTATGTGAAGAACCCGGGTATGTGCGGGCCACTTACATAGCCCTAGCTGGACATTGGGGTGAGTAGATTTATTACTCGATGCTAGACGTAGTCAAGTCTCTAACACTTCACTCCCACCTCTCGATGCTGGTCCTAGTAAAGTCTCTAACAAGTCGCGCCCCCTTCTCGAGGCTGTTTCTAGTGTAGTCTCTAACACTTCACTCCCACCTCTCGATGCTGGACCTGGTCATGTCTCTAATACTTCACTCCCAACACTTCACTCCCACCTCTAGACCTTTGTTATCTAACACTTCACTCCCACCTCTCGATGCTGGTCCTAGTCATGTCTCTAACACTTCACTCCCACCTCTCGCTGCTGGACCTAGGCAAGTCTCTAACACTACCCTCCCACCTCTAGATGCTTGCACTAGTAAATGTAAGTCTCTAACACTTCACTCCCACCTCTCGCTGCTGGACCTGGTATAGTCATGTCTCTATCACTTCACTCCCACCTCTCGATGCTGTTCCTAGTATAGGCAAGTCTTTAACACTTTACTCCCAACTCTAGATGTTATAACTGTTTGTAAAATATATATATATATATATATATATATATATATATATATATATATTGTAATATGTACGTATAACTGTTGTATAAATAAACAACACATAACATAATACAATACAACACACCACAATACAACCCACACACTACCTACACACACACCCGCCATTATCGAGCTAATATATTTGTTACCAACAGATTACTGGTGGCAATGTATGTAGTTATTATAATATTTATTTGTCTGAGGGAAAGTATTTGTTTTTAGAATCAAAATGCTTTCCTGGTCAAAGGTATATCACCCATGATTGATTGATACTTTTGTTATATGGGTTATCTCCCCTGGATATCGATTTTGGCGTATGAATCTAGATTTTGTTCGTCTGTTCCTTGTTGGGCCAGAAACAGATTGTGCTTGCTTAGGTTTATGCAGGAATGTTTATGGTCCGAGTCTATGTTTACTCCTCGTCTATTTAAGACGATTCGGTCTTATATCGTGATATCTTTGTATGTCTAAGTGGGACTTTTTCCTTGTACCGAACTTTGGGGGTCAGGCAGTTTCTGCGCAAGCGGGGACGAAAAGAGGGTCTTCGGTGATGATGGAGGCTGGCGAAGGACATGTCGGAGACGAGTCCTCAGTTTGTTGATCACTGTATTTGTTATGGGGAGGAAGATAATTTCTGATATGATTATTAAGTCTATGAGTTCCCCAGTGTTTATTCTATAACGCCAGGAGAGGGCGTATGTGTTCTGCTAGTGTATTTCCCATGCCCAGGTAAAAGAACTGTTGCTGAACTTTTTCTTCCTAGGCTTAGATGGGCAGACGTCTACATGATGATTATCTATATCAATATGTCGGGATGACATGTTACCTAGCAGCACTGAATATGATTGTATGCAGCAGTTATGATGAAAGAATATGCTGATTCTTGTAGAAACATTTGTGTTCATGAACAAAGCTTATATTGAAGCTTTACTATGCATCTGTATAGTGAGCGATGCTCAAAGGGAACCAGAAGCCATTTTGGATCCTATTTTTTTGTCGATCATCGATCAGAGAACAGGGATTCCCCTTATTATCAGGTGATGATTAAGAGATCACAGTTATAAAGAAAACCCAATACTGGTGGGTTAACATTGTCTTCAGAAATATTTGCTGAACTTTACTTAAAGGAATCTTCGCAAGAAAAGAGGTTCTGTCTAGGAGTCATGCTTGAACATTATTTATTAACTGACATGATCGGTCAGTAAGGCCTGATGATTACATTTATAAACAGTGGAAATCTAAGTGCTTGTCTACGGACGTTCCATTGTAATGTTCTTCAACATGAATGCCAACTTAAGATTGTAGACCATTGATCAACCGTATGCTGATATATGCCAGCTGTTTTCCTGTAACTATACTCGTACTGTCCAAGTGTGTGTGTCCCATTAAACAGTATGAAACGACCATAGTAGTTCCAGTAGTCTGCATCATTAACTTCTAGCTACGTGTGAGTGAGTGTTTGATCTTCTAGTCAACTCTTCAGAACAATCCATGCATTCGCGTATTGACACTCACAGTAACACTCATAGTCAATATTACATCCTTGTTGGGGCCTCATTACGTTTTTGGACAAGGTGACCTGTATGCCCAACACTGTGCCGGGTTTTGAGTTGACCATCTACACCAGTACCAGCTTTATCAACGTGGTGACCTAAAAAGAGTCCATATCAACGTGGTAGGCCAGCTTTCTAGGTTAACCTGCACAGTAGAAACTACATGGAAGTCAGCTACTCATACCAGATCGTTTCCATGACGCCTGATACGACACACCAGCAGTGAGAGTCTACAATTTGTCGACAGTTCCTCACGTGACCTATCGAGCGAATACTGAAACTAGGTCAGCGCTTGTTGACATTTTTTCGTTGGACATTACAGCAAGTTACAAACATACGTTTAACTTTTTTGGAAAAAATACAGTACAAGTCAGAAGTCCTACGTGTGTTAGTTATTAGAACCATCAACGTTGGAGCTTCTTGAACTGCTCTATACATTGAACTTTGTAATAGTTTAGTTCAAAATTTAGTGTTTATTAAAGTGGCAGTTTATTGTATTTACATTAGAAACTTTGCCATTACATAACAGCTGCACCTTCGCTACAACACATCCCATTTATATGATATATATGTATTTATGTTTAAATGTTTACATATTATTTGTGTGTCTATGTCGTGGGCGGTTGGTGAGGTGACTAATATAAGATTTCCCAAGTAACATAGGGCTTATATTAGTCGTCTGTAGGGGGCAATTTTCTTAATTGAAAATTTGCATGCAACATCTGTTGCTATTTTTTGTTAGCTGTGACGACTGTACTTATCGTTGTTTTTGTAATATTTTTCTGTTCGTTGGTTTTGTTTTGATTTGTTTGTATTTGTAGGTCTACCCTTTCGTAAAATTCAGTTCTATACAACTTTATATTTATACACTGTGGCGTTATTTGTTTTGTTTATTACGGCGCAGTTATCATCACAGGTTCTGTGATTATTTTCTTCTGTTTTTCTATTTAACTTATTTGATTTCTGCGAATGTTTTCATGTTGTCTTTTATAATTGTTTTGTTTGTGTTCTTGATTGACACACGCTATATAAAATATATTTGATCATACACTACTAGCTGTGTAGTGAACTTAGGAGAAAGAATCAACTGATGATTAATTGCTATTATTAGAGGTACACAGTTGATTATACAAGACCTTATTTAAAGGCTTGTTTCCCACAGAGATTGGGATATAGGGAGCTGATTATACAAGTTTTTGTTAAAAACTTGCTCCTGTTTGGTTGAAATAAATTTGATATTTTTCAGTAATAATAGCCACATATTATTAAATATTATGGCAACTTTAGACTACTTCATTGAGCAAGGGAGAGCCCTTGGGATGACTCCTGAGGAGTTAAAAGAGTTTGTACTTTCTCATTATGCCAAAGCACAGAAGGAGGAAGAGAAAAAACAAAAAGCTGAAGAAAAAAGATTAGAAAGAGAAGCTGAGGCTGAAAAACAAAAAGCTGAGGGGAAAAAAATGGAATTGGAAGCTGAACAAAAGAAATTGCAGATGCAGGTGGAGGAAAAGAGAATCCAGATGGAAATAGAAAAAGAAGAAAAAAGATTACAAAGAGAAGCTGAGGCTGAACAAAAGAGATTAGATAGAGAAGCTGAAGTCGAGGAGAGAAAAGCAAAAAGGGAACATGAGGAAAAACTGTTAGCATTTGAGTTAGAAAAATTGAAATTAACAAACATGGGTAATATTAATCAGTCATCTGGTGGTAATGTTAAACCTTTTATTTTCAAGATCAAGCTACCAGCATTTAATCCATCCAGTGACGACATAACAGTTTGGCTAGATAGATTTGAACGTTCTTGTCGAAATCATAATGTGGATAGATCACAATATGCTAATCAGTTATCAGAGATACTGAAAGGTGACACTCTGACTAGTTTAAGCTTGGTAGAAGAGGCTGACCAGAATAATTATGATGTTATCAGAGCAGCCTTGTTAAAAAAATATCAATTAACAGAGGAAGGTTACCGTCTTTTGTTTAAGAAAATGGTACCTGAATCAGGGGTAGAATTCTCAGAATTCATTGCAAGGACACGTCTTACATTTAATCGTTGGATTGAGTTGTCCAAAACAGAAAAGACATATGAAGCCGTTATGGACTTATTGCACAGAGACAAGATTATGTCAAGTGTAAATAAACCATTCCTTGAATTCCTACATGAGCGTAAACCCAAGACACTAAAAGAAATGGAAGAATATTGTACCCAATACGTCACGGCACATCCGGACGTAGCTTTTAGCAATGCTAAGGTTAAGGAAGGCATACCAGTTGCTTCGGCAACACCATACAACCCTAATTATTCACATAAATTTCATGGACCACAAAACAGGTTTGATAAAAAGGGTAACCATAATAGTTATCAAAACCAAGGTAACCAATCATTTCAGGGTTCTTCTTCGAAGAACTGGAGACGAGCCGACAGCCCTCGATTTAGGGATGGTCACAATTATAGGAATTTCCGCAGAGGAAGTCATTGTAGAAACTATCCAAGTCATCCATCATGGAGACAACAAGATCATAATTATAGAGATACTCATTATAATGAATATGATAATGGTAACCATGAGAACTATGACTCAAACCCAAATAGGGGTTTCAATAGAGGAAACAATAATGATTACAGAGGCAATAATAATCGAGGTAGATCACAATACAAAAAACATAAATCACATTATCAGGCAAACTCTGCACAGCAAGAGTCACATGAAGCCTATAAACAGACTAAAGATAATAATGACGCTAATAATATGGCATGTTCCGCTTTTGATTTTGGGAGAGCATCTCAGTGCCCCCAATGCAAAACACTATTTGAACCAACTACGGTGTCCACTTTAAGTTGTGGCCATCCTCTTCCCGCTCTTCCTGCGTCAGTCGCGCATGATGGAAGAGGTTCTCTTGTCTTACATAAAGGTTTAGTAAATGACAATCCAGTCTCAGTTCTTTTTTATTCTGGATGCACCACAATTGGTGTTAGGCAGTCACTTGTAGATCCTTCTCGTGCCACAGGAAAAGTAGTCAAATGTGTAACATTTGGCGGCACCTTAGAGAAATACTCTACTGCTATCATTAAGATTGCTACTCTTTTCTTTACAGGAGATGTACACGCGTGTCTTCTGCCGAAACCGATCGCTGATCTTATCATCGGTCGTATTCACGGAGTCAAAGAATGCACTCCACAACAAATTTCCGTTTGGGAAAAACAAAATATGCAAACTGCTAATGCTGTAGTCACTAGAGCTCAAGCTCTTAATATGCCTCAAACTTCATCTACTGAAGATAATGAAGTGCATAACCAAGATGATCCCTTGGTAATTTCTCGTGACTCGTTTATAAAACAGCAAGAAGATGATCCGACTCTAAAGAAATTCTTCACTCTTGTAACAAAAGACGATCCGAATAAAGATACAAAGCGTAAATCTTGGATTACAATGAAGAATGGCGTACTTGTACGTATGGTGCAAGACTCCACTAGATCAAGTCATTCTCAGATTCTTGTGCCCAAGAATTTGAGAGTTAAAATTTTGCAGCACGCTCACGACTCTCAGTGTGCTGGACATATGGGTTTTTCCCGTACTAAGTAAGTCAAGAGTTCTTGCGGCTTTCTTTTGGCCTTTTGTGAACAAGGACATACGGATTTATTGTCGATCTTGTAAAGTATGTCAAGAGGTCAAATCCAAAGGTCCACGCCATGCTGCACCTATTCAGGCTGCAGACATCCCTATTCGACCATTTCAGAATATGGCGATAGACATCATTGGTCCATTTAAGATCAAATCTGCTAGAGGACATCAGTTTATCTTGACGTGTGTTGATATGTGCACACGTTGGCCAGAGGCTATTCCTCTGAAGAGCATTACTACTGCTGACATTGCAGATGCTCTTTGGCTTATATTTTCTCGTCTGGGGTTCCCCGGAGAGATATTATTAAACCATGGCACCCAACTAATATCGGATACCATGTCTCAAGTAATGTCTACTCTGCAGATAGAGAGATCTTTGAGTAGTATCTATCATACTATGTCCAATGGGATGGTCGAACGGCTAAATAGAACACTCAAAAACTTACTAGGGAAGATAACTGAGGATCATCCTCAAGATTGGGACAGGGTTTTACCCGCGGCCCTCTTCGCTTACAGAGAGGTCCGCAATGAGCATACAGGATTTTCTCCCTTTGAACTTGTTTTTGGCGCGCGACCGCGCTGCCCTATGTCTTTGCTTCATGATCTCATAACCGCTGATAATATTACCGATGACACAAAATCTTCTTACGAATATGTCATCGCGCTGAGACAAAAGATTATCGAAGCATGCAAATTGGCAACTTCTTCTGAATTTGCTAAACAGAAGGCAAGACAATTTGCCAATAATAAAAGAACCTTACGACAACTTTGTCCTGGTGACAAAGCATTTGTTTTGCTACCTTGTAGGGAAAACAGACTTCTTATTTCTTGGAAAGGTCCGTACGATATAATCTCGAAAATTTCCGATGTTGATTACATTGTCGATATTGATGGAAAGCATAAAACCTTCCACATCAATATGCTTACGGAATTCCATGAACGTCCGGATTATTTACAGCCTATTTTCCAGGCAACGGACGATTCACCAGTCCAACATGGTCATTACTCATCACTGTCCGTAATACAGGATGAGGAAACAAGTTTTTCAGATGTAAATCTTCCTGTTCCGATGATTCCACTTCATTCTAGTGAATCATGGAAAAATTTTACTGTCTCTCTTGATTTATCTCTAGGAGAACAGCGACAAGTTTCGGCCTTATGAACGCACCAGCTACATTCGTACGCATGATGCGTCGAATCCTATCTTATCGGTCAGATGTCATTGCGTACCTAGATGACATCTGTCTTTTCAGCGATACTTGGGAAGATCACTATTCGGGGTTAGTTGAATTACTGTCTACTCTACGCGAGTATAACCTGACAGCGAATCCCTCTAAAGCCTGCATTGGTTTTAGCGAAATTTCTTTCCTAGGCCATCGAGTCGGTCATGGTTTCCTAAAGACAGAGGACCATAATATCACTAAGATACTTAACATCTCTATTCCTAAGACTAAAAAGCAAGTGCGAAGTCTCTTAGGTCTTATTCATTTTTATGGAAGATTCATTCCGAATCTATCCTCTATCATGGCACCTCTTTCTACACTACTGAAGAAAGGGTCGCCTAATATGGTCCACTGGTCACAGGAATGCCAATCCTCTTTGGATAAGATTAAAAATTTGTTTTCATCACCACCTATTTTAGTGTTACCTACTACAGATAAGACATTTGTTCTTCGTAGTGACGCTTCATCAACTGGGATTGGAGCGGCACTAATGCAAGAGTACTCTGGAACTCTGCATCCTGAAAGTATATCTCCAGAAAACTTAATGCTGCAGAAAGGAATTACTCGGTTTTATATCGTGAACTATTGGCTATGGTCTGGTCAATTCTCAAACTACAAAGATTACTTCTAGGCGCACATTTCATAGTAGAAACCGACCAGAAAGCTCTTACAGCTATACAGAGTAAGAATTTGAAGAGCTCGAGGTCTACTCGATATGCAATTGCTCTTCAACTTTTTCATTTCTCGGTACGAGCTATACGTGGATCAGATAATGTGATGGCAGACATTTTGTCTAGATGCCCGCATGATTCCACCTAACTGTTGGGTCTTGGACTTCTTAACACATCTAAGTCTATAATAGTTCTTTTCTATATCAAGATAGATACACATTGTAATTTGTAATATAATGATTGTATCACTACTATCACTACGTTCATTGATATATATTCACCGCTGTTCTTTGATTATTTTTCTTCTTTGTCAATCATGTACTTATAGTGCTTAAATATGAAATTGTTATATGCATTGTGTCATTGCCAGCATTGTAGTATACGTTGGTGGCACCTCCCTGGAAATATTTATGCTTAACTCTTAAAGGCCGGAACGACGCTGGTAGCGTACATGCACAAAACCCCTAGAAGCCGAAACGACGTTGGGAACGTCACTCTTGTGTTCTGTGAAATTTGTTCCGTATTTTCATTATGACTCATAACTGAATACTATATGTAGAATATCACTAAAAATCCTTCATATTCTAATTCTACATTCATTTATCTTTACTGTGATGTATAATATGTGTGTCTTTGTTGTGTAATAACTCAGAAACTTTAGAATTTATGAAGGTACTGCTTTAAGGTACAAAAATAATTCTGGCAAAACTGATGAAAAAACTCCGGCCTGCAAGAGTTAAGAGAAATGCTTTCTCTGAGATGTTGAGATATATTCTCACAAGTCGATCTATGCTTCGACTTTACCTTAATTTGACATTATAAATTGCTCTTATTAGTCATCTGCGCATTATTCGTGCGTTGTGAGCCTATTGTATGTTGCTCTCAGATGGAAAAAAAAAATTCATTTTTTTCCCCCGGGGGTTGCGGTAGTCTGTTACCAACAGATTACTGGTGGCAATGTATGTAGTTATTATAATATTTATTTGTCTGAGGGAAAGTATTTGTTTTTAGAATCACAATGCTTTTCTGGTCAAAGGTATATTACCCATGATTGATTGATACTTTTGTTATATGGGTTATCTCCCCTGGATATCGAATTTGGCTTATGAATCTAGATTTTGTTCGTCTGCTCATTGTTGGGCCAGAAACAGATTGTGCTTGCTTAGGTTTATGCAGGAATGTTTATGGTCCGAGTCTATGTTTACTCCTTGTCTATTTAAGACGATTCGGTCTTATATCGTGATATCTTTGTATGTCTAAGTGGGAATATTTTTCCTTGTACCGAACTTTGGGGGTCAGGCAGAATCTTTTATAGCCGCCCAATTCTCACGATATCTAAATTTCGGGTCTTCTGCGCAAGCGGGGACGAAAAAAGGGTCTTCGGTGATGATGAAGGCTGGCGAAGGCCATGTCGGAGACGAGTCTTCAGTTTGTTGATCACTGTGATTTGTTATGGGGAAGAAGATAATTTCTGATATGATTATTATGTCTATGAGTTCCCCAGTGTTTATTCTATAACGCCAGGAGAGGGCGTATGTGTTCTGCTAGTGTATTTCCCATGCCCAGGTAAAAGAACTGTTGCTGAACTTTTTCTTCCTAGGCTTAGATGGGCAGACGTCTACATGATGATTATCTATATCAATATGTCGGGATGACATGTTACCTAGCAGCACTGAATATGATTGTATGCAGCAGTTATGATGAAAGAATATGCTGATTCTTGTAGAAACATTTGTGTTCATGAACAAAGCTTATATTGAAGCTTTACTATGCATCTGTATAGTGAGCGATGCTCAAAGGGAACCAGAAGCCATTTTGGATCCTATTTTTTTGTCGATCATCGATCAGAGAACAGGGATGAACAGAGACGATTCCCCTTATTATCAGGTGATGATTAAGAGATCACAGTTATAAAGAAAAAAATACTGGTGGGTTAACATTGTCTTCAGAACAATTTCCACCTGAATAAATATTTGCTGAACTTTACTTAAAGGAATCTTCGCAAGAAAAGAGGTTCTGTCTAGGAGTCATGCTTGAACATTATTTATTAACTGACATGATCGGTCAGTAAGGCCTGATGATTACATTTATAAACAGTGGAAATCTAAGTGCTTGTCTACGGACGTTCCATTGTAATGTTCTTCAACATGAATGCCAACTTAAGATTGTAGACCATTGATCAACCGTATGTTGATATATGTCAACCTGTTTTCCTGTAACTATACTCGTACTGTCCAAGTGTGTGCGTCCAATTAAACAGTATGAAACGACCATAGTAGTTCCAGTAGTCTGCAT